>WNYA01000281.1:0-29234 GCA_019512145.1 Engystomops pustulosus | reverse complement strand
AATAAACAGTAAAAATCATAAACACATTAGGTATCGCCGCGTCCGAAAATGCCCGATCTATCAAAATATGATAATGTTTTTTCAGTATGTTTAACCCCGTAACGGAAAATAGCGTCCAAAGTCGAAAATGGCATTTTTTTGCTATTTTGAAAAATATAAAAAAATTAATAAAAAGTGATCAAAAGGTCGCACAGTCCCAAAAATTATAGTAATGAAAACGGCATCAAAATTCGCAAAAAATGATACTATCCACAGCTCCGTACACCAAAGTATGAAAAAGTTATTAGCCCCAGAAGTTATAGATTTTTGAAGTTGGTGAGTGAAAAATGGAAGTGAAAAAACTAAAAAAGGCCAAGTCGTGAAGGGGTTAAAGTAAGTCTGTCAGGTCCAAAATACCTCCAAAAAGAATAACAGTGCGGTGTAGGGAATAAAATAATAATGCCATAGAATTCTTACATCTTTCTTAGATCAGAATCCAGCACACACTATACTTCATTTCACCGCTGTACAGAGATGGATTCACTTTTCTCCACTTGATCTTCCGTTAAAGGGAACCTGTCACCAACTGCAGTGCACATATGTCTTTCTCCTTTCTCTAAGCATTTGCATTACAATATAATTGTGTGTTATAAATTACCTTGCACCCTGACAGAATCCTCTGTGTAGTCCCAGGGGTTGGGCTTTGGTTTGGCTGCATATCAAAAAACAACATGTGACTTGTCTGTGCTGCTCACTCCTCAGCTCTCAGCCCCCACCTTTGTGTTCCTGTACAGCCCCCCCCCCCCCATCTCCGCACACCCGGATCTCAGCTTTGTGAAGGAGCAGGAGGGAGTAGCTGTACAGGAGCACAAAGGTGGGGGCCAAGAGCTGAGTAGTGCACAGCAAAGACAAGTCATGTGTAGTCCCAACCCCTGGGACTACACAGAGGATTCTGTCAGGGTGCAAGGTAAGGTTTAACAAACAATTTTATACAATTATAAATAACAATTATATATTGTAATGCAAATGCTTAGAGAAAGTAGAAAGGCAGATGTGCACTGCAGCTGTAAGGGGCTTTTGCAACCGGTCTTTAGTGAAAATTAGGTCCCTGGTGACAGGTTCTCTTTAAGCGGTCGTCTGCTAAAATGAACTTTTTAAGTTATGATAGGACGCCCCAGCACGGGTCCATCTTCTCCATTTCACAAGCAGCCTATTTTTACTAAAATACAAGAAAAATAATAATAGATTCATCTGGCAAAGAACAGAATTAATTGACGTAACTTCATTAACTAATGGACTGTGAGGAGCCGCAGATGAATGCAAAAAAACAAGCGCTGCGGCAGGACATCATTGGCAGTGGCATCATTTAGATGTACAGGGAACATCCCAAACTGTATCATCTCGGTTTACATTCAATAATATGAATTTAACTCATAGAATCACGAAACAAAGCATCATTTAATTAAAGGAAATCAACCACTGAAAATAACAAAAAATTCTACAAATACTCATCTCCGCTCCTCTTCATCTTGCTTCCGGCACTGTCTTGACACCCCAGGATCACCTAGAAAACAAACTTACAATAAGCAGCACGGAGTGTGGGGACAATATGTCTGGTGCTCCGGGCTGCTAATTATGCACGCCCTCGTACCTCCCTCTCCCATGCCTCTCGTGTGACGTCACCTCCCTCTCCCTTGCCTCTCGTGTGACGTCACCTCCCTCTCCCATGCCTCTCGTGTGACGTCACCTCCCTCTCCCTTGCCTCTCGTGTGACGTCACCTCCCTCTCCCATGCCTCTCGTGTGACGTCACCTCCCTCTCCCTTGCCTCTCGTGTGACGTCACCTCCCTCTCCCATGGTCACCTCCCTCTCCCATGCCTCTCGTGTGACGTCACCTCCCTCTCCCATGCCTCTCGTGTGACGTCACCTCCCTCTCCCATGCTCCCAGGATGGGAGAGGGAGGGGCAGGGGCGTGCATAAATAGCAGCCCGGGATGGGGGGGACAAGATGTCTGTGCTGCTAATTTCTAGATGTTTTCTAGGTAAGGTGACATCACCGAGAGCATGGGAGCAGGGAGCTGACATCAACGAAGGCATTGGAATGTGAGGTGACGGTCCACGAGGAGGCTGGGAGATGGGAGGTGATTGTCACACGAAGGTCAGGGAGAGGAGAGTTAGGTCACACGTAGAGGCATGGGAGAAGGGGGACATGTCACACTAGTAGCAATGGGGAGTGGAGGTGACATTCACGAGAGGCATGGGAAGGGAGTTGATCATGTGCAGGAATAGGGCACACACGAGAGGCTCTGGGAGAGGGATGCTGGAGGTCCACACGATATGCATGGGAGAGGAGGGGGTGATGCGTCACCAGAAGGCTTGGTGAGGGAGTGTAACTCACACGAGAAGCTGGGAGAGGGAGTGACGTCACACACTGAGTCTGCATGGGATATGGAGGTACGTCCACCAAGGCAGGAATGATGGACTCACGAACGTCGATGGGATGAGGCGATAGGTGACATCACACGAGACTTCGGCCTGGAAAGGGATCGTTGACATCACACGAGAGGCATGGAGAGGGAGGTTGACGTCACCACGAGGGCATGGGAAGAGGTGACGTCACACGAAATAGAGGCATGGGATAGAGGGATTGCGTCACACGAGAGGCATGGCGAGGAAGGACGAGTGACATCACCGATAGTCATTGGTGGAGGGAGGTGACATCACACTTAGGCTGGATAGGAAGGTACATCACACGAGAGCATGAGAGGAGGGCGTCACAACAAGTAGGCATGGATAGGAGGGGACGTCAACACGAGGCATGGGAGTAGGGAGTTGACATCACACACTCACTCGTGCAACTTGGAAGGGGAGTGACCGTTCACACTGAGGGCATGGGCGAGGGAGTGACATCACTGGCGAGCAGGTCTGGGAGAGGGGATCTACATCATTCACGAGAGGCAATGGAGAGGGAGGGGACGTCACACGAGCATGGAGAGGGAGGTGGACGTCCACAGAGGCATGTTAGAGGAGGTGACATCACTATCTCGGCATGAAGAGGCAAGTGATACATCACACGAGACTCGGCATGGTGAGAGGGAGGTGACATCACTGAGAGGCTGGGAGAGGGAGGTGAGGTCACACGCTGTAGAGCTGTATGTCGACGAATGCGGAGGGGCAATCACGGATAGGAGTGTAGGCTATCCACGAGACAGGCCATGGATGGGAGGGTGACATCACACGAGAAGGCATGGGAGTAGGTAGGTGAAGCCTCACACAGAGGCATGGGGGAAGGATGTGACTCACATACGAGAGCGATGGGACAGGGGTACGTCACATCAACGATGTAATGGGGTATCATCCACGGACTGAAGGGGAGTGACTCGACAACGAGAGGCATGGGAGGAGGTGACGTCACAGGCATTGAGAGTGGAGTCTCAATCATGTGGAGATGGAGCGTGGTAGTCACACTAGACCGGCTGACAAGATGGGAAGGTGACATCACACTAGGCAATGGATGGTGAGGTGACATCACACGAGAGGCATTGAGAGGGGTGACTCCATATGAGAAGCTACACGTAGGCATGGGAGAGGGATGTGAGTGTTCACACGAGAGCTCGGAGCAGGGAGAGACATACCACGGATTAGGTGGTAAGGAGTCTCACATACGAGATGCACATGTGAAGAGGGAGGTGACTTCACACGATAGTGCATGGACGAGGGAGGTTACATCACACGTACGGCATGGAGAAGGGAGGTTGACGTCACACGATGAGGCACGTCGTACGGAGGCAGGGAGAGTGACAATTCACACGAGAGTCCATGGGAAGATGGATAGGTACATCACACAGATGGCATGGAAGAAGGGAGGTGACGTCACACATGAGATGGAGCGAGTGACGTCGATAATGCGGGAGGTAGATTATCACACGAGAACTTGGGAGAGGGAGGTTACTCAACCGAGAGGCATGTGAGGATGGCTGACATCACACCAGAGAGGCATGGGAGAGGGACGGTGACATCAAACTAGAGGCATTGGAGTAGTGGGGATGTGCCGTCACACAAACAGAACGAGAGGCATGGGTAGAGGGGGGTTGACGTCACACGAGAGTCATGGGAAGGGAGGTGGACACATCACAACGAGAGACAATGGGAGAGGAGAGGATGACATCACCCTGAGAGGCATGGGAGAGGGAGGTGACATACAGCACCGAAGAGCAAGGGACGGAGGGAGGGCATCACAGACGAGAGCATGGGAGAGGGAAGGTGACATGACACGAGAGGCATGGAGAGGAAGGTACGAGGGCTGGTGCAGTAATTACCCACGAGAGCAATCGGACATCTTGTCCCCACCGCTCCGTGCTGACTTATTGTAAGTTTGTTTTTCTCTGAGGTGATCCTGGTGGTGCGAAGCCCAGATAATAGTATCGGAGTTAGTCATTTTGTAGAATTTTTTTGTTATTTTCAGTGTTTGATTTCCTTTATTAAATGTGCTTTCTTGCGTGATACTATTAGTTATTCATATTTATTGATGTAACCGAGATGTATTCGTTTTGGACTTTCCCTAACATCTAAATGATGCCTTACATCCAATTGTCCTGCTGCGCATCGTCTAGATGTCTGCCGCAGCGCTTGTTTTTTTTGCATTTCATCCTGCGGCTCCTCACAGTCCTTAGTTAATGCAAGTTACGGTCAATTAATGTCATGTTCTTTTCCAGAGATCTATTATTATTTTGTCTTGTATTTTAGTAAATAAGGCTGCTCTCTGTGAATGGAGAAGAATTGGACGCCGTCGTGGGCGTCCTACTCATAACTTACAAGTGTCTTTTCGCAGACTGACCACTTAAAGAGAACCTGTCACCAGGACCCCTAATATTCACTAAAACCGGTTCAAAAGCCCCCTTACAAGCTGCAGTGCACATCTGCCTCTACTTTCTCTAAGCATAGTTGCATTACCATATATAATTCTTATTTTAATTGGACCGTATTTTTTTGTCCTATGAGGGCCGCACCGGCCTATAAGGCGCATTAGTCAGATCGCCTTATATACTGCAATAATTACATATTAGGCGAGTCGGACTCTAAGGCGCTGGGTCCGGGGGCCCGGGTGCGTGGCGGCGTGCTGGGCGGATGTGGCTTGGCGGAGGCATGGCGGAGGCGTGGCGGACGGCGTGGCGGAGAGCCGCCATGACGTGACTCGGCGACACTCTGACGCAGCGACTGGATACGCGACGCCGAGACGCGACGGGGTCAACGCGGGAAGGGAGCGGGGAAGGTGGGGGGAGAGTGAGTGGAGGTGCAGCGGATCATACTTCTTAGGTCCCCGCTTCCAGGTCCTCGGTGGAGCTCTTCTATGTCCTTACTCCCGGTCTCCGGTAGCGGGGGACATATGTCAGTAGGGTCTCCCTCTTGCCCTGTTCCCAGCCATACATAGGGCGCACGGGACTATAAGGCCACCTTTTCAACATTCCACGGAAATCAATGCTTTTAAGTGCGCCTTATATCGTGAAATACGGTATTCATTAATTGTAAATTGTTATAACCTTACCTTTGCACCGCTGACGAATCTGATCTGTGTAGCTTCCCCAGGGTTGGTCTTTTGATTGGATCTTTAAAAAACCAACACATACGGTGTCTTTGCTGTGTCACCCGCGCTCTGGGCCCCCACCTTGGCTCCGTTACAGCATCTCCCTCCTGTTCCTTCACACAAAGCTCCATCCTTGTTGACTACCTCATGGGGGGAGGGGATGAGTTGTACAGAACACAAAGGTGGGGGCTGAGGCTGAGATGAGCATCACAGACAAGTCACATGTTGTGTTTTTGATAGGCACCAGCGCCAAAGCCCCACCCCTGGGACTAGCACAGAGGATTTCATGTCAGGGTGGGGCCCAGGTAATTTATAAACTCAAATATATATATTTATTGCAAATGCTTAGAGAAGGAGAAAGACTAGTCATCTGCCGTGGGTGACTCAGGTTCCCTTTAACTTAGATCAAGTGGAGGTAAAAGGGAATCCATCTCGTACACGGATGAAAATGAAGTATAGGTGTGTTCGCTGGTGTTCTGTCTAAGAAGATGTAAGAATTCTATGGCCAAATTATTATTTATTCCCTACTACACAGCACTGTTTAGTCTTTTTTGGATGGTATTTTGGACCTGACATACTTACTTTGAAAGTTTTGTATAATACAAAGGAAAGCTACTACCCAGGATGAAAGGATTGTAAACCAAGCACACTGACATACTGGTATGCCCCCATCTGACAGGTTCGGCTCTTACCTTTTATCTTCTTAGGAGCCTTTTTTTCTTTTGTATACAATAGAATACGGTTTACAGCAAATTATTACATTAGCCCTCAGTGGCTCCAGACCTCTATAGATAGTCCTAATGAACGTTGGAGCCCGACCGAGTTTCTTCGGAATAAGTTTTTAAAACCTCCTTTTTTCTAAAAACAACGCATACAAAGCTAAAGAAAGCAGTCTTCTGCCAGAGGGGGCACACACCAGCAGTTGTCGTATGCTTGTTTTACATTCCGTCATGTCTTGTTTGCAGCGTCTGAATAAGTTGGTGCAGTGAAATACTGCAGACCTGAAATTATACCTTAAAATTGACCATTGGGGGTCTAATACCGCCCAGAGTGTCTTTAACTGAAGGGGAGGACTGTGAGGGTTTCTCCCCAAATGACTGTCTCTATTGCTCTGATTGGTTTTCATTCCAGAAATTTCCTGGCGATTGGGATGGACGAACCCCATTGAACCCGAATTTATTTTTGCCCTGAATCTCTCATCTTTTCATCCCTATCCTTTAACTCCCTGTTTCCCTTCCTGGTCCGCTGTGAGTTCCTCAAGTGTTACTGCTTGTCTGTGTTATTTACTCTTTCTTGCTCCCAGACATTCAAGACTTCATCTGCTCACGGGAACGAATACCTAGTTTATTTGGTGTAATCTTTTCAGGTTGTGTTTCGGAGTTGTTTTTCAATGAAATTCTTCGGGGGTGCTCCGTCACTCCTTTTTCTCCTTGCGGCAAATCATTTTATAATTACCTTTTAGCTGGTGTTTATCTATCCTTTCCCTTCTCCATGGTATGTGTACTTCTTTCAGGGCAGAGAGCAGGGCGTACAATAATATAATATACTTTCTGGTAAAAATTACGCTGAGGCCCCACGCCACGGCTACATACGGTTAAACCCCCATGTCACTGGGCGGTGGGTCACTATGGCCTCTGATTGGCTGCAGCAGATCCTTTGTAGGGGTGAACATCTTTTCCAGTGTACTTTTTTGAAGCTTTTTTTAAAAAATCCTATCATTTTTGGAGGCAATAATAATATTTTTCTGTTGGATTTTCGGGCTCCCCCCGACCACCCGAATCCGCCCCCCCCCCAGCGAATTGAACCCTTTTCTTGAAGCTTAACTCGTTCACCTTGTCAGGTTCATATTACAATCCATATCTATCTAGGGCTGAGCTGAGGCCCAAACGTTGGCTGCGGAGGCTTCTCCATACCTTGGCATCAACGGTTTCCGATGCACTTTACGAACCAAGAAAAAAAGTTTTTATGAAAAAATCTAGATGCCCAAAATTCCGTCTACTAAAAAACAAACTTAAATCTTTTGCGTATAGGTTCATCTGTTGGTCTGTAATCTGATGACCGACCAACAGACAAAGATGTTTAGTTCTATAAGCCGCAATTGTCCGTGACAATAGAACGACAGATGTCCGCGATAAATTGGGTAAAAAAAAAAAAAATCTCTTTTCTAGACAAAGCAAACATTCAGTATACCTCCCCTGGCATTCGCGCAGCCAATAAACTACATTTGTGTTTCACATACATGGCCGATCGTTGATTTTAACTGCCTGACTATTACTTATAGCAAACAATCTTTATGCCCAAAAGGACATCACAATGGAGCTGCTGACAGGAAAACACTTGTGACTTTTCAAGCAGGGTTGGTCGCCATTCCCTAAAAAGTCAACCTCCTTAAAGACACCAGCACCGATTCTGTGTCACGTAGTGCGAGCTGTCCGTCACTGACTCATAAGGTTCAACTTACCCAATCGTCATCATATATCGGAACCTGATCCTAGAGGAAGGATTGCTCTTCAGGTGGATCGGCTTGTGGTCAAATCTTTCTTGTTCAGTGTACAGGGTTTCTCGGTTCCATGATATAGGGGCACTAAAAATTCTCAGGATAAGGGCCACGAAGGGGAGAGGCACATGACAATCTGACATACCATAAAAGACACACTGGAGAGGAGACGTTTGTCCAACAAGACATAATGGGTCCAAACATAGAGTAAGGTCCTGACTAAGATACAGTGGGTCCCAACCAACGATAGGGTCCAAACAATCTATGGTCCCATACAAGCATACTGGGTCCAACAAGATTGGTCTCAACAAGATTGGGCCACCCAATATATGGTCCAACAAGATATGGTCCAACAAGATAGGGTCACAAACAAGATAGGGTTTCCAACAAGATAGGGTGCCAACCATAGATAAGGGTCGCAACAAGATATGGTCCAACATATATTGACTTCCAACATAAGATATGTGTCCAACAACAAGTATGGCAAACAGATATGGTCCAACAAGACATATGGCGTCCAACCTGGTCCAACAAGAATTGGGCCAACAAGATAGGTCCACCAAAGATATGGTCCAACAAGATATGGTCCACAAGAAAGGGTCCAACCAGATGTGGTCGCAACAAGATAGGGTCAACAAGATATGGGGCCAACAAGATATGGTCGGCAACAAGATCTGGTCCAACACTGATACTTTCCAACAAGATAGGGTCCAACAAGATATGGTCCAACAAGATCGGGTCCAACAAGATAGGGCCCGAACAAGATATGGTCTCAACAAGATAGGCCAACAAGATCAACAACGGGTCCACCAAGATACAGGTGTCCAACAATGATAGGGTCCCACAATAAGGGTGATGCTTCCCATCATATCCATAAACGGAAGTTGAAGGTCGCACATTTGTTCAGTGGGGCAGTGGTCATGCTGCTGTTTGAGGAGCGTAGCCATACCCTTCACCATCCACTGGAACATATAACCATCACCTTGAAAGTTACAAAGGACATGGAGCTTGTTGGTTACGTAGTAGGTCGTTAGCAGTCATGGACACTTTGAGTTACTCTGACCTCTACTGACCTATATCTAACTACGTGGTGATGATCATGTCGGCTGTGGACATCAGTTCCTCACTTCGTAGTTTCATGTTTCAAGGGTTTCCTTTGAGCTCAAGCAAAACTAAGAAGACACTGCCCTGATCATGAAGTCTTCTTAGACAGGGCCACCCCCACAGTCCTTAAGGTTTTGTTTTTACCACAACCTATATCCAAACCACACCAATTATGTGAAAATATAAGTTCGCATCATCTAACTATCATAGTAAAGTAAAGGCCGTTTTTTTTATTTCCAATGTAGTTTGAGGAACGTTAACTTTCACGGCATTTCATGGATGTTATCTTACTTTTTTAGATTTTCTTTTTTTTATTTTGACAATTCTTGCAAATTGGTATTGAGCCAACATGTAGACGTATGGACCCTAGGCTGGCCAGCCCCCCCCCCTCCCCCTTGGTATCTCTCTCGAATCTGGTAAGTACCTTGGGGCATACGTAACACGCAACTGTTCTTGTAGGTATGTCTGAATTTGAAAAGCAATTTGAAAAATGTATCTTGGCCCGTAGGACCAGTCGAAGGTCCTGAGTCAAAGTAAAACCTTGCGCAATTTATTCTGGGTTGTATCCCCTAGGTTTCATGGAGAAACTATAATCCCACAATCTCTTGTTCCTTGCGCATCTATTTCCCTGATCTTTTGCCTTCCTGACCGGTGCTCTTCTTCTAATGCTTGTGCTAGACAAAAATCGGTATGTGGAATGTGGTTGGACACACGTCTCAGCGCCAAAACCCGCTAAACGTACACCAACAGTAGGTAGACTTTCCCATCGGGTTTGGGCACTATACCTAACTAAGCACTGTGGGGCCAAAAATAAATGCAGAAGCCACTTTATCTGCGTCCACATGTTCGTAACTTTTATGTTTCTTTAGGGTTAGGCCCGCACAGAACAGGAGTGACCTCTATGGAGTAACATCACAGATACTAAATTCTTTTGGATACAATTTTCACGCCTACTAATATCCTTAAGTAAATTTTTTTTAGTACCCTAGCAAGCAACCAGTCTTAATCAGAGTGGCAATAGGCTCTTAGGCAAGTCCAAGACTTTAGTCAAACCGTTCTAAACACCCCTACTTATGACCTCTTCTCCAATGGCACATTTAGGACTTTATCGAGTCCTAAACAGAAATTTGGTCACTTCATATTTCTTTGCAGAAGTGTTTTCAGAATGTTTCAGAATAATTTTTGGGCTGAAATAATATTTGGGATTGTGCATGAAGGAAGCTTGACTCTGACCTAACGTCTTCTCTACTCTCTCGGCAAAGGGCTAATGCATGCAAGGTCCACCTTGTCCCATAAGATGGGACTAATGAACAACCTACAAAATCATAACTACTAAAAGATAAACCCTTATAGGTGAATAATTTGGAAGCTCAAGCTTTTTCACAGCCCCTCCACCCGCCGCCCCTTCCCCCTTCCCCCCCCCCCCCGCGCCACACACCCTGTCATCGCTTCGGGATTCTACACAATTAATAAGTCTGTACTCTTGCAGACCTCCTCGTACTACTTTTCACTCGCTTCGGCCCAAACCTATGGCTCAAGCTTACTGTAGTTTTGTGGATACATGAATCCGCGCACCTGATTATGAAAAGGTCCAGGCGCACTCAGTCAAATAAATGGCCTGACATATAAATGGCCATAGGTTGCATACTAACGCGCACTCAGATTATAAGGATGAAATGACTCCAGCTGTTGGCAGACTCGCTTGCACAGTTCAAGGAGCTGTGTTCCTATATTGAGGTGCACTAGACTCATAAAACCGCGGCACCGCAGTGGCGTAACTTAGAATGCGATGGGTCCGCCCCTGATTAGCATGTATGTGTCTGTTATCAGTACTAATCTGTTTCAGTTATGGTGTAAGTGTGAGGAACTCTTATGGGCTCCCCCCCCAAAGCCTCTTTCCCCCGGCTGCTACGTCTCGTGCCGTCGGGCACCGCCGTTCCCTGTCTGCACCGCCCTCAAGTTAGACTCCCCGTCGCGGCGCACCTTTATTCTCTTCTCTAATTCGATGATCAAATCAAACGACTTTTTCTTGGCAGCCTTAAAGCTCGCGAAAAAACGGTATAAAAGCGATTTTCCAATTCTGCTGCTATATTCGTCCGCGCTCAAAACATTGAAAATAAATCCTCCAGACATTTACCGAGTTCCACGGAGGATGAATATGTCGTATTGCAGGCTGCGTTAACAGTAACACCCGGAGTATACTAAAAAATGAATAATAATACTACTAAACAACAAGGAGCCTATTTAAGTAAGTAGCAAGTAGACTGCAAATGTGTCCGTGTGGTTGCGCGGTGAAAACCATGATCACCGAGAGAAAAGAAATTACAGGCTTACGGCTTAGAATAGTCAGAGTTCTTTTAGCCCTCGTTTCTTTCTCCGTTGCCCCCGGCTCGCCTCCCCCCGCTCCCCTCCCCTTTAGGCCCCCCTCCCCCCCCCCCTCCTCCCCCCCCCTCCTTTTCCCAGTACTGGCTCCCCTGCCATCCCGAGTCTTACAGATTAATTATTATAGGTAACGTGATGGATAAAGGCGCATGGCGCACTTGCGGCACCGAGAAGCCCGATCCTCCCCCTCACCACTAACACTTGCTCTGCAAATTGCAGCTCGCCAAAAATATGAAGTGTCCACCCAAAGAGGAAGCAAATCACAGCTCGATCATTCCCTACGTGCTTCTCCTTGTTCCCCTTCCACGTCAGCCGACACACCCCACACCTCTTTCGCACCACTTTATCAACTTACATTTGCTTTATTTTACTTATTATGTTTTTTGCCCTCAGTCCGGACATTTTTGAGTTTGAGTTTTTTTCTTTTTTTTTTTTACTATTCTTAAACTGAACAGATAAAAATAGGAGTTCTCTTTTTTTTTCCAAAAAAAAGCAAAAACCTGGCGTATCTGTCATATTAGCTCACATCAATCGGCACAAGGGAGATCAATGGGGGATCGGAGAACGAGACGTTCCAGTGTGTAGTATCATATTCCGAAATAATAGATCTTACCGTATTCTTATGAGTTTTTATTCCCCTCTTTATTCCCGTGTTATTCCCTTTCTATTTATTACACCCAAAATTTCTTTTTGATCATGGTGGAGTTTTGTTTCATTTAAGTTGTTCTTTGTAGTTGCAGATAAAATGCCTGTGTTCATTGATCACAAAGTGGTCTGTTTGCCCAAGGGAAGAGGTCATTTTCCTTTGTCCTCTGTAAATGATTATTTTCAAACGTGCAAATCTGTCTGAATAAATACTCAAAAGATGATGCCCCACTAAAGGTTTAGTAAAATCCCTAACTCGCTCGGCCAGCTCTCGACTCTACATAGCATGGGCGGCCACGCGAGGTGCGGGGTTCGCGGGGCTGATGACCCTAGGGTAAGAGGGCTCACGCTCGGCCCTCTTCAGACAGTGGGGGTTTGGGGCAGCATATATCTTCAGTCAAACACCCACCACTAATACCCCCATCAGTTTTGGCACCGTCGATTTGCCAGAGAATTAACCCCTGCCTGGATTCCACTGGCAGATAGCGCTAACGTGCCGGGCCTCGATATACAGAACTCTAAAGGACAGCACTCCGTGTGGGAGGCCGCCATTCCTGTTGCTGCCTGTTTGTTGCATGATACGTCGCATCCCCCTCGATCAATGCATCGAGTTGGTGATTGGTCTACACAAAAGGCATCCTGTTCTGGTTTACTGTAGTTTCCTTACAATGAGCGCAGTGCACTCATTATTGTTGGGCATGATGTTACTTAGCCCGGTCCATTCGCACTCCAGCGGCACGTTCTCTGTTCTCTGCGTCTTGATGTCGGTGCCGGCCGCTGAAAGCATCAGAACGCCTGGAGTTCACTGCGGGGCCGGGCTGAGTGAAGGTAGCCGCAGGCTCCGCCCGCGACAACATTTTGTTAAAAATGATGCGGCGGTTTTTTTCTTTTCCGAATGCTTCGGGTTTTCGTTCGTTCGTTCGTGACCGCGCCCGCCCCGCGCCCCCCCCCCACGCCCCGATTTCCATTCGCGTCACATGCCTTACGGTCCGATGTGCCCACAAATCAAATCCGATCGCTTGCTGCCGCCCAAAACATCCCAGGGCAATAACAGGGGAAAGTCGGCGCAAATCGGAAATATTTCGGGAAAGGAACCGCGAATCGGGCGGAAGCCCTTAGTAAAGCCTGACGCCCCATTGTAATGACACACTGTGATAGACAACTGCCTTACATAAAATGCCTTACACTACAACACAGTATATTGCCGTATATGGTAGGACAAATCAGACCCTCTAGCGGCTTATGTACCCTTAGGGGTCAAAGAAATTATTAAAAAAAAGTTTAAAAAATATAATGAGACATGCAATAAAACCTAAATTCTATCTAATCATCCCCATTTCCCTGGAACGATATAAGACGTAACAAACAGTAAAACAATTTCGACAATCCATGAGTTTATCCGCGTCGTCTTAAATGTCCGATCTATCAAAATATAAAATCCGTTCATTGGGGGAGCGGTGACCCGCCCATAACAATAATCAGCGGCGGCTCCAAATGTCCGAAACGTCGCCACTCTTTATTACAATACACCGATATTAACTCATCATCTCAAATGGAATAGAATTAGCTTTGAAAACGTCGATGCATTGGCAAAAAAATTTGCACCACACACGGGATCTGTAACAGCGAAGTATCAAAAAGGTTAACTAGGCGTCAGACGATGGTCGAAATTATTCCATTTTCGTACACATTCGTTTACTTTTTTTATTTGAAAAGTGTCTTCAAACGGCAATAAAACCAAAAAACCGTTATAAACAAATTGGTATCACCCAGCTCAGGCGATCGTACCGAACCAAAGAAAAAGCAGAGCGTGTTTTTGGGGGCACTGTGAAAGCCAGTAAAAACTGAGGCCCCAAGAACGTGGCGCAAATGCGTTTTTCACTTTCCCCACATATTTCACCACATTTTGGAAAACCCTCTTGGAATTCATACCACCTTTGGAAAGTTTTCCAAACTTCCCCCAGTTCGCGCAGGCTTCCCTTACACAGGCCTACCGGCTATCGGAATAATAAATAAACACTCACAACCGCTAAAGGTAGAAATTTGTTACGCGGCAAAACAAATAAGGCCCTCAGACAACAAAACTCAGATCATACAACAGACATCACAGTACAACGGGAAATAAAAAAGTTATAGAGCTCTTAACGCCTTAACGGTGGAGAGCCGAGAGATAAGCAAAAAAAAAAAAAAAAACTTAAAAAACCACTCCGTCCGGAAACGGTCTGGTTTAAACATACGCTTGTAGTTTATTCAACTGATGAACATTGTATAAAATTATATTACAGTACAGTAATATTCTATGTTGCTTTGCATTTTTAGTCATTTATGTATTATTGTATTAAAACGTACACACACACGGCAGTCCCCACCGGGTTTGTACTAAGGTCACGTTATGTAGGTTTGTTTCTTATTTGAATTTGTATGTAAGTCGGTAACCGTGTATTGTATACCGTGGGTGCGCTCGAATCGTTGTCCTGCGAGTGTCCAGGGTAGTGCATGGGGAAGTTGGGCTTCGGACTTTTTGGGAGGCGCTACCCCCCTCCGGACTGTAATCCTTGAAAAAATGTGGATTAAATGTTGTTCTAGAGCTCAGGCAACTCAGCACCAAAAGAGAGGAACCAGAGGTAGAAACAAAGACGTGTTTTAGCAATCATCTAACACAACTGACATAACTGCCGTATACTAGTTGAAACAAAACACATATAATCTCGTCTAATTAAATTACAAATCCAATAAAAAATATAATCTAGATGTTCTTTTATTTAATTTGATGAGCGCGGTTACTTTCATGCACAAGACCATTTTTATGTACTGGTAGAACCACACTACTGCCAGGTCGAGAACCCCTGGACCACTTTCTTAATGGGAGAAAAAACTCATCTGCCTCATTCTGAAGCTCTATCACTTCGCAATTATCTGATTTGGGTCTCAGTTTGAAGAGCAACGCAATTGGGGGCGCAGATTTTATCTTACCCTACCTTACCCGCCTTTTACCGGATTTACTTACCCGTCCATTCCCGACTCCAACCCGCGCTTCCTCTGTGGGGTGGACTCCGCGATCGGGTCCGGATTCATTAAAAAGGCAGTTCCTCCTCCCTCCGACGTCACCAGGTCGGTCGGTTGTCTGTGCTGGGCAGAGCACTCGGAACGTCACCTCCAAGCTTTACCGGCCTATTCCTGTTGAAGGTAATGTCAAGCTCCCGCAACAACACTTTTTATTTATTTTATTCTGCCACCCTTTTTTTCCTAAAAAATTCGGTGCCCTTTTTTCTTTTCTTTTTTTTTCCGAATCCCGTCGGTTTTCTCGGTTCGGCCACACCACCCACCCCCGATTTCCTCCGTTTGTGGCTAGTCATCGTGCTCGGGCTGGGGCCGATGTCGCCAGCCCATCTCCGATCTGCGGTTCTCCCAAAACCCGTGGCAATTCAGGGTAAACAGAATCCACCTCGGCGCAAATCCGAAATATTTGGGTAACACCGTCGGGAAAACACTTGCGACAACATGACGGGGAATATAATCGGATGCCCTTAGTAAATGACCCCCAATGTGTTTCATAGGCTCTGCTACAGGACATAAAGGCCTCTTTCTTTTTTGCCTATTCGCTGTATTCCAGGTACATCATATCACCGGGAGTATCAGTCCTCGTTTTACTATGACTGTTTTTCCTGCCTTTTTTCTTTAT
Organism: Engystomops pustulosus; assembly: GCA_019512145.1. NCBI lineage: Eukaryota > Metazoa > Chordata > Amphibia > Anura > Leptodactylidae > Engystomops > Engystomops pustulosus. Next base: position 13,363 of record WNYA01000281.1, on the reverse strand, counting down.
GTTCTTTTTTTCTTTTTTATGTATTTCAAGGATCGTTGTGTATGTGTTTGTTCCCAGCACAAAGATATAGTTCGCACGCGTCTGAGATTGCTTGTAGAATGCCCATTTCAGCTGTATACGATGGGCCGCAATTCTACTGTAATTTGGGCTGGGGCAAGTGAAAAGTCAAGCGAGAAACCCTTCCTCGTCTGTATTTATCACCTGCTCTTGCTGATTATGGGTGTATTCGAAAGCGCTCCGGCCAGGGGTCCCTTTGTCTGTTCACATACCAAATTTGCGTCTCTTGATCTTTGTTTTGATCGGAAATTGAAGGCCAGTAATTCGATGGACAGAGCACCGCATTCCCGCAAAGGAAACCAGAAAATAAAATAACGCGGGGGGGTGAATCCTTTACGTATTTTATAAAATCAATGTCTGTGTTAGCCAATCGTACGATAAAAGAAAATACGAACACAATGGCTCATATGAGCCCCCTAAAGTTGGTCAACGAGAGTTGTATATTGTAAAAATGGAAAAATGGGTCAAAACAATGGGCCCGCCTACTCGGGGTGTTCGCCCCGTTGATGATTATCTCATGCTGAGTACATAACGAATATACTCGCATAGTTCTGCATCTTACATCCTAATGCGTTGGCGCGCTCTCCCGGAGGCTAACCCGCGGAGTAATCCGGGGTCCGGGGAGGGTACGAAGTTGACCATGAACTAGTGTACATCTGCGGTACTCGTCGATTTTGTGGTCGCTCTTTTTTTAGTTTTTGTGTAATGGATCCCCCTCCCCACCCCCCCCTCCCCGCCCCCCCCCCCCGTTCCCTCCGTGTCAATAGGGAGGGGCAGCACATTCCACCTTTCCCCCTCCCTCTCCCATGCCTCTCGTGTGACGTCACCTCCCTCTCCCATGCTCCCAGGATGGGAGAGGGAGGGGCAGGGGCGTGCATAAATAGCAGCCCGGAGTGCGGGGACAAGATGTCTGTGCTGCTAATTTCTAGATGTTTTCTAGGTAATCCAGGTAAGAGGAGCGGGGGTGAGTATTTGTTGCCTTTTTTTGTTATTTTAAGTGGTTGATTTCCCTTAACATTTTAAATTGTGTCTATTGGTTTCACAGATTTCAATTGTCACTAGTCATCATCAGGTAATAAAAATACCTTTCCTGAAAAGAAATGTTACAGATCTTGAGAGGTTCCGAGCTACTGATGACCACATCTATTCATTGGCTTGTAGATTTGTTAAAAAATTGGCATTTTTTAGAAACCAAAGTGAATCTGAATTTTTTCTACTTGGATTTGGGCTGAATGGATTCAAAAGCAAACCAAATCTTTGGAAAAATTTGTAGACACTTCAGTGAAATGAATTTTGGATGGTTCCTAGACCATTAATTTATGGTATTTTGATCTGCTGTCTTATTTCCGTTCATGAATGTTTACTTGTGTACAACTCTGGGGCACATTTACTTATCCGTCCCTGTGTGTTCCCCAAGGTGTGTTGTCCGACGATAATGCACAGGTGCCGCAATTCACTTACATCCTGTGCCTGAGATCCTGCATGTGTCGCTTCCCCGCTCAGGTCCCCGGAGTTCACCTTTTTCTTCCCGTTGCATGTAAGTGCTTGGCTTGCGACACAATTTAAATGTTAAATCCCGCGCTTAGTCCGAATCAGTCGGATTTTCTGCTGACCCGCCCCCCGGTGTGTGTCGCATGAAAGCCGGTGCCGATGTGGCAAAATCCGATTGTGTGCGCCAAAAACCCCTGCCAAGTGCAGTGTAAGTTGGAAATCATCGGAATATCTGATGATAGTGTGGTACATGAGGCCCATTGTGTTTGATCAGCATTACTGTGTAACCGTGGATCCTTGACCGATGGCTCCACGCAAACTTCAGAAAAACATTGGGGGAGATGTTTCATACACTGTGGTACCATGTGCCACCCACCCTCGACACCCGCCCAATCTAGCAGGGGGCTCCAGCCTCCTGATAAATATATCTGGCTGTGTGGTGCCAATTGCCGGGCCCTTCGTGTGCCCTGCTCAGTTCTACACCAGGGGGTACGCAAGTTCAAGTGAAGCGTAGAACTGTGCTACAGCCTGCACCTGATCCAGGCTATAGCTAGCCCCACACTGGCCAACTCTGCAGACCGGTCTCTGTCTCTGTGCCAGGAATTGCGACTAAAATTCCCTAATAATAATAAGCCTCCCCCAACAACCCTTGATGACCCTTTTTATTTAGTCCTAAAAATAAAAATGATTGTATTTTCCTATCCTGGGTCAATCATGTCTGTAAGCTCTCATTGGCTGTGATCATCTGGTCCCATGGGCCTATGAATGAATCGGAGTAACCTGTAACCACATGATCTAGGCCTAAGATAACATTCAGAGGTCAATGTCTTTGTGGTTTTAGTAACTTGCTGCCATTTACTTTTAAAATTTGATAATTTGATTAACCTGATTAGTGAAGAGAAACCTCACTGGGCAGCGGGAGTCTTTGTACTCCGGGATTGGAGCCACGAGATAAACCTCAGTTATTAATAATGGATTTGAAATCAGAAGTCACACCTTCTTTGGATCTGAATTGATGAAAGCTCTTGTCTTCTGTCAACGTTGGCTACATCTGTAGGCAGGGGCGGCTCTAGGTTTCAGTAGGCCCCTGGGCGACAGAGCCTCAGTGGGCCCCTTTGCAGTGAACTCGCATGGATTTTGAAACTAAAACACTTCTGTTCCATAAAATATTCCCTAGTTTATCATCCAAACAGCCTCCTCATGGGTATTTTACATAAGTCCCCCTCATACCCTATAGATTCATTAGATACAACCCCCTTCACCCCCATGGATTCCTTATGTACAGCCTCATGTTGCTCCCCTCCAGCGCAGCCCTGGGCCCACAACTTTTCTCCAGGAATATCTGCGCCAGAATCTGTAGGATCCAGGACTTGGACTGGGGGTAAAGTTATCCTGGGAGTCCACTGTCCATCAACCTCTCTAGAGTAGACCATAGTAGCCTTCCAAGTGGGTTGTCTTCAGTTGGACCTTTTCGGTTAAGTATTGGGCTAGAGCCTTGGAACATTGGAGGAACCTCTTTAATGCTTACTACAAACTAGACAGTGCTTAAAGATTCGGCTTTTGGGTGTATAGACTACCAGAGTGGTTCGCCAGGCTTCTTCAGCACCACTTACAGCCGTGCACCCACTGGATTACATCCCTTACCACACTTTCTCCAGATGGTCTGACCAGGTTGACGTGAAAGGTTCTCTTATCTACAATGGTTACAACACTTTTCCGACCAGATTTAATGAAATCTTCACCGATGTTAATAAATCTCGGTATTTCTTGGCACATTTAACGCAACATCTGGAAGATAGATAGATAGATAGATAGGTAGATAGAGCAGTATAGATAGATAGATACGGCTGACACTAGATAAGATAGTTATTAAGATTAAGAATAGAGAGAATAACACGTCAGTCGAGGCCGTCGAAATAGTAGATACGTGAGTAGATAAGCTAGGACGATAGATAGATAGATAAAGCGATAGGAGATAGATAGACTCAGATAAAGATAGATAGTAGAAATAGACATATAAAGGGATAGATATAGACAGATCAGTAGTAGATTAGATAGATAGATAGATAGTATAGATTGGATGCTTACGACTAGAACGGATAGACTCGGTTCTCGCTAGCTCGCTGCAGATATCGACTGCAGGTATGACTAGACTAGGGTCTCGTGGCCCGTCTCGTCGAAGCGGACGCTAGATTAGGACTGCTTCCGCTGGAGTTCAGTCCTGAGCTATAGATCGATATGAGAAGGATGGGAGTCGATAGAATAGAGATATATGAGATGATAGGCAAGAATCTGTAATAGAAGTAGTAAGAGAGAGTGATGTATGCGATAAATAGTACTACGACAGACAGATATGAGATAGATAGTAGACAGATAGATAGATAGATAGACAGATAGATGCCTATGTCTCTCCACATTCACTAAGATACATCAGCAGGGTTGTACATAATATAATAGGTAGGTACTGACCTAAAAAAGCCCATTGGGTGTTAGAAACTTACCATTGGCTCTAGCAGTATTTCCTCTGTCACTCAGAAGTATCAGCAGGATCACATGGAACATTCTAGAAAAGTACCGACCGTTACTGATGTGAGTACAGCACTTTTTTTTTCAGTTTTATTGCAACTAAACACTAAACAAATAACCATGCTTTCCTCATCTATCCTGCGCCTAATAATCATTCATCATCAGCAAGTTGTTCATTTAGGCGCAATTTAGGCGTGAAAACACTCCAGCCTGAAGGTGGCGTATACTGAGAGGCAACCACTGAGCACTGAGCATTATAGAGGAGTACAGGCCATTACTGATGCAGATAAAGCACTCGTGGTGAGACAGGAACCTACTATTATCTCCAGTAGCCTAGGTCTTTGACTATGTCTCTCCTCTCTATCACTCAGAAGCATCAGCAGGATCATATAGGACATTATAGAGAAGTACCCACCTGTACTGATGCAAATAAAGCACTTGGGGTAAGACAGTAGCTTAGTACTATCTCCAGTAGCCTCTGTAATTTCTCACTCCTCCTGCCTCACCTCTCCATAGACTTCTATGTAACCTGATCCCTCTGTGAGTTGTCATCATCTTTAGAAGAGATTATAGAGGGAATGTTAGAAATGGAGGAGCCTAAAAAGTAGAGGAAGAGGCGTTTGCTCCGATACATAACAATGTGTTTTCTAGTTACTGGATTTATGTGAGGTTGGTTGAAATGTAAGTGACCATAACTTTGTAGTTTCCTCTATAGCACACAAGGACTGACTGTTGCTTTGTATAGAGTCCCTCCTGTCATCCATCCTCCTCTTCGGTGTCATGCGTTGGGGCCATCCATCATCTACTCACTGATAACGGATGGCAGAGCAGACGCCCTCCGCCATGTTGGTTGCGTCAGCAGATGTATGCGCTGCGGCGAGCACTACTGATGACCTCCACGTCTGTGAGATCCTACATCTTTTATGATGCCGCGGTGAAACATCTTCTCTCTGCCTTACGATATTGCAGAACAGATGGATAAGGTTCATCAGAAACTAATGTTGTTCATTAAAACATAATTCTCTCTATTTACAAGAAAAGTAATTATCCGCTATAACAACAAAGCATCCATCGCTAGAAGTAACACAGAGACAGGCAGGGTGAGGAATGATGGGAGGATCCGAGGACGGAACAACAGAATACAAAGGGAGTCAGAAGATTAGTAAGAAGGAGAAAAAGTCATGGCAAACCTTAGTGTGACAGTGCAGTCTGTTTCATCCATTCATTATCCACCCATCCATCATCCATCCATTATCCATCCATTATCCATGCATCATCCTTATCCACTCATCCATCAGCCATCCATTATCCATTCATCCATGCATTCCATTCATGCATCCACCATCCATCCACTCCATTCATCCATCCAGCCCATCATTATCCATCAAATCATCCAACCATCATCCATCCAATATCACCCATCCATACCATTCCATCCATCTATCCTCCATCCTCATTAATCCAAATTCTCATCATCATCCATAATCCATCCCACCACAGCATCCATCCATATCCTCCATACATCCATCCATACATCCATCATTTCCCATCCATTTATCCATCATACCATCCATCCTCCATTATCATTTCCCTCCATCCATTCATTATCCTTCAGTACCCATCCATCATCATCCATCCTACCACCCATCCATATCCTCCATTCATTATCCATCCACCATTCCATCCATCATCCATCCATCATCCATCCATCTGCCATCCATCTACCATCCATCCATCATTTATTCATCCATCCATCCATCCTTATCCATCCATCCTCATCATCCATCCATCTATCCATCCATCTATCTATCATCTTCTAAGTCCAAAGATGTTGAAAAATGGCGTGGTTGAGTTTACATTCCAAAACAGAAGAATGATGCTTAAGGGATTTTCCTATATACAAGAGTCTTAAATATACTCAAGATAACAAAATAACATTCTCTAATTCACTTATAAACAAAACCAGCATTTCAAAGATAAAAGTCCAACCGTCTCTACCAGCCCTGCTGTACACAATTTCAGTTCCCCGGAATCCGACCATGATTTTCATGAATAGCTTCTCCTGTGCTCAAAGCATGTGTGATCTCTGCCCACCTACCCATAACAAGACCAGCTCAGACACGGCACTTATTACTAGCATTCAACTTTGTGCACCGATTAGTCTACAATCTACAAATAAGATCTTTAAAGCAGGGGAGGAGGCTGCAGCTGAGCTGACTGTGCGAGTTATAGTGAGTTCATTGTGTGTTATATCCATATCTCATGGGTCTCATCATCTTTCATCTGTCTCATCTCTTCTTTCTATGAGACAGATACTAGGGAATGTTCAGAAGCTAAATATGTAGATAAACCATGTACCCTGACAATCTAAGCACATTGTCAGCACACAGATCTCATAGTAGAGAGGGATCATAGAGTGTCTGCACAGAGAGTCCCCGCTCACACTGGAGAATCTACATCTACCAGCACACCATCACACTAAACAGCATAACATGAGTAACATTGTAAAGTAAGGGTTAAATATTTTATATTGTGTAAACATCACTAGGGGGTTATAATTTGAGAACTTTCTTTCTGGAAAAACCCCTTAAAAAGGTTGTAACCACCCCATACTTGATACTATCCATACGCCTGGTCAGTACGCCTCATGCAACAGGACCGTATGTTTTTTGCCGGTTCTGTATACACAGATGTTTTGACTGTAAATACAGGAAATTTTCGCCCATACAAGCACATAGGCAACGTTATCCATATAAATACTTGGGCTGGCAAATTATGGAAGGACTATTGGCCGGTTGGTAGAATGCTCCTCCCACTGATTCTGGATACTGTCACGTATATACAGCAGCATACAGTCACACCTTATGGCACCAGTTTTTTCATATGTTTCCATGACTTCTATGGGCATACGGAAACAGAAATACGGGAGAAAATAATAATAATAATAATTATCATAATACTTTTTTTTTACTTATAGGGCACACAGATTACGCAGCATTGCATAAGCATGACAAATTGGTCCCTGTCCCCCATGGGGCTCACAATCCTAATCAAACCTACAGTATGTTTTGCGAGTGTGGGAGGAAAAACGGAGCCAGAGGAAACCAACGCAACATGGAGAGAACAAACACAAACTCTTTGCAGATGTTACCTGGGTGGGACTGAAACCCAGGAACCCCCAGTGCTGACAGCAGAAGTGCCACCGTGCACATCTCTATATCTTTTAGGTCTCGAAAAAAGTACAGTAAGTTATGGTGCAGAATATGGTCAATGAAATGAATGGAGCCGCATGCTACATGTATATATGGCCGTACATACGTTCATGTGCATGAGGCCCTAGTGTAGAAGGGCCCACTGGCACATTGCATGCTTGCGCATTGAAATATATCAAGAAACAGGAGCCTCATGATATATATATGGTGGGTGCCATCAGTGAGCCCCAGTCCTTGCGTGGTACATGGCATGGAATACTCATGGTACTTTAGGTGGATGGAGTCGTGGGCTTCCATGTCCTTCAAATGTGAGACAAGAGATAGGAAAGATGTGTAGTTAAGAAATATGTATCAGCTGTGATTGAGGAATTTACAAATGGATTAAGGCAGGGCCGGACTATGGGAAGGGCTCCCAGGGCATGCGCCCAGGGCCCCCACCACTTTACATATAAGGGTGCCCCACCAGCACGTCCGCTCACAGTGGAAAGAGCTGTGCACCTTCATTCTATCTAATTCTATTGTAATATTATGAGGTTTTCCTTCTGAGTTTTGCATTATGATAAACAACACACGTCTCCTGGGTATAGAAGAAGACGTATCATAGAAAGTAACGAGGGGGGGGGGGGGCACATGATTTCCTGAACGACTGTCAGTAAAACTGCTGTAGATTGCATTAATGGGAGAAATAACACGACACGCAGCTGTTACTCGATGCTTATTCCAGCGCAGCGCAATAAGATCTCCCATCCATTAGGCTATGTTACTCACCTCTGGCGAGTGTATCACATTTGTGACGGATAAATGCTTTACAAAAGCTACAAACTGCGCAACTCTCGGCCACAAATCACCCGTAACCACAGAAACCCGACACATAGAAAACATAGAGAAAAGAACAGAAATTTCATCTTTACTTAACGGACAATGAAGGTTTTATAACGAACGTATCCTGATCGCTGCTCGGGGCTGAGATAATGGAGCTGATAAGTGTCCCGTATTGTGTATTATAGAGGTGACAGCTCCCTATAAAGAGGTTTTACGACCTCCCCAAGCATATTCAACTTCTGTGTGAATGTTAAAGAAATTACCGAGGATTTAAAACTTTTATTACTCTTGCCATTATTTCTTAGTTAATCGGTATAAATATAAGGCAGTGGTGCACCCCAGAGTGTCCTCGCCCACCTGCTTATCAGTTCCCATAGACACGCAATTGACTTTAAGAGAGCAAGGGGTGAATAATGGGAGTAGAGCGAAGTCATTTAGCAGGGAATAGCAGTCTCCGGGTGTCAGGCGTGTCTCGGGTTCACCAACTGCCTCATCGTTATATAAGTGAATGGGACCTCCAGACGAGTAGAGAACATATAAAATTATAATGGAAATGAAATGGAAACAATGAATCTCTCTACAACATATTGGGGCAGATTTACTTACCCGGTCCATGTCGCGATCCCAGCGGCGCGTTCCTCTGCGGTGGATTGGGTCTGCCTGGATTCCTAAGGGCAGTTCCTCTGACGTCCACAGGTGGCGCTGCTGGCTGAAGCTCCCCGGAACGCACAATCCTATCCTGGTGAAGGTAAGCACGAGTCCCGCACATTTTTTTAAAAAAATGCCGCGGTTTTTTCAGAATCCGTCGGGGTTTTTTGTTCGGCCACTCCCCCCGATTTCCGTCGTGTGCTGCCAGCGCCATGCGCCACAATCCAATCGCGTTCCAAAAATCCCTGGGCAATACAGGGAAACGACACAAATCGGAAATCGGGTAACACGTTGGGGAAAACGTGAATTGGGCCCTTAGTAAATGACCCCCATTGTCCAGAAGTTATTGAAGGCTTGAGAGTTAGGTGCTGGGACTTCCCTTCAGAGTGGTCAAATGTTGTATGAATGGGAGGGTTGAGGTGTTTGGCAGGTCAGAGGACCACGAAGTCCAGTGGCGTCGTTACCCCTAATACACAAGTCCGTTTCCCCCCTACGTAAGGACACCGACTTACAGACGACCCCTAGTTAAAGACCTCTGGTGAAGCTCTTTGGATGCTTTACTATAGTCCCAGGACTGCAATGATCACTTTAGGTTTTTTTTAATTGCATAATCCTGGTCCCATTGCAGCTAAAATTGTAAAAATCTAATTGTTCACTCTGTCCCAAAACAAAAAAATGTCTGGAGCTACAATTATAAATATCAGTTCGACTGACATACAAATTTCAACGTAAGACAAACTGATGGACCCTACATTGTTTTGTAACCCGGGGACCACCTGTACGGGAATGGACTTATCCAATGTCTGGGAATTTCAATAGCGATCTATTTACACTTAACTGAAAACTTCCCTTCCCCTCCTTGGCTTGTGGTCACCGGAAGACCCCATGCCAGGATCTCCAAAAAAGGGCAGCACCATGAGACTTGTGGCCATTCCTGCCCATCACAAAGCGCCGTGACAGCAGATCTCCCACCACTTCCCATCATTTTAGTCTTCCCAACTTTTAGTACCCAAACCAAAAGGCAAAAAAAGATCCCACTCTCTGTCGGAAGAGTAATCCAATCCGGCTCTGTCCACCTTTTTAGGACTTTAAATAATGGTGGCAACTGGATGTAGCGCTGAACCAAAAAATGAGATCTTTGGAGACAAGACCCCAGGCCTCTCCAGCCAGGAGAGGAACTAAGCGTTATTGGCCTCAGCGATGGTCGAGGTGCGAAGATCAAAACGTATGTAACTTGTGTTGTTGATGGATTATGTGACAGAACAATGAACATCAAGGGGACAATCCTTTAACAAATATGTGCCCATATTAAAAATAGGTGCCCCTTCTCTTTACTGTATCTCCCCCTCTCCCTGCTTTTCCTTTCTATCCTGCTACACAGGGGCACCTTCTCTGTAATGTCTCTTTCCTCTTTTCCCTATCTTCATCCTGCTACAGCACGGGACACTTCTCTTTTATGTCTATTCCTTCTCTTCCTGCTCTTCTCTCTGTTACACGGGGACACTTCTCTGTACTCTTTCGCCCCTCTCCCTGCTCTTCTATCCTGTTATCTGTGTAACCCTCTCTTTAACTATTCTCGCCTTCTCTACCTCCTCCTATCTCCTAGTCCTCCTACATGGGGAACAACTTCTCTGTACTGTCCTCTCCCCTCTTCCTTCTCTACTATCTTCCGGACTTAGAGTGGCGAGACCAGAGGGCGACAGGTTATGGCTGGAGGGTACCTGTAAGCGTGGCCTCCTGGGCCGATGTCAAATCAGCAAGCCGGTGTGATGCTGGGGGTTAGTCCGGGATGGTCTGGAGTCCAGGACGAGAGCTGGTAAAGTCTCCGCTGGTGGGAATCCGGGAAGTCGGGATGCCAGTGACTGAGGAAGGCGGGCGTGTGCGTGGAGACGGAACAGCGGGCCCGCGCTGAAGGAGCATCGGCAGGCTTTGCGTCCGCCATCTTGGGGCTGATTGCATGCCCGGCTGCACCGGGGAACGGAGTATGCACAGCCGACGGAAGGGGCCATGGTCGGAGGTCGGAACGAGAGAATCGGGAAGGCGGCATATGGAGCGCGGGCAGACGGAGGGAGCGAAAGTCAATCAGGTCCCGTACTCCTCCGAGTAGGCCGAGTGATCCTGGGAGGCTGTGCGACCAGGGTACTGATATACCCATGGATGGGGCCGCGTTGTAGGTGGGCGGTGTGTGCCTATGTTACACCTCTTCCTTTGGTCTGGGTCCCAGGGGTGTGATAGGCAGGATGGAGGGAGATTTGCTTGCGATGGATCCTGGTGGCCTGGGAGCTAGCAAGGTTGCTTCATCCCTTCTCCATAGCCAGGGCCACGCCCCCTTCCCCTGCTATATCTTTTAGGTACTCGGAAAAAACAGTGCCAGAATATGGTCAATGAAATGAATGGAGCAGTATGCTACATGTATATACGGCCGTACATACGTTCATGTGCATGAGGCCCTAGTGTAGAAGGGCCCCACTGGCACAGCGCATTGCAGTTGCGCATTGAAATATATCAAGAAACAAGAGCCTCATGATATATATATGGTGGGTGCCATCAGTGGCCCCCAGTCCTTGCGTGGTACATGGCATGGAATACTCATGGTACTTTAGGTGGATGGAGTCGTGGGCTTCCATGTCCTTCAAATGTGAGACAAGAGATAGGAAGATGGTAGTTAAAGAAATATGTATCAGCTGTGATTGAGGAATTTACAAATGGATTTAAGGCAGGGCCGGACTATGGGAAGGGCTCCCAGGGCATGCGCCCCAGGGCCCCCACCACTTTACATATAAAGGGGTCCCCACCAGCATTGTCCGCTCACAGTGGAGAGAGCTGTGCACCTTCATTCTAATCTAATTCTATTGTAATATTTATGAGGTTTTCCTTCTGAGTTTTGCGTTATGATAACAACACACGTCTCCTGGGTATAGAAGAAGACGTATACATAGAAAGTAACGAGGGGGGGGGGGGCACATGATTTCCTGAACGACTGTCAGTAAAAACTGCTGTAGATTTGCATTAATGGGAGAAATAACACGACAGCAGCTGTTACTCGATGCTTAATTCCTGCGCAGCGCAATAAGATCTCCCATCCATTAGGCGATGTTACTCACCTCTGGCGATGTATCGACATTGAAGACGGATAAATGCTTCATACAAAAGCTACAAACTGCGCAACTCTCGGCACAAATCACCCGTAACCACAGAAACCCGACACATAGAAAACATAGAGAAAGAACAGAAATTTCATCTGTTACTTAACGGACAATAGAAGGTTTTATAAGAGACGTATCCTGATCGCTGCTCGGGGCTCAGATAATGGAGCTGATAAGTGTCCCTGTATTGTGGCATTGTAGAGGTGACAGCTCCCTATAAAGGGGTTTTACGACCTCCCTCATGCATATTCCACTGCTGTTGGAATGTTATAAGAAATTACCGGGGATTTTAAAAACTTTATTACTCTTGTCCATTATTTCCTTAGTTAATCTGTATAAATATAAGGCAGTTGGTGCACCCAGACGTGTCCTCGCCACCTTTCCAGTCACATAGACACGCAATTGACTTTAGAGAAGCAAGGGGTGAAATTGGGAGTAGAAGGAAGTCATTTAGGTAGGAATAGCAGTGCTCCGGGTGCTGAGGTCATGTCTCGGGTTCACCAACTGCCTCATCGTTATATAAGTGAAATGGGAACCTCCCAGAAACGAGAAGAGAAATATCAAAATTATAATGGAAATGAAATGGAAACAATGAATCTCTCTACAACATGTTTCCAAGAAGTTATGATGCTTGGAGGAGGTGCTAGACTCCCGTCAGGAGGGGATTAATGTCTTACGATGGGAGGGTTTGATTGGCAGGTCAGAGGACCACAAGTCCATGGCCGTCGTTTACCCCTAATATCTGGAATGGACTTATCTAATGATCTGGAATTTCAATAGCGATCTATTTAGCACACAATGAAAACTTCACCTTTCTTGGCTTGGGTCAATGGAAGACCCAATGCCAGGAGTCTCCAAAACAGGGCAGCAACATGAGATTTGTGGCCTAAAGTCCTGCCCATCACAAGGGGCCGTGACAGTCAGATCTCCCACCACTCAAATCATTTAAGATCCCAAATTTTAGTACCCAAACCATAGGCAAAAAAAGATCCCACTCTCTGTCGGAGAGAGTAATCCGGCTCTGTCCCCTCATTAGATTTTAATAGTGGCACTGAATGTAGCTGAACCCAAAAAGGAGATCTTGGAGACAGACCAAGGCTCTCCAGCCAGGAGCAGGAACTAAGCGTCTATTGGCCTCAGCGATGGTCGAGGTGCGAGAGATCAAACGTATGTAACTTGTGTGATTGATGGATTATGTGACAGAAGCAACGCAGACATCAGGGGACAATCCCTTTAAAAATATGTGCCCCTTCTCTGTACTGTATCTCCCCTCTCCCTGCTTTTCTATCCTGCTACACAGGGGCACTTCTCTGTACTGTCTCTTTTCCTCTCCCTACTCTTCTATCCTGCTACACGGGGACACTTCTCTTTTATGTCTATTCTTCTCTTCCTGCTCTTCTCTTCTGTTACACGGGGACACTTCTCTGTACTGTTTTCCTCTCCCTACTCTTCTATCCTGCT
>WNYA01000280.1:182197-202181 GCA_019512145.1 Engystomops pustulosus | reverse complement strand
ATACACACGTACATGCACGTATATATACTGACATACACACGTACATGTACGTATATATACTGACATACACACGTACATGTACATATCAGTATATATAGATACATGTGCGGCGTGATATCACATCAATGAAACTTCAAGTGAAGGGGATTTTCTTTCTTTGCATAAAACCCTTTGGGGGGAAAATTTTGGGTCTCAGAGATTGGACAGACGTCATGTATACATTGAATAGGATCATCGCTCATCACCTGTTGGGAGTGGAAGTAACAGGAACATCCTCCAGAGGGGAAGGATAAGATCTTCCTAGATTCTTCTCCTCCAATGCTCACACTCTTTAGGGGGCGAGTTTCTGAAAAAAAAAAAAAAATTTTAAATGATTACGTTTAACCCCTTAACGAATAGACCCTTTTATTTTTTGTTTTAATTTTTCACTCCCCACTTTCAAAAATATATAACTTTTTTTTTTTTTTCCACATAAAGAGCTCCGTGAGGACTTGTTAACTGTGTAACAAATTGCGCTTCATAGTGATGGTATTTAAAATTCCATTCCGTCTACTGTGAAGCAGGGAAAAAAATTCCAAATCGGTGACAAAACGCATTTGCGCCATTTTCTTGTTGGCTCAGATTTTACGTCTTTCACTGTGCGCATCAAATGACATGTCCGCTTTATTCTTTGGGTCGGTGCGATCACAGGGATATTACATTTATATAGGATTTATAACGTGTTACAAAATTAAAACCTCCTGTACAAAAAAAAAAAAAAGAATTCTTCATTTCGACATTAGATGATGTTCTGCTACCATTTTAAGGAGTGTACAGCCTTTTGCTCACTTTTTATAAAATTTTTTGATATTTTGCAAAATGGCCAAAAAGTGTTATTTTTGACTTTGGGTGCTATTTTCAGTTACAGGGTTATACGCTGGTAATAACCATAATTATATTTTGATACCTCGGACATTCTGGGACACGTAGATACCTAATATGTTTATGATGTTCACAGTTTAGGGAAAGGGGGGTGATTATCTGTTGTCTGCATCTTTCTGTCTGGTGTCTGCGTGTGTGTCTCTTTCTGTCTGGTGTCTCTCTCTTTCTGTCTGGTGTCTGTCTCTTTCTGTCTGGTGCCTGTCTCTTTCTGTCTTGCGTGTGTGTCTCTTTCTGTCTTGCGTGTCTCTCTCTTTCTGTCTTGCGTGTCTCTCTCTTTCTGTCTTGCGTGTCTCTCTCTTTCTGTCGTGTGTGTGTGTGTCTCTCTCTTTCTGTCGTGTGTGTGTGTGTGTGTCTCTCTCTTTCTGTCTTGTGTGTGTGTGTGTGTGTGTCTCTCTCTCTTTCTGTTGTGTGTGTGTGTCTCTGTGTCTCTCTCTTTCTGTCGTGTGTGTGTGTCTCTCTCTTTCTGTCTTGTGTGTGTGTGTGTCTCTCTCTTTCTGTCGTGTGTGTGTGTCTCTCTCTTTCTGTCTTGTGTGTGTGTGTGTGTCTCTCTCTCTTTCTGTTGTGTGTGTGTGTCTCTGTGTCTCTCTCTTTCTGTCGTGTGTGTGTGTCTCTCTCTTTCTGTCTTGTGTGTGTGTGTGTCTCTCTCTTTCTGTCACACAGGAGATACCTGGAGGTTGTGTCATATACTGTAGCTACACAGCAGATTAAACTAGTTTGTACGGAGGGGACAGCACTAAGGGATCCCGAGGTACCAGATACCCCCTTTAATCCACCCCAATAACGCACAACGCGATGATGTTGGGCTATAGAATTTAATAAGACCCTTAATAAATACCAAATCAATGAAAACCGCCAAGCTAGGAGAGGAATGCTGCGAGGCACCGGCTAGAACGAGAAAAGTAACAAACTCTAATCCAGGAATAGGGAAGTGATCTCAAAACCTTAAAGGCTGAAGGATTGTAACCCAAGCACACTTACCTGCTGGTGTGTGTCCCCTCTAGCAGGATCCACTCTTCTTTTAGCTTTTTATGCCCTTGTATTCACAAAAGAAAGGCTTTAAAAATGATGTAAATGAGCCTTAGGGGCTCCATGATCCATTGATGGTTATGGAGCCCGGAGCTCCTCATCCTCATTTGCATACCTTTTAAAGCCTTTTTTTTGTATGAAGCTAAATGATGCGAGAGGGGGCACACACTAGCACGTAAATGTGCTTGGTTTACAATACTTGATCATGGTGGTAAATTTCCTTTAAGGGGTGAGACTGGATCTCCAAGACGGAAAGCCAAAGCACTGGTAACACATTCACACGCGGCTTAAAGGCCCGTAATGCCGCCCTTCCCAATATTTCATGCACCCCTCACAGCAGCCATGGCAGTTTTATGACCGACACGGTGGCAAACCCTAAAAACATGACTGAGATGTCCTGTGACAAATTTTTTTTTTTTGCCCCACTGACAATTTTTTTGCTTTAATTGGACCAAGGATTATCAATAAAGCTTCGTTACAGACACCTTACAGCTAATCATTGCAGTCTGGGACTATAGTAACATCCAGAGAGGTCACCAGAGGTCACATGGGGCAGAAGGGTCCGTCTTTAACTATGGGTCGTCTGTAAGTCGGGTGTCCTTAAGTAGGGGACCGCCTGTATTCTCTGAATAAATCTACTGTGTGACTGCTCTGTGGAAGAGTAGCGGGATAGTGCAAGTAATCTGGACTCATGGCACCCGTAATATACTACAGCAGTGGTCACAGTCAGATACCAGCCACAATCATCGGCTCACTGGCCAACTACCCGCTCACTCAAGGCCACAACGGCTTCATTGGTCTTATATTCTGGGGCCTATGTCTCCTTGTATCGAGAATTGTATTTCTACAAGTAATATGCAATTATCTGCACTATTTCTCACCCTTACAGAAGAGGGGGTCGTGAAGCTTTACCTCCGAGGTCGCTCTGTTCCTCTCTACGTTCCGGACTCCATGGTTGCATCATACAGTCTAGAAGCAAAAGGAGAACTTCCACCGAAGGAGCTTCAGCTAGAATGGGTGTATCCTCATGTGTAATGGCTACCCCCTGGTCTAATGTGGGAACAGAGTCTGGGGGGGTTTGGACCCTGATTGGCACAGTTTGGGTTTTAGCTTGATCATGACACATCTTCTCTCCATTACTGCTTCAAGGGTTTAGTTTTCACTCTTGGATCCATAGACCTTGAGTTGAGAGGTCGCTGGAAGGGTGTACAGTCTCCAGATCCTGGTCTCATGTCATAGTCCTTGACCTCAGGGATGTATAGATATGGCTACAGGGGTCGGGACTGTCGCAGTAACCTCTACCACCTCCCATCCGGAGAGTTGTTGTATTTCACAGCAGCTGTCTGCGTTCTATATGACCCCGCTGCCGGAACACAGAGACACTATCGGGGTCACACCGATGACATCAAGAGGTCAGTATAGGAATCAAGTCATTAAGCTAATTTATAGGGTGACTGCATCATGTTACTTAGTTTTTTTTTTTTTTTTTTTCTTCTAGTCTTGCTGTCCATCCAGATTCTGTAACCATCGCCAGCGGGCAAGTAGCGGGTAACTCGCAGGATGGCAAGGTGAGCGTGGGGTTTTTGTTGAGTGTTAATGTATAGGTGACCATGGCCCTGTATTCATCTGTACTACATCACCCCAGGGTGTACAGAGCATGCACTCTCTCTTCTTGTTCCTATGTAACATCTGTGCATTGCTCTATAGGCACTGCCCCCCCACGTGCGTATCTGGCACTCTGTCAGCCTGTGCACTCTTCATGTCATTGGAGTGGGACAATTCGACCGAGCAGTCACTTGTTTGAGCTTCTCCAAAACAGTGAGTAACCTAGTGACCTCATAAATGATGCATAGTCTAGAGCGCTCAGATTCTATAGTCTCCTGTAATACTCGGCAGGATGGTGGCAGTCACCTGTGTGCATGTGATGAGTCTGGAGACCACGTCTTGTCTGTGTGGCAGTGGCAGCGGGAGGTGAAGGTGACAGAAGTCAAGGTAAGTGATACTCTTAAATTGTTGATCCTTGGATGAAAAACATTGAGCCAAGTGTTGACTGATAACATTTTTATGTTGTCAGTGTTCTACGGAGCCTGTGCTCGCTGCCATCTTCCACCCAACTGAACCCAACCTGATTATAACTTGTGGGAAGTCTCAACTGTATTATTGGAGCTTAGAAGGGGCCCCGGCCGGAGGAGCCGCAGGAGCTACAGCCACTCTGAGCAAAAGACAGGGAGTTTTTGAGGTAAGATGTCACATAAAATTGGGGGCTTGGTTCAAGATCTAGCAACCCTAGAGCATGTGATGTAACATAATGGAGAGGTTCTTCGACGGGTGTATGACTCTGGGCTGTGGGTCTGTACCCATATTAGACCAGATCCTTGTGGGGTCTGCAGATGTGGTAAAGGTACAATTAACTTACCAATGTCTGCTCTCTTCCACAGAAACACGAGAAGCCACGTTTTGTACTTTGTGTGGCGTTTGCTGAGAATGGCGATGTGATTACCGGAGACTCCAATGGCAATTTGTTTATATGGGGTAAAGGTAAGAAAATTGGAGGTACGCTTCTCCAGAGACTACTGAAACGTGGGGAGAATATTAGAGTTCAGTTGCTGGTCTGGGTAGGAAATGTGACCTTGCTGGCAAGCTGGTGGAGGACATCCATGCCTTTGGGGGGGTCTGGCCTCAAAGACTTCGAGAGTGAGATTTTCACAGACTGGAGAGACAGGTTTTTTTTTTTTTTTAATGGACAAAGGGCATAGGAACTTCAAAGACCAAACCTAAAAGGGGAGCTCATCTGGGTCTCAGTCCACTCCAGAACCCTCAGTTGGGTAAATACACATAACTACCAATGGAAGCATAGCAGCCCAGTTTAGCGTTTTAAATTTGCTGGGAGTCCTGCCAGATCCAATGGCACCAGTACCACCACACTGTGATCTTCTGTTGAGAAGTTCTGACCTTGATGAGAAAGTCCAGTGATTTTACCCCAGTTGGGAAGAGCCCTTGGGTCTGACTACGGGCAGGCCGGGAATGTCCAACATAAAGGTTAAAACCTGACCTTGCATACCCTCGAGGGCGTGTAGAATGTCACAAAACGCCATTATTTCTGGGATGTGTGTCTCTCGCAGGTAGCCATAGGATCTCCCAAGCTGTCTGTGGGGCTCACGATGGTGGAGTCTTCGCTTTGTGTGTGTGCAGAGATGGGACAATATTATCTGGAGGAGGGAAGGATGGAAGAATCATACTCTGGGACCGAGAGTATAAGAAAGTGCGGGAGACAAGGGTAAGCAGCAGAAGAGCATTTTCAAATGGATCAAAACCACATATAGCTAAAATCTCACGATAATTGAGATGCGATTCGAGACCCGGACCGAACTAAAAGGATGGAGATTTATGTCACATGAATATTACATTGTAGATTCCGGAATGTTATGGCCCCGTGCGCACCATTGCTGAGGGACGAGGAGGGGACACGCTGTATGTGGGCACCACCAAGAACTGTGTGATGAGCGGCAGCCTTGAGAACGGCCTCAGCTGCCTGATCCAGGTAAACCATATACTGCCATGTGGCTGGACACCCAGGCTGGCATTTCCATGAAGGAGGATGATGAGTGTGATATACTACTTCCTTTCCTATCCAGGGTCACACAGATGAACTATGGGGTCTCTGCTGTCACCCTTCTCTTGACCTGTTCTTGACCTGTGGCCATGATAAACTGGTTCATCTCTGGAATAGCACAGACCACCAGCCCGTGTGGACCACCACCCTGGAGGTGAGAACAGTCTGATGAATGGTCACTGGGTCATGAATGTCTCTACATTACATTGGATATCATATACAAGGTGGTCTTTAGGGTTTGGTACCATTACTGCAAATATTATATGGAGCCAGGTTCCTGGTCTGGTGGCTCAGCCTTATAGTGAAACCTAAATGGTGTCCTCTGGCTTGTCAGTGATTGATATCTGCATTACTAGTTATTAGGGTGAGGACACCAAGGTGAGATTTATGATGTAATAGACCTAAAACTAGGGGTCTGTCCCAGGTAGACCTATGTCTGGTGTATCACATGTACGGTTCAGTACTTGAACATGCAATGTCCCAATTTCCTTAGGATCCTGCTCGAGTGGCCGGATTTCATCCCTCTGGTAATGTTGTAGCTGTGGGGACAACAACAGGGAGGTAAGTGTCTGTATGTAGTAATATTTGTAATGACTGTACTGGATATGTGGAGCAGAAGGACTGTCTCTTTATTTTCGGTGTATATATGCAGCCGGGGGACTGTCTCTTCACAGTATATGTGTAGTCTTAATCTTGTCGTCTTCTTCCCAGATTCTTGGTCCTGGACGCTCAGTCACATGTTATAGTGACCACCTTTTCAGATGCTGGTGAACAGATCAGCGCCATCAGCTACAGCCCTGGTAAGGTTGATCCTGTGCCTCGCATTTTGCTGCACTCTTCAGAGCATCCCCATATTATACGGTCTCTTCCTCCTGCAGATGGCCAGTATTTGGCGGTGGGGTCACATGACAATTTTATCTACCTATATGAAGTGGCTGAAGAAGGACGAGAGTACAGACGGGTGGGCAAGTGTTCCGTAAGTGCCAGGAAGACCCTCATCTATTAAAGCCGTGGTCCTGGATGGATGTGCGGGCATGGACTGTGCTGCTCTATTACCAATGATAACCTTGTTCTCCACACTGCAGGGTCACTCCAGCTACATCACACACCTGGACTGGGCCTCCGATAGCTCCAGCTTCATGACCAACAGTGGAGACTACGAAATTCTCTATTGTGAGTCCAATGGTCCTGTGGAGCTTTCAGTTCCTTCATCTTAAGATGTGTGGGGTGGGGGTTCTTGGACCTGCCCCCTAACTGCTGAACCACAGAGGGCATCTACAGATGGTAGATGGAGGCTAGGTGTAGTGTCAATGTCACTTTATTCAGGCCAGCTAATTATAACAAGGTCATGACTTCTCCTTGTAGGGGACCCAGACTCCGGGAAGCAGATCGTCAGCGCAGAGAGTGTACGCAACGTGGAATGGGAAAATGCTTCCTGCACGCTGAGCTTCCATGTGCTGGGTGAGTACTGGGTTGTGCCAAGATGGAATGTACAGTGTCCATCCATGAATCTTCCGCAGCTACAGATGAAAAGTCTGCATGTACTTTGTCACCTTTCTCCCTGTAGCTCTCCTCCTTCTTCATATTCTCCTCCATAGTGCCTCCAGAAACACACTTCATGTCATTTTAAAGAATAGAATCTCCCCTTTAGTAATGCATCAGGATTGTGTTTCTAGGTGCCAAAGCCAATAAAAGATCCACCGTTAAACTTGCATTCAGCAGGGGGAGCTGTAATTTAAAATCTCACTCCCGACTGAAATTTTAACAGTGGACACTCGTCTTTAAAGGTGCCATGGTTAGAAGATATAGATGTTTGAAGTGTGCTCCCATGACATACACGTGGTCTCTGTCGTCAGAAGAGAGTGGCCCCGCTCTCTGTCCTCCTGTCGTCTGTAGAGCGTGGCCCCGCTCTCTGTCCTCCCGTCGTCTCTAAAGTGTGACCCCGCTCTATGCCCTCCCCAAAAGTGTGCCACTGATTTTGGCCCTCCATCTGTAGAGCGTTCCTCCTGCTGCGGGAGGAGGGGGGGGTATTGATCCCTTATAAGGTGACAATAATTGTAGCGTTTTACATCGGTGTTAGTTTCTTCCATATATGTAAATCCTGATTCCTCCGTCTGTCTGCATCGAGGTCTTTCCCTTTCATGTGGAAGCTTTTCATTTTCTTTGTATCTTCCAGGCATTTGGCCAGATGGAGCAGATGGAACTGACATCAATGCGGTGACTAAGTCACATGACAGGAAACTGGTGGCCACAGGGGATGATTTTGGAGGGGTCCGTCTGTACGGTTATCCTTGTGTGGTTCCCCGGGTAAGAACAAGGAATGAGATGCGTCTCCAAGGCACGCCGTATCTGGCCACCCTTCATTCCACCATATTTTTTGGTAGCTTGTCTATGGTCTCATATGTATCCTTCGGCATCACTTTGTGTCATGTAGTGAATGATGGGGGATCTGGGTGCTCCGCTCACTTGTGTCCTCGTCTCACTCTCTTTCAGGCTCCCAGTAATAAGTACTGCGGGCACAGCAGTCACGTCACCCGCGTCAGCTTTCTGCACAATGACAGCACCCTCATCTCTGTTGGTGGCAAGGACTGCACAGTGCTGCAGTGGACAGTCGTGTGAGCCACCCGCTGTTTTTCCTGCGCAGCCTCCATGTTGTCTTCCCATACAGAACCTTTAGATCTTACCAGCAGAGTCTTGTTTTCAGCCCCCCGTCCCCTAGTGTCCCCTCACAAAGTACCACCCAGTGCTGCCAGCATCCGCTTCCGCCACGTCTCCGCACCAGTTCTCTTGCTCTGGTATTAGAACGATGGACAGAAAGCATGTCACAACAGAAGGCTCCCGCACCAGGACTTGTACACTCTCTTTTTGCACAGTTGCACAGAGTATTTAAGCTCCTGAAAGCCTGGTACTCACCACTGAGGTAGTAATGTCTGTTCTCCGAGGCTGGCACTGACAATTCACTGCAATAAATTATATAAAACACTTGTGGCTTCTGTCTGATGATCCCGTAACCAGGTCAACATCTGCAAAGAGTTTGTATGTTCTCTCCGGGTTTGCGTGGGTTTCCTCCGGTTTCCTCCCACATACCAAAACATACTGGTAGGTTGTTTAGATTGTGAGCCCGATTGGGGACAGGGATCAATTTTGCAAGTCCTGTGCCGTGCTGCGTAATCTGTAGGCGCTATATAAAGAATTATCTGATGGTGCTAGAGGGCAGGACACTTTTACCAGAAGGGACAGTGGTAACATCCGGCCTGTCTGTGGTGCTATGCTCTGCTCCGGCTCGGGACGGAAATCCTCAGAGTTCATGACCAGACACTTCCTGGAAGGTCGCCAAGTGACCGTTATGCAGATCGTAAGGCGCCAGGTTTCCTGGATAGCACCAGCTATCTATATCCCGAGTAATAGTCCGTGGAGGCTTGTGGCTTGATTCTCATGAGTTCATGTGTCAGGGCATCCAACAAGACCCTCAACAACCAGCGCCACAAGACGTGAAAGGGTTTTTACTCAGTGAGAGTCCACGTTGGGCTACACATTGCGATGCATAAAAACGCTGCTTATCCTGCTGGAAGCCTCGTTATTTCACACAGTCTTTGCGGTGGGAGCTAAAGTCTGTCCTATTGATGTTCCTCTGCAAATTGAGCAATCCCGGTACTACTAGGGGATGTCCCTGTTTTTTAGCCTTCTCCACAGTGGAGGGAGTTAGTAGAGGGATGTGGACTTGCCCGACGAGTTCTGCAGACTGTCACACATTGGAGACTTAAAGGATTCCTTTTATCCCACAGCAGAGCTCCTTATCCATTACTGCTCATTTTACTCAAAGCAAAAGACCTGTTCGTGGCCTGATCCAATTTTTGTTGTATACACAAATTGATTCATTATGCCTTCTCTGACCCCGATGCCACTTTGGGTGGGCCAGGTTGGCCAGATTTGTGGTGGTAACGCTCTGCAGCCAGCCTGGATCTGGATGTAAAAGCTCCTCAGCCGCCCAGTGGAGACCACAGGCAGTCCTCCGGTTTATGTACAAGATAGGTTCCATAGGTTTGTCCTTAAGTTGAATTTGTATGTAAGTGGAAACTGTATATTTTAGAATTGTAGATCCAGGCAAATTTCTTTTTGCCCCAGTGACAATTGGAGTTTAAAATTTTTTGGCGTAATTGGACCAAGGATTATCAATAAAGCTTCATTACAGACACCGTACAGCTGATCATTGCAGCCTGGGACTATAGTAGGGGTCCGTCTGTAACTAGGAGTCGCCTGTAAGTCGGGGGCTGGGA
This sequence comes from Engystomops pustulosus, assembly GCA_019512145.1. Classification (NCBI taxonomy): domain Eukaryota; kingdom Metazoa; phylum Chordata; class Amphibia; order Anura; family Leptodactylidae; genus Engystomops; species Engystomops pustulosus. Next base: position 192,344 of record WNYA01000280.1, on the reverse strand, counting down.
CAACCTGTACAGAAAAAAAAACCCTGCCAGACCAGACCTAGTTTTAGGTCCTAACTGGCAAATGTTACACCCGTAACTACTGACAGGATGAAATCTCTTAGTAGATCCAAGCACCTGCAGGGGGGGGGGGGATTTTTAAATGCAAGTCTCAATGAATTTCATCACAACAGAAAGGAAACAAACACCAAAATGTGGAAAGCATAAAATGACACTTTATTAGGTCAAGTAAAACAAATCCATTCAAAATGACAACATACACAGAAAAAGTCCACCAATGGTCAAAATAACTAAATAAACATAATAAACAGATCCCACTTACCTGTATAGAGGTATAGAAGGTACAGTCCTCAGAACAAGTACTGCGCACCCTTGGTCTGTATATACCTGTATATGTGTCCCTTGTCCTCTGTTATTCCTCTGGGTAATGTGCAGAACTTGTTTGCAAGCAAACGCCTTGCCTTGTTGTGAGGACTAGACCTTCCGCACCTCTATACAGGTCACTGCCATCTATTTACTATGTATATTTAGTTATTTTGACCATTGGTGGACTTTTTCCGTGTCTATTATCTTTTTGAATGGATTTGTTTTACTTGATCTAATAAAGTGTCATTTTATGCTTCCTACATTTTTGTTTCTGTTTCCTCTTTTTTTTGTGGTGTTATTTGATTTTGGGAACAATCCGTTTGATCTGGTGAGGATACATTGGGGGTCATTTACCAAGGCCCCGAATCGCTTTTTTTCGTCGGGTTTCCCGAATTTTTCTGATTTGCGGCAAATTGCCTGAGTTTTTGGCGCACGCGATCGGATTGTGGCGCTTCGGCGGCGGCATGCATACGACGGAAATCGATGGACGAGGCCGTCGGAAAAGACGACGGATTCGGAAAAATCGCAGTATTTTTTTTTTTTAAAAAGTGTCGCTTGACACGCACTTACCTGCACCAAGAAATAGAAGGTGAACTCCAGCGGACCTCGGCACAGCAGCGACACCTAAGGGATATCGGCGCACGGACCTTAGTGAATCCGTCCGGACCCTAATCAGCGCCGGAGAACGCGCCGCTGAATCGCGACTTGACCGGGTAAGTAAATCTGCCCCATTGTGTCCCTGGTCCCTATCACCCAATCTTAATGAGTATTGCCCATATATCACACCCATTACCCCAGGAGCTCACAATCTAATCTCCTGCCACATACATAGGGGGTAATTAATTAATACTAGTGTTTTAAGCGGTTCTCGTATCAACCCAGGTCAAAATCTGCAAAGAGTTTGTACGTTCTCTCCGTGTTTGCGTGGAGTCCTTCGGTTTCCTCCCACACTCCAAAAAAACATACTGTTAGGTTGTTTATATTGTGAGCCCCATGGGGCCAGGGACCAATTTGCTATGCTTTGTGCAGCGCTGCATAATCTGTAGGCGCTATATAAATAAAGAATTATTATTATTATTACTACAAGGATGCAGCCGGGTCGGAGCTGTTTAGACCAGGTCTGATCTGGCCAAGATTTCTGCTACAGTACATCCGAAGGGCCGGGCGTTCTGCCCAGGTTGGAAAAACTGTCTGGGGGAGATTCATTATGCCTTCACATAAATTTTCCCACTCCCTACCACTCCTATCATCCCTGACCCCAGGAGCTCACAATCTAATCTCTGTGTCATATACAATGCATCATTCTCATCACCCCCAGCAGGTCACGATTTTATCTACCTATCACCCCTTACAGTGTGAGAGCGCCACGTTAGCCGTGTGGTGGGCACATCCCGGGTGCTCGGTGGCCGTATTTGCCCTCTTGTCTTACACACAGATCACACTTGATGAATCAGAAAGATAAGCTGTGAATCGGACAGAGCAGCAGAACTGGAGGCCGGGACAGGCATTAGAAATGTCTGTGGCAGCCGCCCGTGACCTGTGTGGTAACGCTCTGCAGCCGCCGTGGACCTGGATGTTAATGCTCTGCAGCCGCCCTGTGCAGCATGTACTGACATGTAAGGTCCTTTTCATAACGCCTTGGCGCGAGGCGCCGGACGAGAGCCGCTCTCTTAAAACGTTCCAGAGATCCGACAACCGTAACATTTCTCAGTTCGTACGTGATGGCTCATTGCTTAACCCTTTACATCCACACACTTTTTTTCAACTCAACGACCAATATATTTATGCGGTTTTTTTTTCCCGTCAATGCTTCGGCAAGCTGTAACTTTAATCCTTCTTTCCCTATAGCTGTATGGGGTTTTTTTCTTTCTAGTTTGTAATGGCTCAATTTTGGGTTTTGCGTATCCTACAGATAAACTTTTATTAACCATTTCCGTACGGTATATAAAAAAACCCCCACAAAGCTATATGGTGTTTACTGATATAAGAATGAACCTTGTTCATCATCATTTCAAAAAATTGCTTTTTAACATTATGGGGCTTATTTACTAAGGAGCCGAGGATAGCATTTCCTTCGGACATCCCGACATTTTCAAGATTTGCGGCACTGTGAAATGCGATCGGATTTTGGCACAGCGGCGCCGGCTTTCATGCAACAGAAATCAGGGGGCGGGCCACCGGATGATCCGACTGATTCGGACTGAGCGCGGGATTTAAGTTTGCAAATTGTGTTGCATTCAATGCACTTGCATGCACGAGGAAGAAGAAGGTGAACTCCTGTGGACCTGAGCGGGGAAGCGACACATGCAGGATATCGGGCGCACCATCTTAGTGAATCGCGACACAGAGCATTATACACGGACAATGCACTTTCAGTGAACTCCAAGGAGCAGGTAAGTAAATGTGCCCCTATGTCTTTCTTTGTGTTGCTCTATAATATAAAATATCATTAACATTTAAGACCTCGTCTTTTGTATATGCTGGGAAAGCTCCAGGTATATACACTGATCATATACTGGCAGGCATAGTTTTGGCATCAATCTGCTCAATATACATCATATAATGTGTAAAAAGCAGGTTAGAAAGATGCTACATCTTTTCATCCTGGCGCCGCCGAATGATCCTCGGCTGAGGCCGCTGAAGTTTATGGGGGACGGATGCGACGAATGGCACCCCCCTTGGCCTCCGCAAAGCATATACTCAGGGAGGTTTCATAGTGATAATCTATATAAGAACAGTGACATCACTGGGGAAATGGCCTGAACATCAGCAGTAGTTAATCAATGGCTTCCACCGATGTTCACTCCTCCGACGGAGGAAGCATAAAGTGGGATACATCTGTATCCTTCGTCCTATGGACACATTGGGAAACCTCCTTATGTATCCTTACGATGGAGGGACAAAACGAGATGGGAATATACTTACCCGTCCCGTTGCCGCCGCCGATACGGAATGTCCGACGAGGATTCGGAGCTGCCGCGATTCACTAAGATCGTGCGCCCAATTTCCTGCATGTGTCGCTTCCCCCGCTGAGGTCCGCCGGAGTTCACCATCTCCTTCCTGGTGCATGTGAGTGCTGATCTTGCGGCACAATTTTGAAAGGTAAATTCTGCGGTTTGTCCGAATCAGTCGGGTTGTCCGACATCCACGCCCCCTGATTTGTGTTGCATGCATAGCCGGTGCCGGCAATGCTCCACAATCCGACGGAATTTGCGAAACCCGACGGAAATGCGTCCAATGGACCCTCAGTAAATGTGCCCCAATATGTGCAGAATCTCCCAAGCATTGGGTGATGTTCCAGATTTTGGTTTATTTATTAAGAATAAAAACTGCTTAATTTTTTTTTTTAATTTGCCATTTTCAAAATTTCTAAATCATCTTGTTTTGAGGCAGATAGTTTTACAACCTAAATGACTTGCTGAATGACATTTTCCATATGTCTGCTTTACATTTTCATAATTTTTAAAATAATTTATTTTGATGTCACGCGGCTTACAAATCGAACATCGTTTTAGAAACGAATATTAGAAACCCCCTTTATATTAAACCCATTCTCAAACATGCACGCCTCAAACTATCAGAAACAGCTTTTAGGAAGATTGAAAGTGTTGTGTGTTATATATTGATCTCATCATCTCTGATCTATCGCATATCTCTTAGGCCCGTTCCACACTTGCGAGTGTGATGGGTCTTATTCTATGTGCCAGATAGAATCTTCAGAAGCTAAATAAAAGTGTAGATAAACCCTGGACCCTGATAATCTAAGCACATTGTCAGCACACAACATCTCATAGCACTAGAGAAATCATGAAGTGTCTGCATACAGAGTCTGGTATCTTACACTGACCATCACTGACTGATAGGAGCTAAAACAGCAATAAAACTGAGAAAAATTGTAAAGTAACGCGCTAAAAATTATCTCTAGTATATAAACATCACTAGGGAATTAAAATTTGGTGAACTTTCTTTCATGGGAAAACCCCTTTTAATGCATCTAATCAGGTTTGTCTTCAGACCTCCGAGAGATCTGTGATTTTGACAATTATTGCAACTTTTCAGGAGGATGCAGCCAAGAACACGCTGTGCTGCATGAAGCGTCTCTATAGCTATGGGCCCACCACCTCCTATCAGCCCGCAGTGTTTGCCTTCTCTCCGTCTCCTGGTAACTTGTCTTCTCCCCCTTGTTCTTTAATCTCCAATTTCCAGTTTGACTCTCCAGAATAGATAAGATAGATAAGATTCAGCTGAAACCAGATGAGACTGTCCTCAGCTAGAAAAAGAGACACAAGAGCGGAAGACGAGCAACGGGGACATGCCTAATCCTTGGATCTACGGATAAATGTGACCCAGGATGTGAAGTACTCCGCTCTCATTAGGTGTTGTACCAATAGGCCAGTCTCTTCTTAAGATTGTTATATAATGGAAGAAATTATAGAGAAGTACTAACCAGTACTGATGGGAATAAAGCACTTGGGGTGGGATAGAAACTTCCTATTATCTCCTGCAGGCTCTGTCTGTACCTTTTGCCTCACCTCTATTACTCAGAAGAATCAGCAGGATTACGTGGGACATTATAGAGAAGACAAGTACTGACCTGCACTGATTGGAATAAAGCACTTGGGGTCAGCTAGAAACTTCCTATAGATCTCCAGTAGGTTTTGTCTGTAGATCTCCTCTTAACCCCTTAAGGACGCAGGGTTTTTTCGCTCATTTCTCGCTCTCCACCTTCAAAAATCCATAACTTTTTCATTTTTACATGTACAGACCTGTGTGAGGGCTTATTTTGTGCATAACAAATTTTACTTTCCAGTAATGTTATTTATTTTAACATGCCATGTACTGCGAAGCTGAAAAAAAATTCCAAATATGGAAAAATTGAAAAAATGTGTGGGCTCAGTTTTTACGACTTTGACTGTGCACTCAAAATAACACGCCTACTTTATTCTTTGGTTCGGTGCGATCGCGGTGATACCAAATTTATATAGGTTTTATTGTGTTTTAATACATTTTCAAAAATTAAACGAATGTGTACAAAAAAGAAAAAAAAAATTTTTGCCATCTTGTGAAGCTAATAACTTTTTCATACTTTGGCGCACGAAGATGTGTGAGGTGTCATTTTTTGCAAAATGAGGCAACGTTTTCATTGCTACCATTTTGAGGTCTGTGCGACATTTTGATCATTTTTTATTCCATTTTTTATGTGATGTAAAAAGGTGTAAAAGTCGCATTTCGGACATTTGGGCGCCATTTCCCGCCTCGGAGGTCACCGCCGCCCATAACTGTTTTTATATTTTGATAGATCGGGCATTTTGGGACGCGGCGATACCTAATATGTTTGTGATTTTTACTGTTTATTGTGTTTTATATCAGTTCTAGGGAAAGGGGGGTGATTTGAATTTTTTATATTTTATTATTTTTTTTTATTTTTTAAACTTTTTTTTTTTTTTTTTCACTATTTCTTAGACCATCTAGGGTACATTAACCCTAGATAGTCAGATCGCTCCTACCATATACTGCAATACTTCTGTATTGCAATATATGGCATTTTTGCACAGTATTCATTACAATGAGCCACTGGCTCATTGTAACGAATCTGCAGAAGCCAGGTAGCCTCGTGTCAAACGAAGACCCGAGGCTACCATGGCAACCGATCGCCGCCCCCCCCCCCCTTTTAAATGCCGGCGGCAACGAAAGGGTTAATAGCCGCGATCAGTGCAAGCACCGACCGCGGTTATTAGCGGTGGGGGTTTGCTGCAATATGCAACAACCCCCACCTCTGTATGAAGAGGACTCAGCCCGTGAGCCCTCTTCACACATTCCCTGTACCTCTGCGCCCTAGAGCTACGGCGCAGAGCGTTAAGGGGTTAAAGAAGACATTGCAGAGAAATGCTAACAGAAAGAAACTTACTATTGTAAGTATCTTGGGCGTAAACTTTCTATTATCACCCAGCAGGCCCTATCTATACCTGTAACAGCAGGACATTGCAGAGGAGAACTGACTTGTACAAAAGGGAATAAAGCACTCGGGGTGAGATAGAAACCTCTTATATCACATTCAGCTACCTCTTTCTATGTCTGTGTGTCTCATCTCAGAGGAATCAACAGGGTCATATAATAAATTCAGTACCTATCGTATAGGACAGTGGTGGCGAACCTATGGCACAGGTGCCAGAGGCGGCACTTGGAGCCCTATTTGTGGACACCCGGTCCATCGCCTCAGCATCACCAGACAGGACTCAAAGAATCTTCCTGCAGTTCCAAGCAACTTAAAAGTTGTTGCTTTTAGTCATATTTTGATACTTACTTCACTACTTGGGACTGTAGGAAGAGGGAGAATTAGTAGACAGGGGAAACTGAAAAGAAGCTAAAATGCTGAAAATTTTCCATCTTTCTGCTGTGTTGCCGTCCTCAGGAGGCCAATATGATTGAAAGTTGTTGACCAGGGAACAATAAGTTACTGATTTAATTTTTGGTTGGCACCTCGCGTTAAATAAGCGGGGTTTTGGGTTGCAGTTTGGGCACTCAGCTGCTAAAAGGTTCACCATCACTGATATAGGACATTATAGACATGTACTGACCTGCTCTCAAACCTAATAATGGGGCAGATTTACTTACCCGGTCCATTCGCGATCCATCAGCGCGTTCTCTGCGCTGGATTCGGGTCCGACCGGGATTTATTAAGGTAGTTCCTCCGACGTCCACCAGGTGGCGCTGCTGCGCTGAAGAGCATCGGAACGCACTGGAATACACCGAGCCATCCTGGATGAAGGTAAGTGCAATTTTCGCAACACATTTTTTTTAAAAAATGCGGTGGTTTTTCCGAATCCATCGGGTTTTCGTTCGGCCACGCCCCCCCCAATTTCCGCTGCGTACATGCCTGCGGCGATGCGCCACAATTCTATCTTGTGCGCCAAAATCCCAGGGCAATTCAGGGGAAATCGGCGCAAATCAGAAATATTCGGGTAACACGTCGGGAAAACGCGAATCAGGCCCTTAGTAAATGACCCCCATTATCTCCAGCAGCCTCTGTCTGTTTCTTCCCTCACAAATTATCATTCTTGATGGAAATAAAGCATATGGGATTATATAGAAACGTGATTTACTGCAGAAATTTACAGCTCTTGCAGCTAAATTCAGAAAAAAAAGTCAGAATATTAGAGAGAAGGAGAATGGATGAGCTCCCCACTAATTAGTTAAATATCACCTTCTCTTCACTTACTGTCTCTGCAAAGTTTGTAAAAAAGTTACTTATACTTTTACTAACTATCCCTAAAATCTGATAGAGCGACTTTACTCAAAGCTTTCTAAGCCTAGTGATATCAGCAGCCGCACCTACAGACACAATAGCACCAACCTACCTCCAGCATTTATCACACTGTGTGTACCAGTCACTACACACTACATACACCTCACACCTGTGTATACCAGTCACTACACACTCCATACACCTGTGTATACCAGTCACTACACACTCCTTACACCTCACACCTGTGTATACCAGTCACTACACACTCCATACACCTCACAACACTGTGTATCACCGGTCCTCACAACTCCATACACCTCACAACACTGTGTTTATACCAGTCACTACACATCATACACACTACTCACACCCTGTGTATACTACCATCCACTACACACTCCATACAACCTCACCCTCACACCTGTGTATACCAGCACTACACAAACTCCCATATACCTCACCCCCTGTGTATACCAGTCACTACAACTTCCCTATCCTACACTCACAAGTCAACTGTTTATAACACCATCACTACAAGCACTCCATACACCACCTCAACACTGTTTGGTATACCCATTCACTACAGTCCTACATACCCACCTCACCCCTGTGGATACCTAGTATCTCTCACACTCTCCTACACCCTCTCACGCTTAGACCAAGTCACTCGCACCACACAATAATACCCCTACGAAGCCGTGTATACCAGTCAACGACACACAATATTACACCTCACACCGTGTATAACCAGTACTACCCACACTCCATACACCTCACACCTGTGTGTTGCTGATTGTGTGGTGTCTTGTCTCTGGGGTCTGCAACTTCTCACTAGCGGCTAACGACTGACGCACAACTATGTCTCACTTCATTACTGACGCTTGCTCTGGGAATGGTTAATGTTTAGCCCAGCCCATGGGTCTCTCTCCAGCTCAGGAGCCCTCGCTCTATGCAGAACAGTCCATCCTAGCTCGGAGCACACAGCACTCATGAACCAGAAGAGCTAACACTCTACCTGCTCCAGCACTACAGGATCCAAACTGCACCTCCATCTCATACAGCTGTAATTTATAATCAAGGTAAGACGGTCCGACTATAACACCCTGACGAGACCTCTGTATACTTCATCAGGAGTGCAGTGAATGCTACTACTGAATATGCCTGACCCTGTGTCACCCCAAACCTAAACCCTCCCCTGTAATGCTGCACTCTCATTACTGACCCTAAACTGTCCCCTGTAATGCTGCACTCTCATTACTGACCCTAAACTGTCCCCTGTAATGCTGCACTCTCATTACTGACCCTAAACTGTCCCCTGTAATGCTGCACTCTTCATTATTACTGACCCTAAACTCTCCCCTGTAATGCTGCACTCTCATTACTGACCCTAAACTCTCCCCTGTAATGCTGCACTCTCAATACTGACCCTAAACTCTCCCCTGTAATGATGCACTCTCATTACTGACCCTAAACTCTCCCCTGTAATGCTGCTCTCTCAATACTGACCCTAAACTCTCCCCTGTAATGCTGCACTCTCATTACTGACCCCAAACTATCCCCTGTAATGCTGCACTCTCATTACTGACCCTAAACTTTCCCCTGTAATGCTGCACTCTCATTACTGACCCTAAACTCTCCCCTGCTGTTAATGCTGCTACTCTCAATAACCCTAACACTACCTGTATGCGCCTCATTATACCTAACCTCCTTCTAATGCTGCACTCCTCATAATGACCCTAACTCTCCCCTAAGTGGCACTCTAACCCTCAAACCTATCCCCTGTAATGCTGTTCCCTCATACTGACCCAAACTCTAACGACCTGTAATGCGCTCTCATCATACTGACCCTAACCCTTCCTGTGTAATCGATGCCTCTCATATCCTGACCCTAAAAACTCTCCACTTAACCTTCCCTGTATGTTTTGCACTTCATTACCTGACCCAACTATCCCCCTGTAATGCGTAGGTACTTCATACTGACCCAATCTCTGGATGGACTCTCATACGCACCCTAAAACTCTCACCTAGCTGCACTCCATATGCTAATCCTGTACATGCCGCTCCTCTCATATCCTAGTACCCTAATAGCTGCAAACTGTTACACTGGCCCTAAACTGTCCCCTGTAATGCTATATTACTACATCTCTCTCATCTGCACTCACTAACTGATTAAACTGTTGTCCCCGTAATGCAGGCACCTCAACGCTAAACCCATAAACTATTCCCCTTAATCGGTACTCACTCTCATTACTGACCCTAAACTCTCCTGTGTAATGGTGCACTCTCAACGCTAACCCTAAACTAACTCTCCCCTGTAATGGCTTCACTTCTCATTACTACTGACCTGCCTAAACCCTCTCTCCCTGTAATGCCGCAACTCCTCAACTCACAAACTATTCCTAAAGTTCCTCTACTATGCTGCACTCTATGCATTGTTGCCCTACACAGTCCCGACCCCTAACATACAAATACACAACCTACAGCTCTTCCCCTGTAATGCTCACTCCTCTCATACTTACTGACCCTACAAACTACTCC
>WNYA01000280.1:161364-176390 GCA_019512145.1 Engystomops pustulosus | reverse complement strand
GATCCCCCGGTATAGCGGATGTACGTATTATCATTATATACAGGAGATCCCCAGGGGTTTATAAGCGGGCTGTACATATATCATTATATACAGGAGATCCCAGGTTATTCCGGCTGACAAATATATCATTATATATCAGGAGATCCCCAGGTTATACGGGTCTGCCCTATAGTATAATTATATACAGGAAGATCCCAGGTTATACCGGCTGCATATATCATATATACAGGAGATCCACCAGGTTATACCGCGCTGCACTATCTCATTTATACAGGAGATCCCAGGTTATAGCGGCTGCACTATATACCTTATATAAAGGAGATCCCAGGTTATAGCGGCTGAATATATCATTATATACAGGGAGATCCCAAGGTACCGGCTGTACATAATCATTATATACAGGAGATCCCCAGGTTATAGCGGTGCATATAATCATTATATACAGGAGACCAGGTTATACGGCTGCACATATATATATATACAGGAGATCCCCAGGTTATACCGGGCTGCACATATATCATATATAACAGGAGATCCCCAGGTTATAGCGGCTGCACATACATCGTTACATGCAGGAGATCCCAGGTTATGAGCGTTGCAATATATCATTATATACAGGAGAGTCCCCAGGTTATAGCCGGGTTGAACCTGGGGATCTACTTAGTTATGATCCCGAACCTATCTAGTATATAGATATATATGGTACAGCCCGTATACACTGGGGATCTACCTGTTATATATGATATATTACAGACGTGTTTACCCTGGGGAGATACTGTAGATAATAATATGTACAGCTGGGTATAACCTGAGGGATCCTATACAAATGTAAGCTACTGACTGTATATATGTTATGACAGCCGGTATACCTGGATTCCTATGGATAAATTGGGATATCGGTACAGCCGGTATAACCTGGGGATCATCTGTAATATAATGATATATGTAAGTGTGGTATAACTGGGGATCTCCTGTATATAATGATTATGTACAGCCGTTATAAACCCTGGAGATCTCTGTATATAATGGTATATGTACAGCGGTATAACTGGGGTCTCCTGTATATAATGATATATTACAGCTGGTATATAACCTGGGGATTCCTGATATAATGATATATGTACAGCTGGGATAACTGGGGATCTCCTGTATATAATGATATAGAGTACAGCCGGTATAACCTGGTGATCTCCTGTAATAATGGATAATGTACAGCCGGGAAGTAGTACCTGGGATCGTCCTCTCTTGGATGTGATAATGATATAGTACGGGCGCTGCGTGGTCTATACCTGGGGACTCTCGTGTATATAATGATATATGTACAGCGGCTATAACCTGGGGATCTCCGTATTAGATATAATCGTAATGGTCTGTCTAAAGTTATATCCTTGGGGATCCCTGTATATAATGATATAGTCACAGCCGGGTATAAACCTGGGGCATCCTGTATAATAGATATATGTACAGCCGGTTATAACCTGGGGATCTCCTGTATAATGATATATGGTAAAGCCGGGATAACCTGCGGGAACTCCGTATATAATGATAATATGTACATACGCCGGCCCTCTGGCATAACTGGGGATGCTCTGTTATAATGATATTATGACAGCGGTATAACCTGGGGATCTCCTGCTATATAATGATTATATGTACAGATGTATAACGCGCGGGATCTCTGTATTAATGATTATGTACACGGGTTTATAACTGGGAATCTCCTGGTATTAATGATCATAGTACACCGGTATTAGAACCTGGGGATCTCCTGTAATAATGATATATGTAAAGCCGGTTATAACCTGGGATCTCCTGTATATAATGATATAGTGTTACAGCCGGTTATAACCTGGGGATCTACCTGTATATAATGATATATGTACAGCCGGTTATAACCTGGGGATCTCCTGTATATAATGATGATAGACAGCGGTAAACCTGGGGATCTCGTATATAATGAATATGTACAGCCGGTCTATAACCTGGGATCTCCTGTATATAATGATATATGTACAGCCGGTATAACCTGGGGATCTCCTGTATTATAAATGTATAGTACGGCGTATAACCTGGGGATCTCCTGTTATATAATGATATATGTACAGCCGGTATAACTGGAGTCCTACTGTATAAATGATTAGTTACAGCCGGTATAACCTGGGGACTCTGTATTATGATATATGTAACAGCCGGTATGGTATAACCTGGGATCTGCTGTATATAAGATATAATGTAGGCAAGCCGGTATAACCTGGGGATCGTCCGATATTAGAGTGATATAATGTACAGCGGTATAACCTGGGGATTCTGTATAGAATGATATATTACAGGGGTATAAATGGGATTCTGTAATATATTGATTATGTACAGCCGGTATAACCTGGGGATTTCTCCTGTATATAATGATATATGACAGCCGGTATAACCTGGGGATCCGTGATATAATTGATATATGTACAGCCGGTATAACCTGGGAGATTCCTGTATATAATGTATATGTACAGCCGGTATAAACGCGGGATCTCCTGTATATAATGATATATGTACAGCTGCGTATTAAACCTGGGACTACTCCTGTTGATAATGATATATGTACAAGCCGGTATAACCTGGGGATTCCTGGTATATAATGATATATGTAACAGCCGGGGATAAAATGGAGATCTCCTGGATCTACTGATATATGTACAGCGGTTGCCGGTATAACCTGGGGATCTCCTGTATATAATGATATATGTACAGCTGGTATAACCTGGGGATCTCCTGTATATAATGATATATGTACAGCTGGTATAACCTGGAGATCTCCTGTATATAATGATATATGTACAGCCGGTATAACCTGGGGATCTCCTGTATATAATGATATATGTACAGCCGGTATAACCTAGGGAGCTCCTGTATAGAATTATATACGTACATCCAGGAATATATATTTCAGAAAGGACACTATAAATAGTTCATTGCTTAATCAGTAAAAGTTTCCACATGGAAGATGTGCTATCAGTAATAATTAGTGTTCTTCCTTAATCAATGAATAATTGAGGAGATGAAGCATTAAATGTCATTCCTTCCATGTGCAGCTCCTGGCAGGGAATGAGAGGTATGGTGAGAACTAACCTGATAATATGGCCTCATATACATGCACATGTCCGCGCTACGCACATCCACCCTACACCCTGCACTGTGCACAGCTAGAGCGGGGATAGGGGAGAGCGGCTGTCAGACCCCTTCATGCCATCTCCACAATCATTTGCCGCCTTCAGATGCCTCCATGTCCCCTCCACTCTTTAGGCTCATTAGTAAAATAGTAAAAGTTGATTTTAGAATGGAGGAGGCCGTGGATAACAAATATAAGAAGATCCCACAAACACAGTGGGGCCCGATTCGCGTTTTCCCGACGTGTTACCCGAATATTTCTGGTTTGTGCCGATTTTCCCTGTATTGTCCCGGGATTTTGGCGCAGGCGATCAGATTGTGGCGCATCGGCGCTGGCATGCACGCGACGGAAATCGGGGGGCGTGGCCGAACAATAACCCAACGTTTTCGGAAAAACCGCCGCATTTTTAAAAAAAAAAGTGTCGCTGGACACGCGCTTACCTTCACCAGGTATAGGCTCGTGCATTCCGGCGGACCTCGGGGAACTTCAGCGCAGCAGCGACACCTGGTGGACGTCGGAGGAACTGCCTTAGTGAATCGCCGGAAGACCCGAATCCACCGCAGAGAACGCGCCACCGGATCGCGAATGAGCCGGGTAAGTAAATCTGCCCCAGTGTCTGGGTCTACGAGTAAGTGGCTCTGGTTTATCAGGATGGATTCTGATGGTGATTTCGTGAATCCGGTAAATGAAATCCAGTAAAGGACATCTAACAGTTTAGTGGGTAGATGAATCCTAGCAAGAAGTTCCTGAGAAAGCGGACAGGGTCACTAGCACTACGGGGGTTGTGCATACATTAAAATACTTCAGGCGCTCAGGTGATGTAGCCTGAGGCTAATTTGCATAATTTATAACAATATATTTCTGCAATTGCAGGATATAGAGTTAAACTAGGACACATCTACCATCACTAAAAACTGATAGGTGTCCTTTATGGTCACATACCCACATACCGTGAACACCCACCTCAATGTCACTGATGAGCAAAGAGGCAACAATGTTTTGAACTTGATACTTTCAGGCTCAATGGGGCAGATTTACTTTCCCGGTCCTGTCGTGATCCAGCGGCGCGTTCTCCAACGAGGATTCGGGTCTTCCGGTGATTCACTATGGTCGTGCGCCCGATGTCCACCAGGTGTCGCTGCTGCGCCGAGGTCCGCCGGAGTTCACCAACCTATTCCCGGTGCATGTGAGTGATTGATTCTGCGTCACAATTCGGTTTTTAAATTCTGCGTTTTTTCCGAATCCGTAGGGTTTTCCGACTGCCACGCCCCCCTCCGATTTCTGTCGTGTGAAAGCCGGCGTGTTTGCGCAAAGAGGAAAAAGTCGGGAAACCCGGCAAAAGTGTGGCCGCGGAGCCTTTAGTAAATGAGCCCCAATATCTCGCCATCCTCTACAGCTTTGGATGTGAGGGCAGCATCTAGGAACCGGATTCAAGCATATCACAACCAAAATATTAGCTCTCTTCTACACATTCCCAATGTTGGGGCTCACTGGTCACCTCCCCGTCCTCTTACACCTACAGATGGGATATTAACAAGGTTGTATGATTTGCCTTTGGTTACACCTTTACTTGTTTTGGCGGTTTATTCCTTGCTGTGCAGAACCCTTCTTTTTTGGGTCAGCTTTTTAGAATATTTTCAAGGTACTGATTGAAATGCATTGCATACATGTGTGTGCTTGGGGCATCCTATATATAACTACATCATTGTATTAATTATTAATTACATAATTATTGGGACGTCTTTTCATAGGCAGCTTTGGAGTTTACTATTGATATTTAAAACTACTTTAATATCGCCCTTGTTAATAAATTATGTGGTTCTTGCTCTTGATTTTCCAGGTATACAAGTCACTTGTATTAGGTTTTTCATAATTTTTTTTACCCACAAATGTTGAATTGGGTTGAGGTCTGGGGACTGTGGGGTCCGATCCAGTAGCTCTACTTCACTGTCATTGACCCATTTCTTCACCAATTGCCTCAGGTTGTTGTCTTTCTGGAACACTGTGGGGCAGATTTACTTACCCGGTCCATTCGCGATCCAGCGGCGCCTTCTCTGCGGTGGATTCGGGTCCGGCCGGGATTCATTAAGGCAGTTCCTCCGACGTCCACCAGGTGTCGCTGCTGCGCTGAAGAGCATCGGAACGCACTCAAGTTCACCGGCCTATTCCTAGTGAAGGTAAGTGCAAGCTCCGCGACACCTTTCTTTTTTAAATACGGCAGTTTTTCCGATTCCGTCTGGGTTTTCGTTTGGCCACGCCCCCCGATTTCCATCGCTTCCATACCAGCGCCGATGCGCCACAATCCGATCGCGTGCGCCAAAATCCCGGGGCAATTCAGGGAAAAATCGGCGCAAAACGGAAATATTCGGGTAACACGTCGGGAAAACGCAAATCGGGCCCTTAGTAAATGACCCCCTATGTTGTCCTTTTGTACCCAAAGTCCACAGGTGTAGGAAGTAACACATCTTGTAGGTTACTGAAATGTAGTTTAGAATTGAGACCATCCATCCTGGTCAAGTATTGAATGTTTTTGTCTGGGAAACAATCCCATATCTTCAGGCCTTCTCCCCTAGACATTACAGTTCCTTCAATCTCTTAATCCGTTAGCCTTTTTTTTCCTATGATCCATTTGTATCCATCGGAGCTCAGTCTATTGACTTTCATCTCATCGCTGTAAATCACCCAATCCTAATCTTCTGAGGTCTGTTTCACGGAGCTTACATGTACGTCTGTGACGTCACTATTACGGAGTCTCCAAATGAGTCCATTTGCAAAGTTTTCCAAGATGGGATAAAGAAACCCTGACTCTTTCAGCTACCTGGCCTACACAAGGCCTTATGATAGGATTAAAACTACACCCGCCTACACAGAAGTCTTAATTAGCATAAGGAGAACTTTTAACTTTCCGACCATAATGAACCTTGTGATGAGGTGACTTGTTGACTCCAATGTTTTACCTTTTAGCTTTGGGATGGATGGACTTCATTTCATATTCTTCCAACTGTCCTACATCTCACATGATGCAGATCACCCAGCAGTTACCCACCCATATTAGGGTCACTTACCTTCTCACCTGAAAGTTACACACCCACATCAGAGCCACTTACTTTTTCACCCAGCAGTTACACGCCCACATCAAAGCAATGCACTCCAGTCCGCCGCATCTACTAAAGCCAAACTATAGGATATATCTCCGCCAGGTCAGACCTTGCAGAGAT
Organism: Engystomops pustulosus; assembly: GCA_019512145.1. Classification (NCBI taxonomy): domain Eukaryota; kingdom Metazoa; phylum Chordata; class Amphibia; order Anura; family Leptodactylidae; genus Engystomops; species Engystomops pustulosus. The sequence continues at coordinate 170,012 of WNYA01000280.1, read as the reverse complement.
TGGGTTGCATCTATTAAGAGGGCAGAGCCGCTCGCTTAGTAGATCCAGACAACGGCGTGGGAATTCCCGCCAGACCGCAATCTGCTGCAGATTTATCAATTTCTGCTGCTGATGAAGAATAAGACTGGCTAGTTGCTATCAGTGCAAAGCCACTCCTCTTTGACATACTGATGTTTTCCAGGATGGTAAAAGGAAAACATTGCCTCTTGGCTTTGTGTTCAGTCCGTATTCTATCCACATCCAATTTTTTTTTTTTAATCATACGTTTTTTCACATTCGCAAAAAAAAAATATTTTAAGAAAATATGGATGTCATTGACTTCTATGGAGATCTGTGGTGTGTATGTGAGAAAAAAAAATAGTGCATGCTGCAATTTTTTTCTCAGTCTGCATTGAAAAAAAAAAAAACAGACATGTGAACAGACCCAAAGAAACCAATGGGTCAGTATGCTGTCTGCAAAAAAACAAAACAAAAAAAAAGCACATAACAATACTGATGTCAGAAACACCTGTCTGAATGAGGGATTAAAGCCAAACCAGTATATCTGTTCCATAAGATTCCCAACTCTAGACAGCACTGTTTCGATCTCTTTGCATCTCATCAGTAGACTGTAGGGAATTAGTTTGACTGAGTGAGAGACTTACCTCCTGGGTCAGGGAGTAAGAATTCTCATTACAGTGACTTTGCCAACTAAGGCCGTCTTGCAGGCATGTGAAGACTTACATCCATTGATGCTCCACTGGGGGTTTCTGGGTTTCTCAAATACATCCATTGTATGACCAATATGCCTGATAATTTTTTACAGTATTATACTTCAACCCCTTACCTTCAAGTGCCTAACTAGCTTATACACACATACAAGTGCTAAAACAGGTTGCAAATGGGGAAGTTTATAGCCCATTTCAGCCTTGGTGATGATGGGCAGGAATAGGTCCTGCTCTATAATATGCAGCTCACAGCCGCCATATATAGTAGCGTGCATGAGGATTAAAGGAAACCTACCACTTGAAGTGGCAGGTTTCCGATGGCAATACCGGGCACCAGCTCAGGGTGAGCTGGTGCCGGAGCTTATTTTAGTTAGTGTTTTAAACCGCGGTATCGCGGTTTAAAACACTTTTTAAACTTTATAGCTGGCGCAGGCAGGTACGCGCTCGGCGCTTACCGTGCGCGCGGCTACATAGGAAGTGAATGAGAGCCGCACACATGGTAAGCACCGAGCGCGTACCTGCCTGCGCCGGCTATAACGTTTGAAAAGTGTTTTAAACCGCGATACCGCGGTTTAAAACACTAACTAAAATAAGCTCCGGCACCAGCTCACCCTGAGCTGGTGCCCGGTATTGCCATCGGAAACCTGCCACTTCAAGTGGTAGGTTTCCTTTAAGGCTACATTCACACCGGGCATAGTGTGGTTAGTGTGGTTTTGCCAGGTAAATATATCCAGAACCCAATCTGTGCAACAGAAACAAAAGAAGGGGACATGTGGATCAAATAAGGGAAAGCTGGAGGCCTGAAGAAGCCTTAAAATAAAAGGTTGGGTCTGTGAATTTCTAACCCATACATGTACACAGGGGAACCTATGTAATTGGTGCCTACATTATGGTGATGCTAGTGAGAAGCTCTGCACACCAGCGATACATACAATACTGTACATTCATTATACTGATGATGGAGCCCTCTAGTGGGGGATTACAATGAGGGGGAATGTAACAAAGTAGGCAAATAAAACACATAAAAAGAGCACAGTACTGGTTAAAAAAAATATATAAAAAAATATTATAAAAACTGCATTTCAGAGCAACCATGTCAATTATAAAAAATAATTTAAAAAAAAACCACAAAAAAGTGATTAAAAAAAACTGTATATAGCCTAAAATATAGAACTAAGCACTGGGCCCCCAAGGCTGTCATGTGGGTCAAATAAGACTTCCAAGCAGGGGATTAAAAACGGTAAAATGATTCAATAAAGTTTAAAAAAAAAATGGAAAAACAAAAATTTGCCCACGAAAAAAAAAAAAAAAAAATTATCCCCATAACGCAGCAGGCCCTTTACGATTCCACATTTACTCCCGGCTTGTTATAACATGCCTAAAAAGTTCTGGTTCTATGTAGGATAAATTCTACTTCCTAGTGGCACCAATAAAAAGTTCTGCACAATGAATTTAAAAAAAAAACCAAAAAAAAAACGATAAATAATTCCAAAAGAGGGGGAAATTACCAAAAAATAAGTTGTGCCATTGTCTTACGTCTTTCACTTTTATTCCTCGGTTCGATACAATCACCGACACACAACATTTCTAGGATTTTTTTTTTTTTTTGATGATTTATGATTTTAAAAACTATGTTTTTTGGAGTAAATTTTAGGCGGGTGCTATATAAGACAGCAGCCCAGAAGCCTTCTTCATACATCCTTACCAACAATGCAATGTTATTGTAGATCTTGGGTCCTTAAGTGGTTAATAATTCAAAAAGGGCAACAAATAAAAGGCATAGTGAAGTATTATTGCATTTCTAACTACTGGAGCTATATCTGACCATAAACTTTTAAAAGAATACACCATAAACTGAATTTTGTTTATCCAATACAAACAATGGGAACAATATACTAAGAGCAATTCTAACTGCATAATAAACGTAGAAATTAAAGGAGGCGACGTGTAGACACCGGGAGCCGGAAGCAATTACTAGGGATAAACTAATGCCGCTATAATCTGTGTAAGCTTTCTAAGCTTCATCAGGGTCCCCTAGGTTGTAGTAGTGGTATAGTATGCGATGGACAGGACAAGAGATGTCTAGTTGTAGTAGTAGTAATAGTAATTGTATCTACAGCAGTACAATATAGAGCAGTGATGGCGAACCTATGGCACGGGTGCCAGAGGTGGCACTCAGAGCCTTCTCAGTGGGCACCCAAGCTATCAACCCAGCACAGAGTTCACCAGACAGGACTCAAATAATCTTCCAGTGGTCCCAGGCAACTTAAGAGACGATCCTTGGCTGTTTGGGACTGGGGGAAGATTGAGAAGGTGTGGACAGAGCTGGATTATCTTTGAAGGCCCTCTTTATATACAGACCCTGTAGAGAAGCTGCAATGATAGTCTGAATTTGCTATCCTTCTTTGTATTGGTGGCCTCAGGGAGCCGATACAATTTTGAAAGTTGTGGCAGAACAGAGAGCAATAACTTACGGGAGCCTTGGCACTTGATGATAAATCAGATGGATTTGGTTGTAGTTTGGGCACTCAATCTCTAAAAGGTTCACCATCGCTGATATAGAGCATGATGAGACAACCGCCCATTGAAAAGTCTTCTGCTGGGGGGCAGGTCTTGTAACAGAATATTGTCACTATGTTTCATCTTATGTTCTCCAACAGTTACTTTTGTCAAGTTCTTTGGTGTAGGGATTACTTTTTCCTCCATATTCCATTCCTTGAACCTCGTAGAACAATTGCTATTAGAGTTTGTATGGTCCTCACAGACTTCTTTATCCCCCACAGAGACCCTGGCATTTCAGATCATGACGGTGTGGTGATCCTGAAACATGAGCCACCATGGACAACCATCCCAAGGACCCAGACAATGCTGAACCCCCCACAAGGGGAAAAAGAAAAGACAGAGACGTTGAGAGTCCAATATGTACTAGAGAAGTGAATTTAGCACACAGCACTCATCCCTTTATCTAACATGGCTAACATCACCCCCGAGGCTTGCAACGTGGACTCTGATCTGGACAGCGTGCTCCCTCCATCCCTGTATGCAGTGGTCTTCGTGGTGGGACTCCCGGCCAATCTTTTGGCTCTCTGGGCCGCCTGGCTACAGGTGCAGAAAGGAAAAGAACTTGGAGTCTACCTACTAAACCTGAGCCTGTCCGATCTGCTCCTTATTTGTGCCCTACCACCTTGGACAGACTATTACTTACGGAGAGATGTCTGGGGCTACGGGCCAGGGGCCTGCCGCCTCTTTGGTTTCATCTTCTACACTAATCTTTATGTGGGTGCTGCTTTCCTATCCTGTGTCTCGGCTGACCGTTACCTGGCTGTGGCCCATCCGTTGAGGTTCCCTGGTGCCAGGCCCATCCGCTCCGCCACTGCCGTCTCTGCACTGGTTTGGGTCCTAGAACTGGCAGCTAACGCCCCTCCGTTGTTCAGAGATGCCATCACCAGAGACCGCTACAACCATACTTTCTGCTACGAGAGTTACCCCCTATCCGGGAAGGGAGATGCACTAGCCAATGTGGGAAGGGTAGTAGCTGGATTTTTATTGCCTTGGGGGATAATGCTTTTATGTTATGCTGGGTTACTCCGGGCACTGCGGGGAAGTGCATCCTGTGAGCGTAGGGAGAAAAGGCGGGTCCGTCGGCTGGCCCTGGGGCTCCCTTGTGTGGCCCTCCTGTGCTATGGGCCCTATCATGCCCTGCTGCTTCTACGTAGCCTGGTATTTCTGATTGGAGGAGGTTCTGTAGCAGCAGGTGAAAGCTGTGCTCTGGAGGAGCAGTTGTTCCCAGCATACCATGCCTCTCTGGCCATGGCCACCCTAAACTGCCTGGCCGACCCTGCCCTTTACTGTCTGGCTTGCCCAGGTGCACGAGGAGAGGTGGCAAAAGCCATTGGCAGAGTGGTGGCCTGGGCAATGGGAAAAGACAGGAGTGGCTGGCGGGAAAGAGGCTTTGATGTCCGAGGGGGTGGAGGGGAGGAGGTGGGAATGGTGGAGATGGGGGAGAGAGGCGGCAGCTCCATCGTCTGAGATGGTGAATGTGCTTGGAAAGATGTCATGTCTTGTAATAAAGACTTTATAAAAGTGATGCTCTGCAGGTAAAAGTTTTCCTGTGTGTTCATGACCTCTGAAAACAATGCAAAGCTAAAGCAATGTTCTGCAGTAGTATATATACCATAGATAAAGTCTACAGTGAGATGATCTGCAGGTACAGTGTGATGATTACCCTCTGGGTCTAGTCTGTATAGCGATGATCCGCAGGTGGAGTGTTACTGCGTGAACATGTGCCATCTTGCGGCTCCGTCTACCATCTGTGTGCTGAGTCAGTGTGTGTTACGTAGACACATCCAGAACGCAGGGGCAATCAAGTTACACAGGAACACTGGAGAGGAGGAGTGTGGGTCCACAGCTGTTACTGGCAGAGGATCGAGCACAAATATATCATCCTAAACCTGCCGCACCTGCTGCCCCACTCACAATCATCAGTCACGTCAGCCATTCCTGAGACCCATCACAATGAGAGGTAGGTGGGCATCATGGCTGATGATGTGCATAGTGTCAGGATGAGGACAGGCAGACATCTACATGAGCTGGCCGGTCATTGAGACCCATCAGTATGTAGAGGTAGGAGGGCATCGTACCTGGTGATAGTTTTAGGATGATAACAGGCAGATATCTACATAGCGCTGTCAGGTCAGCGAGCCCATCACAGTGTCAGAGGTAGCTGGACATCACGGGTGGACATGTGCACAGTGTCAGGATGAGGACATCTACATGGAGCTGGAAGGTCATTGAGACAGTCATACATGGAGCTGGAAGGTCATTGAGACAGTCATACATGTAGCTGAGATATGTCACAAGGCTCAGGGGGTCACATACTTGTTTCTGACTTCTAAAAATTTCTAGATATCTATGTCATTTCCTCCAGAAAAAGAAAAAAAAACATGCCTGGTTGTGTAAGTGTGCGAGTACTTGCCTTCAGATTCCGCAATCTTCTGCTTCTTCATAGGGAAGGAAAACCTGGAGGACACAAGAGGTAAGAGTTAGTATGGAGCTACAGTCGGTACCAGCAGCCAAGAGGAGACACTGGGGGTAATTTACTAAGGGACCGATTTGCGGTTTTCCGACGTGTTACCCGAATATTTCCAATTGGCGCCGATTTTCGCACGCGATCAGATTGTCGCGCATCGGCACTGGCATGCACGCGACAGAAACCGGGGGTGTGGCCAAACAAAAACCTGACGGATTCGGAAAAACCGTTGCGCGGGACTCGCGCTTACCTTCACCAGGAATAGGCCGGTGAACTTCAGTGCATTCCGGGGGAACTTCAGCGCAGCAGCGCCACCTGGTGGACGTCGGAGGAACTGCCTTAGTGAATCCCGGCCGGACCTGAATCCACTGCAGAGAACGCGCTGCTGGATCGCGAATGGACCGGGTAAGTAAATCTGCCCCACTGAGTGTGAGCGACTGTCCCCAATCGAAGCCTTCATGCTCAAAAACTGTCTTTTTCATCTCACTCTCACATGTCCTCATGTATTTCTATGGGCATATGCACACAGCTGAGTATTCCTCAGCCCCAGTCTGAACCCTGGTGCGTGGCTCCTATTCTTGGCCGTGTTTGCGTCTTGACAGTCCCATAGAAATCAATGGGGCTGCAAAAAACACAGTTGGCACACAGTGGGTGATGGGTAGCGATCGTATGACTTAATTAGCCAGCCTTCCATTTTTTGTGGCCCTGCAAAACACATTTTTTATTTGCTGTCATACGGCTCAGACGTATTAAAAACACCTGTGTGCAGGTAGCCCATGTCCCAATCCTCCTGGTGCTCTCCACAAGCGGATGTCACTTGCTCCCTTTTAACCCATCCTGCTCCATCACTTCAGTAACAAGCCCCCGGGGTCACTCCCCTGGTGACAGCTGGGAGACATCTGCATGGAGTCTGCGCCTGGGAATCTGCTGTCCCTGACACAACCCAAAGGAAGGGAATCCCATTATTTCCTCCACCACTAATCCCCTGAACTTTATCACCAGATTTAATGAATAGTTTAGGAGAATGAGGGACACACCACAGGGGTATCTACTGTGAGAGCATAGAGCAGAGGAGATGGACATGGTTACCTCAGCAGGCAGGACACGGGAGTATATAGAGCAGAGGAGATGGACATGGTTACCTCAGCAGGCAGGACACGGGAGTATATAGAGCAGAGGAGATGGACATGGTTACCTCAGCAGTCAGGACACGGGAGTATATAGAGCAGAGGAGATGGACATCATTACCTCAGCAGTCAGGACACGGGAGTATATAGAGCAGAGGAGATGGACATCATTACCTCAGCAGGCAGGACACGGGAGTATATGAGAGGCAGAGAGGGGCATCATTACCGCCGCAGCAGGACACGGGAGTATATAGAGCAGAGGAGATGGACATGGTTACCTCAGCAGGCAGGACACGGGAGTATATAGAGCAGAGGAGATGGACATTATTACCTCAGCAGGCAGGACACAGGAGTATATAGAGCAGAGGAGATGGACATGGTTACCTCAGCAGGCAGGACACAGGAGTATATAGAGCAGAGGAGATGGACATCATTACCTCAGCAGGCAGGACACATGGAAGTATAAGAGCAAGGAGATTGGGACATCATACCCGTACCATACCAGCAGTCGAGGACACGGGTAGATATAGCATAAGGAGATGGACCACCTCGTTACCTCCGCAGCAGGACACAGGAGTATATAGACAAGGAGATGGACAGGCATTACCTCAGCGGCAGGACACGGGAGTATATAGAGTCGAGAGGAGATGGACTTTTACCTCAGCAGAGTTCAGACACAGGTATATAGAGCAGAGGAGATGGACATATTACTTCAGCAGGCAGGACACGAGGAGTTATATAGAGCAAGGAGATGGACATCATTACCTCAGCAGCCAGACACAGGGAGTTATATAGAGCAGAGGAAGATGGACATTTTACCCTCAGCAGACGGACACAGGAGTATATAGAGCAGAGGAGATGGACATCTTTACCTCAGCAGGCAGGACACGGAGTATATAGAGCAGAGGAGATGGACATCATTACCTCAGCAGGCAGGACACGGGAGTATATAGAGCAGAGGAGATGGACATCATTACCTCAGCAGGCAGGACACGGGAGTATATAGAGCAGGGAGATGACATTATTACCTCGCAGGCAGGAACACGGAGGATATAGAGCAGAGGAGATGGACATGGTTACCTCACAGGCAGGACAACACGGGAGTATATAAGCAGAGGAGATGGACATTACCTCACCAGCAGGCACGGAGTAAGTATATGAGCAGAGGATGGGACATATTACCCTCCAGGCAGGACACGGGAGTATAGAGCAGAGGAGATGGACATGTTTACCTCAGCAGGCAGGACACGGGAGTATATAGAGCAGAGGAGATGAATGGTACCTCAGCAGGCAGGACACGGAGTATATAGAGCAGAGGAGATGACATCATTACCTCACAGCAGGACACGGGAAGTATATAGAGCAGAGAGATGGACTCATTACCCTCAGCAGGCAGGACACAGGATATATAGAGTCAGAGGAGATGGACATCATTACCTCGCAGGCAGGACACAGGGGAGTATATAGCAGAGGAATGGACATGTTACCTCAGCAGCAGGACCGGAGTATATAGAGCGGAGGAGATGGACATCATTACCTCAGCAGGCAGGACACGGAGTATATAGCAGAGGAGATGGACATCATTACCTCAGCAGGGACACGGGATATAAGAGCAAGGATATGGACATCATTCCCTCAGCAGGGCAGGACACGGGAGTTATTAGAGCAGAGGAGATGGACATTTATACCTCAGCAGGCAGGACAACGGGAGTATATAGAGCGAGGAGATGGCATCATTACCCATCAGCCGGACACGGGAGTATATAGAGCAAGGAGATGGACATC
>WNYA01000280.1:89351-136550 GCA_019512145.1 Engystomops pustulosus | reverse complement strand
CTCCTAGGTGTAGGAGAGCGGGGTCAGTGCTCCTAGGTGTAGGAGAGCGGTGTCAGTGCTCCTAGGTGTAGGAGAGCGGGGTCAGTGCTCCTAGGTGTAGGAGAGGGGTGTCAGTGCCCCTAGGTGTAGGAGAGCGGTGTCGGTGCTCCTAGGTGTAGGAGAGCGGTGTCAGTGCTCCTAGGTGTAGGATAGCGCTGTCAGTGCTCCTAGGTGTAGGAGAGCGGTGTCAGTGCTCCTAGGTGTAGGAGAGCGGTGTCAGTGCTCCTAGGTGTAGGAGAGCGGTGTCAGTGCTCCTAGGTGTAGGAGAGCGGTGTCGGTGCTCCTAGGTGTAGGAGAACGGTGTCGGTGCTCCTTGGTGTAGCAGAGCAGTGTCTCTTTGCCCCTTGGCGTAGTTGTCCCTGCTCCTTGGTGTAGCATGGTAGTGTTGTTGTTATTTGGCATAGGGTGGTGGTTTGTTGGTATTTGGCGTATCATGGTGTTTATGTTTCCCCTTGGTGTAGTATAGCGTTGTCATTGCCCCTTGGTGTAGGAGAGTGGTGTCAGTGCTCCTTGGTGTAGTATGGCTTTGTCATTGCCCCTTGCTGTAGTATGGCGGTGTTGTTGCCCCTTGGCATTACAGAGTGGTGTCAGTGCTCCTTGGTGTAACGGAGTGGTGTTGTTGTCACTCTTTTTCTTAGGAAGTACCTGGACATGGAACCCATCCTCCCTCCGCAGCAGGTGGAGTTGCTGGTGTCTCGTCTTGTTGCCCTCTTCTTTTCTGCGCTCTCCACCCTCCGTAGACTCTTCTTAGTGCAGGACACCAAGGAGTCACTCAAGGTAGAGTGCGCTATGCAGCTATCCCTCTCCATTCCTCCAACCTGCTCTCCCTTTTTACTTGGTGTTTACCCCAATGGCTTCTGTATATATCTGTGTGTTCCTCCTAATATTTTGGGTTCTCCTTCCCCTATAGTTCTTGCTCTTCCCCCTATTTATATCTGTATGTTTCCCCTCATATTTGTGCCTCCCCTGCAGTTCCTGCTCCTCCTCTCCCTGTATATATCTGTATGTTGCTTCTCATATTTCGGGTTTTCCCCCACCATCGCTGCAGTTCCTGCTGCTCCTCTCATGCCCCCTATATATATCTGTATATTACTCCTTATATTTTGGGTTTCGCTCTCCCCCATAGTTCCTGCTCCTCCTCCCCCTGTATATATCTGTATGTTCCTCCTCCCCCTGTGTATAATTGTATGTTCCTCCTCCCCCTGTGTATATATCTGTATGTTCCTCCTCTCCCTGTATATATCTGTATGCTCCTCCTCTCCCTGTATATATCTGTATTTTCCTCCTCCCCCTGTATATACAGTGCCTACAAGTAGTATTCAACCCCCTGCAGATTTAGCAGGTTTGATAAGAAGCAAATAAGTTAGAGCCTTCAAACTTCAAACAAGAGCAGGATTTATTAACAGATGCATAAATCTTACAAACCAAAAAATTATGTTGCTCAGTTAAATTTTAATAAATTTTAAACATAAAAGTGTGGGTCAATTATTATTCAACCCCTCTAACCACCAAAATTCTGTTTGGTTCCCCTAAAGTATTAAGAAGTAGTTCAGGCACAAAGAACAATGAGCTTCACATGTTTGGATTAATTATATGTTTTTCCAGCCTTTTCTGACTATTTAAGACCCTCCCCAAACTTGTGCACAGCCTCATACATGGTCAACATGGGAAAGACAAAGGAGCATTCCAAGGCCATTAGAGACAAGATCGTGGAGGGTCACAAGGCTGGCAAGGGGTACAAAACCCTTTCCAAGGAGTTGGGCCTACCTGTCTCCACTGTTGGGAGCATCATCCGGAAGTGGAAGGCTTATGGAACTTTTGTTAGCCTTCCATGGCCTGGACAGCCTTTGAAAGTTTCCTCGCGTGCCGAGGCCAGGCTTGTCCGAAGAGTCAAGGCTAACCCAAGGACAACAAGGAAGGAGCTCCGGGAAGATCCAAGATCGGGGACATTGGTTTCAGTCAATACCATAAGTAACGTACTCCACCGCAATGGTCTCCATTCCAGACGAGCACGTAAGGTACCTTTACTTTCAAAGCGTCATGTCAAGGCTCTTTTACAGTTTGCTCATGATCACTTGGAGGACTCTGAGACAGACTGGTTCAAGGTTCTCTGGTCTGATGAGACCAAGATCGAGATCTTTGGTGCCAACCACACGCGTGACGTTTGGAGACTGGATGGCACAGCATACGACCCCAAGAATACCATCCCTACAGTCAAGCATGGTGATGGCAGCATCATGCTGTGGGGCTGCTTCTCAGCCAAGGGGCCTGGCCATCTGGTCCGCATCCATGGGAAGATAGATAGCACGGCCTACTTGGAGATTTTGTCCAAGAACCTCCGCTCCTCCATCAAGGATCTCAAGATGCGTCATCATTTCATCTTCCAATAAGACCCAAAGCACACAGCCAATAAAACCAAGGCCTGGTTCAAGAGGGAAAAAATCAAGGTGTTGCAGTGGCCTAGTCAGTCTCCTGACCTTAACCCAATTGAAAACTTGTGGAAGGAGCTCAAGATTAAAGTCCACATGAGACACCCAAAGAACCTAGATAACTTGGAGAAGATCTGCATGGAGGAGTGGGCCAAGATAACTCCAGAGACCTGTGCCGGCCTGATCAGGTCTTATAATAGGAGATTATTAGCTGTAATTGCAAACAAGCGTTATTCCACAAAATATTAAACCTAGGGGTTGAATAATAATGGACCCACACTTTTATGTTTAAAATTTATTAAAATTTAACTGAGCAACATAACTTTTTGGTTTGTAAGATTTATGCATCTGTTAATAAATCCTGCTCTTGTTTGAAGTTTGAAGGTTCTAACTTATTTGCTTATCAAACCTGATAAATCTGCAGGGGGTTGAATACTACTTGTAGGCACTGTATCTGTATGTTCCTCCTCTCCCTGTATATATCTGTATGTTCCTCTTCTCCCTGTATATATCTGTATGTTCCTCCTCTCCCTGTATATATCTGTATGTTCCTCTTCTCCCTGTATATATCTGTATGTTCCTCCTCTCCCTGTTTATATCTGTATGTTCCTCCTCATATTTCGGGTTTCTCCCCCCTCTGCAGTTCCTGCTCCTCCTCTACCTCCTCACCTATGTTGGTGCTGTGGTGAATGGTCTGACGCTGCTTCTTCTTGGTAAGACATCAGTGTCTCAGGTCTGCCATATGGTATATATATTGTATGCGCCCCCTTATATACTGAGGTGTCAGGTGTGTGACAAGTCTTCCTCATCCAGTGGTGGGGTCCGGCTTTGGGGTGTGCGCCTCGTCCTCACACTTCTCTCTCTTTTCCAGGAGTGATTGGGGTCTTCACATTTCCTATGATGTATAAACACAATCAGGTGAGGCATGTCCTATAACAATGGGGACATATAGATGTATACGGGGATATCTGCTAGTGACGTAAGCTATGGAGGGTCTGGGAGATATAGATGGGGCAGATTTACTTACCCGGCCCATTCGCGATCCAGCGGCGCGTTCTCTGAACAGGATTCGGGTCCGGACGGGATTTATGATGGTAGTTCCTCCGCCGTCCACCAGGTGGCGCTGCTGCGCTGAAATGCATCTGATCGCGCCGGAATACACCGAGCCGGACCAGGTGAAGGTAAGCGCTTCCCAAGCGACACATTTTCGGTTATTAAATGCAGCGGTTTTTCCGAATACGTCGGGTTTTCGTTCGGCCACGCCCCCCGATTTCCGTCGCGTGCATGCCAGCGCCGATGCGCCACAATCCGATCGCGTGCGCCAAAATCCCGGGGCAATTCAGGTACAATCGGCGCAAATCGGAAATATTCGGGTAACACGTTGGGAAAACGCGAATCGGGCCCTTCGTAAATGACCCCCTATGTGTATGTATATATGAATGCATATGTAGTATGATCCCTATATATACTCTGTATACTGATCACTTGCTTTCATGGTCACTCCACAGGCGCTGGTCGATCGCTACGTCTCCATGGTAACCAGTCGTGTCACAGCTTTTAGAGCAAAGTAAGAAACTGGGGGCTGCACCCCAAATAGTGGGAGGGTGACCCAGAGTGATTTTATGGAGGTGTTCGCCACAGTCTCATGTACGGTAATAGCAGCAGTGTGTTAAAACCTTTGCTGTGCCCTCTGCTGGAGCCCTGTGTGCCCCCCTCTGCTGGAGCCCCGTGTGACGCCCCCCTCTGCTGGCGCTCTGCGGCCCCGTGTGACGCCCCCCTCTGCTGGCGCTCTGCAGCCCTGTGTGACGCCCCCCTCTGCTGGCGCTCTGCAGCCCTCTGCTGGTGTTACAGGGTCTTCATTTCTTTTTTTTTTTTTATAGATTTCGTGCTCAGCTGAGAAAACAAGGAACCAAGAAGGAGTAATGAGTGTGAACCCCTAATCCCTCGCCGTCCACCAGGTGGCGTTGCTAGCGCTGTAAATGCATCTGATCGCGCCGGAACCACACGAGCGGACCAGGTGAGGTTAAACCGCTTCCCAGCGACAAACATTTTCCGGTTATTCAATGTCAGCGGTTTTTCCGAATACTCGGGTTTTTTCGTCGGCGGACACGCCCCCGGTTTTTCCGTTCCGTTGCATCCAGCGCGCGATTCCCAAAAAAATACCAATCCGTATCGCGTGCGTTCAAAAATCGGGGCAATTCAGGTACCAATCGGCGCGCAAATCGGAAATATTCGGGCGATAACGTTGGAACTACGAGAATCGGGCCTCGCAAGAACCCCTGACCCCCTATGTGTATGTATTTGAATGCATAGTAGATGATCCCTATAACTCTGTATACTGATCACTGGCTTTCATGGTCACTCAGCAAGCCTGTGAGCCGGTATAACAAGATTCACGTACTCTCCATGTAACCGTCGTGTACACGCGTTTTAGAAGCCAAAGTAAGAACTGGGGGCTGCACCCCAAATAGTCGGAGGGTGAGCCAGATGAATTTGGATTTATTGGAAGGGTTCGCCACAGTCTGTGCCTGGCCGTGTATTGCGCTGGCCTGCGGCCCCGTGTGCGCCCTCTGCGTCACGGTGACGCCCCCTTCGATGGCACTCGGGCACCGTGTGACGCCCCCCTCACGCTGCCGCTGCTCTGGCACCCGTGGTGACGCCCACCCTCTCGATGGCGCTCTGCACCCGTGTGAGGCCCCCCTCTGGCTGGCGCTCTGCAGCCCCTGTCGTGCCTCCCCCTCTGCTGGCTCTGCAGGCTTGACGCCCCCTGTGAGCTGGAACGGGACGCCCCCTCTCTGCTGGCGCTCTGCAGCCCCGTGTGCCCCCCTCTGCTGTCCGCTCTTCGGCCCCTTGGACGCACGCCCCCTCTGCTTGCCTCTTGCGGCCCCGCCGTTTTACGCCCCCTCTGCTTGTCTGCTGCTTCGTCCACCTTTTTACGCCGCCCTCTGCTTGCGCTCTTTCTGCCATCCGTTCTTCGCCGTACCCCCGAACCGGCCTCTGCTTTCCTCCTTCTTCCCCTTTTGTGCCTTACCTTACCCCCGCCTCTGCTTGTCGTTCTTTGCCCTTTGTTGCCCTCCATCAGACCCCTCACTCTCTCTTCTCATCTGGCGAGCCCTCTGCGGGTGTTTACGGGTCTTCATTTCTTCTTTTCTATTTTTCTCTTTTTTTTTAGATTTCGTGTTCAGCTGATAAACAAGGAACCAAGAATGGTAAATGACTGTGAAACCCCCTCCCTCTACGAGAAAGAAAGGAACCAAGAAGGAGTAATGAGTGTTAACCAACCCCTCCCCCACCCCCCCCACACCCACACTGACTGCAAAAGCGGTCCGAACCAGAACTCTGGAAGGGATCCACTGACAACGACTACCTCCCCCCCACACTGTCAGACATAACAAGTTACTGCAAAATGCGATTACATTTCTATGATGTATTAACACAAATCCGGATGAGGCATGTCCTCTATACAATGGGGGACAATAGATGTCATACGGGGATATATGCTCGTGAGTAAGCTATGAGGGTCTGGGAGATATAGAGGGGGCAGATTTAGTACCCGGGCCCCTTCGCGATCCAGGGCGGGTTCTGTTGAACAGGATTAGGGTCCGGACGGGATTAGATGGTAGTTCCTCCGCCGTCCACCCCAGGTGGCGTTGCTTAGCGCTTGAGAATGCATCTGATCGCGCGGCTACACCGAGCCGGACCAGGTGACGTAAGTCGCTTCCCAGCGGACACATTTTCGGTTATAAATGCAACGGTTTTTCGAATACTAGGGTTTCTTCTGCGCGGACGCACGCCCCCGATTTCCGTCCGTGCATGCCAGCGCCGATGTTCCCAAAAAGAAATCCAATCTATCGCGTGCCCAAAATCCAGGGGCAATTCAGGTGACAATCGGCGCACAATCGGAAATATTCGGGTAACCGTTGTGGAACTACGCGAATCGGGCCCTTCGTAAATGACCCTATGTGTATGATATGTAATGCATATGTGTATGATCCCCAATATACTCTGTATACTGATCACTTGCTTTCATGGTCTATCTCCACAGCCGTCAGCCGGTTACCAGATTCATTCTACGTCTCCATCGTAACAGTCGTGTACAGCTTTTAGAGCAAAGTAAGAAACTGGGGGTTCACTCCCAAATAGGGGGAGGGGGACCCAGAGGATTTTGAGTGTTCCCACAGTCTATGTTATACGGTAATAGCAGCAGTGTGTTAAAACCTTTTGCTGTGCCCTCTGCTGGAGCACTGTTGTGGCCCCCCTATGATGGAAGCCCCGTGTGACGCCCCCCCTGATGGCGCATGCGGCCCGTGTGACGCCCCCCTATGCTGGCGCTCTGTGCCCCGTGGACGGCCCCCCTTGTTGGCGCTCTTGCGCCCGTGTTGACTTCCCGCTGCTGGCGCATGCGGCCCCCGGGTGACGCCCACTCTGCTGGCGTCGGGGGCCCGTGTGACGCCCCCCTTGCTGCGCTCTAGCGGCCCCGTATGACGCCCCCTCTGCTGGCGCTTGCAGCCCCGTGTGACGCCCCTATGCGGCGCTCTGCGGCCCAGTGTTGACGCCCCCCTTGCTGGCGCTCTGCGGGCCCGTATTGGAAGATCCCTCTGCGGGCGCTCTGCGGCCCGTGTGACGCCCCCCTCTGCTGGCGCTCTGCGCCAGTGTGACGCCCCCCTTTGCTGGCGCCTCGCAGGCCCGTGTACGCCCCCCTTCTGTGCGCTCTGCGGGCCCCGTTGTGACGCCCCCCTTTGCTGGCACTATGCAGCCCGTGATGTGACGCCCCCCTCTGCTGGCGCTCTGACGGCCCGTGTGCGCCCCTCTGCTGGAGCTTGCGGCCCCCGTTGTGACGCCCCCTTGATGGCGCTCTGCGGCCCGGGTGCGCCCCCCCTCTGCGGGGCGCTCTTGCAGCCCTGTGTGACGCCCCCCTTGCTGGCGCCTCTGAGGCCTGTGTGGACAGCCCCCCTTGCTGGCGCTCGGCAAGCCCGTGTGACCCCCCTCTGCTGGCGCTCTAGGCCATGTGTGGACGCACCCCTCTGCTGGCGCTCTGCGCCAATGTGTGACGCACCCCTCTGCGGGCGCTCTGCAGCCTCTGCTGGTGTTACAGGTCTTCATTTCTTTTTTTTTTTATAGATTTCGGGATCAGCTGAGAAAACAAGAACCAAGAAGGAGTATGGTTGGAACCCCCCCCCTCCCCCCCACCACACCCCCCCCCCCCCCCCCCCACAACCACCCCCCACACCACACAATCACACAAACACCCCCCACACAACATGACTGCAGCGCCGGAACAGAACTCTGGAAGGATCCACTGAAACCTCCCCACACTGTCAGACAGAACAAGTTACTGGAAGATGCGATACTTTGTTTTTTGGGATAATGTAGAAAATAAAGAAATCATGTTTTTTATTTTGAACTTTGTGTCTGAATGTTCTGTGAACATGGGGGAACGGATAGCTGGAAGGAACAGCGAGCAAGAATACAGGCGGTCCCCTACTTAAGGACACCCGACTTACAGACGACTCCTAGTTACAGACGGACCCCTCTGCCCACTGTGACCTCTGGATGTTACTATAGTCCCAGACTGCAATGATCAGCTGTAAGGTGTCTGTAATGAAGATTTATTGATAATCCTTGGTCCAAATACAGCAAAAAAATGTAAAACTCCAATTGTCACTGGGGGAAATTCTTATCTTTTTTCGTCTGGAACTACAGTGATAAAATGTACAGTTTTGACTTACATAAAAACTTAACTTAAGAAAAAATCTGCCTGTATAGGTATTTATTTAATGCAGGCCACATTTATCCATACAATAATAGCGTCACACATGGATTATAAAGAGAGGGTGTCATAGGGTCAAATGTATTATATTGTAAATTTATATTAAATATCTGTTGTGAAGGAAACCGTGATGTTTTGGACCCCTGCGTACCGCCGGGTCACTTAGTTATCCTTTTATAGACGCTCCCAGAACGCACGGGTTATGAGAGCCGCAGGAAGTGATTTAAAATTGTCCACACAACTTCCAGGTATGGCACAACAATAAATCACAGCCCTGAAGCCAAGGAGCTGCCACCAGTTCTCCTTTAATATAAGCCGGTCCGTATCGGGATTATATGGGGTGAGGAACCAACCCGGTAGCAGGTATATAAGCGAGACCTGGACGTGGGATTCGTGAATCGAAATAAAAGAACAACACAGGTTACATTTTATATTTAATTGCCTTAAAGGTACACAAGACAATACAGTACACACAATAGATATATATATATATATTGTGGGGATTTGGCCCAGTAGAGACCGTGGTAGCGGGGTGCTGTGATGCAGTTCAAGACAGTGACACCAAGGTACAGTCCAAAACAGGTCTAGCCTGTGTTTATTTCAGCAGGAACAAAATAAAACAGCCTTCACATTCAGGCATCAAAACAAATAATATCCTACCCGTCAGGGTGCTTACTAAACAGTGATTCACTAACTCACCACTTAACAAAACACTTTCGCTGTTTCAGGCACAGAGGTCAGGGCTGTGTGCTCTCCAGCCTCCTGTCAGAGAGACAACACTCTCAGCTCTGCTAGGCAGCTTTATGCAGGCTGATTAGGCTGTTCCCACCACCTGTGTCCAAGGTGCTGGACAACACAACCTCAGCACTAAGGCCTTGCATAATAGGAAAACCTAGGGGAAACATACCGCTCATCCACAGTTAACCCCTTCAGTGTCTCACATACCCTCCCCCTCTGTTTGACCCTGTGGGGGCGAACACTTTTGGCCATCAGACAGTGGGTACGAGACAGGGCATCGGCATTCCCATGCAGCTTTCCTGTTCGATGTTCTACCATGAACTTGAAATTCTGCAACATTAGGAACCACCTTGTGACCCTGGCGTTCCTCTCTTTAGCCTGACTCATCCAGGTGAGGGGAGAGTGATCGGTCACAAGTGTAAACTGTCGCCCTATCAAGTAATACCTCAGGGATTCCAGAGCCCATTTAATCGCCAAGCACTCCCTCTCAACGATACTATAGTTCTTCTCAGGACGAGTGAGCTTACGGCTCAGGAATGTCACGGGATGTTCCTCACCCTCCACTACTTGGGACAGGACAGCCCCTAAGCCCACGTCAGAAGCGTCAGTCTGCACAATAAAGGTCTTGGTGAAGTTAGGGGTGATCAGTACCGGTCCCTCGCACAAAACCGTCTTAAGTCGCTGAAACGCCCCCTCAGCCTCTTCACTCCACTTTACCATTACCGACCTGCTACCCTTGGTCAGGTCAGTCAGGGGTGCCGCTATGGTAGCAAAATCGGGGATAAATCTGCGATAATAGCCCACTATGCCTAGGAAAGCCCTCACTTGCTTCTTGCTCATAGGTCGTGGCCACTGCTGGATCGCCTCCACTTTATTTACTTGGGGTTTGATGACACCTCGCCCAGGTAACGGGCCTCTTCCAGACCCAGTGCACATTTTTGGGGGTTCGCTGTCAACCCTGCTGCCCTCAGGGAGTCTACCACTGCTTGCACCTTGGCTAGATGACTCTCCCAATCGTTTCTATAGACTATGATGTCATCCAGGTTGGCCGAGGCATATCTCCGGTGAGGTTTTAGCACGAGATCCATTAACCTCTGGAATGTGGCGGGAGCCCCATGTAGCCCAAAGGGGAGTACCACATACTGAAAAAGCCCATCAGGAGTAACAAAAGCCGTCTTCTCTTTAGCCCTGTTAGTGAGGGGTACCTGCCAATACCCTTTCGTCAGGTCAAGGGTGGAGAAGAACCTAGCCTGTCCAAGTCGTTCTATCAACTCGTCAACTCTGGGCATGGGATAAGAATCAAATTTGGACACCTCGTTCAACTTCCTAAAGTCATTGCAGAACCGTAGGGAACCATCAGGTTTGGGAATCAACACAATTGGACTCGACCAGTCACTTTTAGACTCCTCGATAAGCCCTAGGTCTAACATCTGCCTGACTTCTTCGGATATGGCTAGCCGGCGCGCTTCAGGGACCCGGTAGGGTTTTTGGTGTACCCGGATGTGGGGTTCGGTTATGATGTCATGCTTGATGACTGAAGTACGACCCGGTAACTTAGAGAACACATCAACGTTTCGGAGCACAAACTCCTTCGCTTCCTGAATCTGGGCCCTGGAGAGGGACTTCAGGCACCTTGGCATCGGGTACACCCACCTCCGGTGTCACCTTCTCGGGGACAGACGCTTTTCCTACTCCCACAGCTATCAGGGACTCTCTTTCCCTCCATGGCTTTAGGAGGTTCACGTGGTATATCTGTTCGGGTTTCCTCCTTCCACTTTCTCCATGACCTCATATGGACCTTGCCATTTCGCCAAGAACTTACTCTCAACGGTGGGCACCAGAACTAACACTCTGTCGCCTGGGTTAAAGGCCCTGAGTCTGGCTGATCTATTGTAGACCCGAGACTGGGCTTCTTGTGCCCTTGCTCCTTTACAAGGGGCATTACCGCCGCTATGCGGTCTTACATAAGGGAGACGTGTTCAATCACACTACGGTGGGGGGTCCTTTCCTGTTCCCAGGTCTCCTTAGCTACGTCCAGGAGTCCACGCGGGGAACGGCCATATAATAGCTCAAAGGGAGAGAAACCTGTGGAAGACTGGGGTACCTCACGTATGGCAAACATCAAATAAGGCAACAAACAATCCCAGTCCTTCCCATCTTTGCTGACCACCCTCTTTAGCATCCCCTTCAAGGTCTTGTTAAACCTCTCGACCAGGCCATCTGTCTGGGGGTGATATACAGAGGTGCGGAGCTGTTTAACCTGCAGTAATTTACACATCTCCTTCATTACCCTAGACATGAATGGGGTACCCTGGTCAGTCAAGATTTCCTTGGGGAGGCTTGTGCGTGAGAATACCTGGAACAGCTCCCTAGCAATATTTTTGGAGGAGGTGTTCCTTAATGGAATCGCCTCTGGATACCGCGTAGCGTAGTCCAGGATAACCAGGATGTATTGGTGCCCCCTTGTGGATTTGACTATGGGGCCAACCAAATCCATTGCAATCCGTTCAAATGGCACCTCTATGATTGGTAAAGGGACCAAAGGACTCCTGAAGTGGGACACCGGGGCAGTAAGTTGACACTCAGGGCAGGAGCTACAATACCGGTTTACCTCCTCCCACACCCCGGGCCAGAAAAATCTCTGCAGGATCCTCTCTCGGGTCTTCTCAGCACCTAAGTGCCCTCCCAGCACATGTTTGTGTGCCAAATCTAGCACCAGCCTACGGTGAGATTGGGGTACTACAAATTGCTCAACCTCCTCACCCCGTATCTGGTCAACCCGGTACAACAGTTCCCCAACAATCACCATTCGGGGGTATATTTGGTCAGCCCCTGGTATTTGGAGTACACCATTTATTACTTTAACATTCTCCCGTGCTTTAAATAAGGTAGGGTCCTGTAGCTGTGCAGCCCTAAAATTTTCACGGGAAATCTCAAGGTCCGGCATGTCGGCTACCTCCCCGTGGCCCTCGACCTCACCAGCTAGGACCTCTAGGGGAGAGAATTCATCACATGGGGTCACCCCTACTGCTGGCGTGGGTACATCGGCCTCAAAGGGTTCAGAGGCCAAGGCCGGACATACCTGATGTCCATTATCTGCAACAGCACCTGAGGTGGGTCTTCGTCTCCAGAGGTCCCAAAACACCGGTAAGTCTCTGCCGATAATAGCCTCATGAAACAGGGTCCCCACCACCCCCACTTCATGGGCAATAGTACCACAAGGGGTATGTAGGTTGATGACAGCAGTGGGATATTCGCGAGTGTCCCCATGTATACACAACACTCCCACTCTCCGCCCACTGTACAGTCCAGGATCAACCAAAGTTCC
Organism: Engystomops pustulosus; assembly: GCA_019512145.1. Taxonomy (NCBI): domain Eukaryota; kingdom Metazoa; phylum Chordata; class Amphibia; order Anura; family Leptodactylidae; genus Engystomops; species Engystomops pustulosus. The sequence goes on along the minus strand of WNYA01000280.1, from coordinate 124,246 downwards.
CCGCACCAGGGTGACCAGACTCCCTGAGTCTAGCAATGCTTCCACTGTGTGACCACCGATTGTGACCATGCACACTTGGGGTTCTGCATCCGTGACTGACTCGGCTGCCAGAACCGGTCGGGCAAACAGTGACACTCGCCGGGTCTGGTTGCAGTCCATTGGCTCCACTGACAGTGGACAGTTGGCAGCAATATGGCCCATTTCATGGCATTGCCAGCACTGGATACGGGTATGACCTCTGTCACGAGCCTCACTGGGTTTCTGTGTATCCACGCCCCCCAACGAACCCCTCCCAACCTAACCTGTCTCCCCTTTTCCGCAGTAGCAGTCTTACCAGATGGTTTGGTGACCCTGCCACTGGCACTGCTTCGTGTGGGAGAGGTAAGTAGAAGATCCTCCGTAGCCCGATACCTCTCTACAAGGGACACGAGTTCCTCAGCTTTTGTGGGACCGGCCTGTCCAACCCACCGCTGGAGCCGAGAGGGCAGAGAACGGGTGAACTTGTCGAGAACCACTCTCTACCATCTGTGCTGGGGTGCAGTCCTCTGGTTGTAGCCACTTCCAGACAAGATGGATCAGGTCATGCATTTGGGAGCATGGGGGTAGTTTTTCTGAGTAAGCCCACTGGTGGACCCGGCTGGAACGAACTTGAACGGTGACCCCAAGACAAGCCAGAATCTCCGCCTATAGCTGGGGGTACTCACGGGCCTCCGTTTCACTCAGGTCGTAGTAAGCCTTCTGCGATTCGCCTGTCAGGAACAGTGCCAGGACATCTGCCCACTGCTCAGCTGGTAACTCCTCTCGCTCAGCTACTCGCTCGAACACAGTGAGATACGCCTCCACGTCGTCGGTCGCCGTCATTTTTTGTAAAGCCTTTTGTACTGCAGCCCGTGCGGAACGCTGGACAAACGGGTACCCTTGCAAACCAGTATGGGACCCCTCAGTAGTCGTCGCTTGCGGTGCTGCCATAATGCCAGAAAACTTTTCCATCATCAGCTGGGACATGGCTCGGGACTCTTCCTGCTGCTGGCGGGACCTCTCCTCCTGCAGCTGGAACATGGCTTGCTGCTGGCGGGACCTCTCCTCCTGCAGCTGGAACATGGCTTGCTGCTGGCGGGACCTCTCCTCCTGCTGCTGGAGCATGGCTTGCTGCAGCTGCCGATTAGCCTGGGACTCTTCCTGCTGCTGCTGCTGCCGATTAGCTCTGGCCTCCTCCTGCTGCTGGCGGGTCCTCTCCTCCTGCTGCTGGAGCATGGCCTGCTGCTGCTGCCGATTAGCCTTGCACCCTTCCTGCTGCTGCTGGAGCATGGCCTGCTGCTGCTGCCGATTAGCTCTGGCCTCCTCTTGCAGGTATTTAATAAAGTCCTCCATCTTGGCTGTATCCTGCAATTTGCCTGCTGCTTTCACCGAGGCCATGCACTGTTGCAGGATGTAGCGAGCCTTTCAGGTGTGTGTCTTTTGAACTGCCCGCAATCTGAAGCACCATATGTGGGGATTTGGCCCAGTAGAGACCGTGGTAGCGGGGTGCTGTGATGCAGTTCAAGACAGTGACACCAAGGTACAGTCCAAAACAGGTCTAGCCTGTGTTTATTTGAGCAGGAACAAAATAAAACAGCCTTCAGATTCCGGCATCAAAAACAAATAATATCCTACCCGTCAGGGTGCTTACTAAACAGTGATTCACTAACTCACCACTTAACAAAACACTTTCGCTGTTTCAGGCACACAGGACAGGGCTGTGTGCTCTCCAGCCTCCTGTCGGAGAGACCACACTCTCAGCTTTGCTAGGCAGCTTTATGCAGGCTGATTAGGCTGTTCCCACCACCTGTGTCCAAAGTGCTGGACACCACAACCTCAGCACTAAGGCCTTGCATAATAGGAAAACCTAGATGAAACATACCGCCCATCCACAGTTAACCCCTTCAGTGTCTCACAATATATATAATATACACTCACCGGCCACTTTATTAGGTACACCATGCTAGTAACGGGTTGGACCCCCTTTTGCCTTCAGAACTGCCTCAATTCTTCGTGGCATAGATACAACAAGGTGCTGGAAGCTCCTCAGAGATTTTGGTCCATATTGACCATGAGGCATCACACAGTTGGCCGCAGATTTGTGCGCTGCACCATGATGCGAATCTCCCGTTCCACCATATCCAAAGATCTCTATTGGATTGAGATCTGGTGACTGTGGAGGCCATTTGTGTCCAGTGACCTCATTGTCATGTTCAAAAACCAGCTGAGATGATTCCAGCTTATGACATGGCGCATTTCCTGCTGAAAGTAGCCATCAGATGTACAGGGACATTGTGCTCATAAGGGATGGACATGGTCAGCAACAATACTCAGGTAGGCTGTGGCGTTGCAACATGCTCAATTGGTCCAAGGGGCCCAAGAGTGCCAAGAAAAATTTCTCACACCATGACACCACCACCAACCAGCCTGAACCGTTGATTTTACAAGGCAGGATGACCATGTTTCATGTTGTTGACGCCAAATTCTGACCCTACCATCCGAATGTCGCAGAGAAATCGAGACTCATCAGACCAGGCAACGTTTTTCCAATCTTCTACTGTCCAATTTCATGAGCCTCAGTTTCCTGTTCTAGCTGAAAGGAGTGGCACACCGGTGTGGTCTTTGCTGCTGTAGCCCATCTGCCTCAAAGTTTGGCGTACTGTGCGTTCAGAGATGCTCATCTGCCTACCTTGGTTGTAACGGGTGGCGATTTGAGTCACTGTTGCCTTTCTATCGCTCGAACCAGTCTGCCCATTCTCCTCTGACCTTCTGGCATCCACAAGGCATTTCCGCCCACAGAACTGCCGCTCACTGGATGTTTTTCTTTTTCGGACCCATTCTCTGTAAACCCTAGAGATGATTGTGGTGAAAATCCCAGTAGATCAGCAGTTTTGAATACTAGACCAGCTCTTCTGGCACCAACAACATGCCACGTTCAAAGCACTCAATCCCTTTTCTTCCCCATAGGGTGAGACACACAATGGCGTTTTGGGCCGTTTTTGGGGCCTTTTTTACTAAGTGCGTTTTCAGATTGTAAAACGCGATGCGTAAAAACGCATCAGTTTTTTTAAAACGCATTGCGTTTTTGTCCGTTTTTCATTGCGCAATTCGGAAAAACGGACAACGTTTTTTTAACGCATTGCGTTTTTTAACGATCTGAAAACGCACTTAGTAAAACGGCCCAAAAACGGCCCAAAAACGCCTGTGTGTCTTCACCCAACTGATGCGCGTTTGAACTGCAGGAGATTGTCTTGACCTGTCTACATGCCTAAATGCACTGAGTTGCCACCATGTGATTGGCTGTTAGAAGTAAGTGTTTAAAACGAGCAGTTGGACAGGTGTACCAATAAAGTGGCCGGTGAGTGTATATATACAGCCAAAACAGAGTACAAATTCACAGGTAGCACTACTAACACAATTCAGTAAGTTCGTTACCTTGTGTGTGGCCTAATGGCACCTGATAGTCCACACCTTGGCATCTTCTCTGCCCTTGATGTTTAAAATGGTTCCCAGACAAAATAGACCCTGCGGTCGTAGAGGTGCCTGCTTATATCAGGTGCAGAAACACCTCTGACCCACCACTAGGAGGGGTATGGGTCCCTCCTACCCTGTTTACATCTCCGAACCTGGAGAAGTCATAGCTTCTCAAGGGGAAGTTGTAGGGTCATGGTTCTGGTATCATGTGATCAAGGTGAATCCCTGGATCGCATTGATACCAAACCGACCCATTTGCTATGGTCCTATCCAGAGAATTAATATCTTGGACCCAAGGTGCTAGAGCCCCAGAATTGGACCACTGTATCTCCTGACGAATAACTATCCAAAATATAGTTGGGGTGAGATGGACCATAACTCCTTGACTGTCCCTATTCAACCTATGGTTTAAGAGATTTGGGGCACGATTTACTTACCGTAATCCTGTCGCGATCCCCAAGTGTGTGTTCTCCAACAAGGATGAAGTCCGGCGCGATTCTTCTATATCGTTCGCCCGATATCCTGCATCTGACGCTTTCCCTGCTCAGGTCCGCCGGAGTTCACCACCACCTTCCTGGTGTATGTAACAAAACTTGAATTGTTCGAATCAGTGCTGTGTGTCAGTCGGGCCACGCCCCACCGATTTGTCAATGCCAATCAGCGCGATGGTGCCATAATCCATTGTGCACAAAAACCCTACTTAAATGCGGCGCAATTCGGAATAGTTGGGAAACCAGACGAAAATGTGCCGTGAGTGTTTACCTCTCCTGGAGTGATCGAAACAACCTAGCTCAATTAGGCAGTGTGGCTGGGGGAAAGTGGTGAACTTCAGTAGGATAACCTGGTCACTTCTAACATATGTCATTTATTTTCATGTTCAAATGAATATTAGTTATATAGCACATAATGGGCACAGTGCGATCCAGCGGTGCGTTCTCCGACGAGGATCGGGTCCTGCCGGGATTCACTAGAACGTGCGTCCAATTTCCTGCATGTGTCGCTCCCCCGCTGGGTCCGCCGTGAGTTCACCTTATTCGTCCGGGTGCATGTAAGTGCTGATCTTGGCGACCAAGCCGGCGCCGTTTGCACCAAATCCGATCGCGTGTGCAAAATCCCGGAAAATTCGGTGCAATCGGAAGTGGGCAAATAAATAAAATAGGCTATAACCGCGCCACTGTGTTAAGAGAAGAGTCATAAAAGTTAACCCGGGGTATAGTCCAAGGCTACAACCACACTAGAAAGGTGTAAAACGGGTACCAAATTGTAAACCCAAGAATAAGTAAACATGGGGGACGATATGAGACAAAATCCTATATTTGGGGAGTGCAGAAGTGTATCACCCCTAATCCCAAACATGGAAAGGACCTATATGGACATTCTAGTCACCCAGGAAGGACAAATAATCATAGATTTCCTGCATAAGCAACCCCCCAAAATATTAAAATATTAGAAAAAATTCATTTATGCTGGATTTGAGAGGCAGCACTATCCCTCTATGTTCCTTAGAGGGTGTCCCCCCTTAATAAAAATGCAGTGTCTTTCAAATTATAATATTGTGCCTGTTATGAATTATTATAATAGCGATTACTTATTATACTTCACCAGACAAAGCTTACTATGTAAATACGAGCACCAGTATGGAGTCCAATACATAGTAAGAACTAGAACTAAGCTTCATACGAAACACAGCACCATGATCAATTCCCGTCTGCGCTGCCCACTACCCCAGTATATAGGTAACCACCACACTGCAGCCTCTCACCCCTCAGCCCCAGCACTGGCATTCACCCCCCTTTAGTATGGTAGTCATAGCACACAGCAGGACACCCCCATTCAGTATAGACAGCCACACGGCAGTCCCCCCAGTTATAAAGGTAGCCCATCACACTACAGATCATCCCCCTTCAGATATAGGTAGACACAGCATACTGCAGTCACCACCCAGTAGATAGGTAGCCCCAGACACTGCAGTAACCTCCCTTCAGTATATAGGAAGCCCTCACATACTGCAGTCAACCCCCTTCAAGTAGTAAGTCCCAGCACTCTGCAGTCACCACCCATTAGGTAGGTAGCCCAAAACACACTGCCGTCACTCCCCTTAATATATAGGTAGCCCCACACAATGCAGTCCAAAGTGCTGCGTCATAGTGTGACATGTGCCAAGCACCAGACTTGGTTTGCAATAGTGCAGAAGATAGAAGAGGGGAGAAGAAGAGCCACAGGAGCGCCGTAAGGTGAACATATTAGAGTGAACTAATTAGGCTACATACAACATGTTAAAGCATAATTATTAAGCCCAGGCCCCTAAGGAGGCATCGCATGGGATTATAATCAGTAGTGCTTATTATATAGGGTGCCTAGGGCCAATGGCCACCCAACCACCCACCAAATTTTATTTCTTCTGATCCCTCAGTCTTTCCCATTATACATGTTGCTTCCTCGGTCTTCCCGGCGCTGGCGTTAGGAGGCGACAAACTGGGCATTTGCCCCTACATGTGCTGCTCCCTCAGTCTTCCCCTACATGTGCTGCTCCCTCAGTCTTCCCCCTACATGTGCTGCTCCTCCAGTCTTCCTCCTACATGTGCTGCTCCCTCAGTCTTCCCCCTACATGCGCTGCTCCCTCAGTCTTCCCCCCGCATGCGCTGCTCCCTCAGTCTTCCCCTACATGCGCTGCTCCCTCAGTCTTCCCCCTACATGCTCTGCTCCCTTAGTCTTCCCCCTACATGCACTGCTCCCTCATTCTTCCCCCCATAGCGCGCGTCTCTCTTCCCCCTACATGCGCTTGCTCCTCAGTCTTCCCATAATGCGCTGCTCCACAGTTTCCCCTAATTGCATGTCCCTATTCCCTCTTGCCTGCTCCCTCAGTCTTCCCCCTACATGTGCTGTTCCCTCAGTCTTCCCCCTACATGCGCTGCTCCACCAGTCTTCCCCCTACATGCGCTGCTCCCACATTCTCCTCCTACATGCGATACTCCCTCAGTCTTCCCCCCAACATGCTCTGCTCCCTCAGTCTTCCCCCTACATGTGCTGCTCCCTCAGTCTTCCCCCTACATGTGCAGCTCCCTCATTATTCCCCCTACATGCGCTGCTCCCTTAGTCTTCCCCCTACATGCGCTGCTTCTCGTATTCCCCCTAAATGAGATGTTCCCAGTTCTTCCCCCTACATGCATTGCTCCCACATTCTTCTCCTACATGCGCTGCTCCCTCATTCTTCCTCCTACATGTCCTGCTCCCTCAGTCTTCCCCCCAACATGCGCTGCTCCCTCAGTCTTCCCCCCAACATGCACTGCTCCCTCAGTCTTCTTCCTAAATGCAATAATTCCTCGGTCTTCTCCCCAACATGCGCTGTTCCCTCAGTCTTCCCCCTACATGTGATGCTCCCTCAGTCTTCCTCCTACATGCACTGCTCCCTCATTCTTCCTCCTACATGGTGCTCCCCAAGGTCTTCCACTACAGGCGCTGCCTCCTCATCCTTCGCCCCACATGCGCTGTTCCTCATCTTCCCCCTACATGCGATGACTCTCTCAGTTTTTCCCCCTGCAATGCCAGTACCCTCAGTTTTCCCCTACATGTGCAGCGCCCTCAGTCTTCCCCCGACATGCGCTGCTCCCTCGTCTTCCCCAATACATGCCTGACTCCTCTAGTCTCTCCCCCTACCATGCGCGTTCATTCGTCTTCCCCCTGTCGATGCCTCTCTCAGTTTTCCTCCCGGAATATGAGCCTCAGTTTTCTCCTATGTTCCTCACGTGATGATTTCACAATATTTACCTTTTTGGACTATTCAACTTCCGAAGGTTCTCGTCTTCTCAAGTCTGCAGATACTTCCTCAAGTACCAAAGTGGGCCACGCCTTTCAATGCGGCGCTAACCAAAGCCAGCTCTCCATCCCGAAAGGAATGGAAAGGTATTCCAAAAATGTCATGATGGGCCAAAACTGACAAACATAATCCGTCTGATCACTGCGTTCACAACCCGCAACACCCCCTATGTAACTATGTAAAAAGAGGGCGAAGAGCACGGGTTAAGGGACAGAGAGGGACTGGGGCGAGACACAAACAACCGCTAGCCAAAGGTGTAGACGCTTCTCATTTATAGATCTTATCTGACTATCTTATATCTATCTAGATTTTTACTATCTAACCTACTCCTAGATATGTGTATCCACGATCTATGTCAGATGTGGGCTGGACAGGATTACCTTGCTCATTTGTGCGTCCTGCTTGAAGAAGAGAACATTCGAAACCTTTGTTTCCTGGGGATTTCTCGACCCCAAATATTGAATGGAAAAGACCCCGTTAGGTCTCAAGTTCCCTCCGCTATATTTGTCTATAGCTTAGCTGCTCATGGTCATAGCACCCATCCATGTTAGCAGATAATGGTGTTCACACCCGACTCGCTTCTACCTTTTTTGATACTGCAGAATTTTGAGCTCCAACCAAAATCATAGAGAGCGCTCCAGCAGCTGGAGTGTGTCAGGGGCGCTGTAAGTGACCAGTCTGTATAGGGTCATTTAGGGCTAGCACTGGTGAGTTAAAGGTCTGGGACTCGAGCGAGGGTAGAATGACCCCAGAGGGCCCAATGACCAACATGGTTCCTATACACAATCCCAGCTTATAGTATAAACAGTGCCAAACGACAAAGATAAGCCACACTAATGCCACGAACCCCACCCCCCCCCCCCCCTCCCCAAGCACACGGCTCACCTCCACCGTAAAATCTAACCACTGTGTGGCTCCACCTCTGCCTGACTCTATCAACTCTTGGGTTTTATCCTTACAGACTCTACTATTTTTGGGTCCCAACCTCTGCTACTTATCTACTTTCTTGGGCTCCTTACCCCTAGACTCTACCATCCTTGGTCTTGCCCTTCAAAACTCTGTCAATTATTGGCTCCAACCCATTGCCTTTATCAGTCTGGGCTCTACTCTGTGGATTCTTCCATTCTGGTCACTTACCCAGGCAGAGTCCCACCACTCACCACTTTTGGGTGTATGTTTATGTCTTATCGTCCGTGGTGTATTTCCTGTATTGATATAAATCAGAATATTTTCTAGTCGAGGCTGACGTGGACCCTTTAACCCTTTAGAAGAGTGATGTATGAAGATTGTTAGGTGGAGGTAATGGCTGCTCTCACACATGTCTCACCCTCAGGGATTGCTGGTGGCTCTCTCCACTCTCTCGTCTCTTACGCTACAACCAGTCTCTATTTTCAAAAGTAGTACCAAAACCGATCAGAGCTTCAGCCCCAGTGAGGATACAAGGAATCTTCCATTGTAAGGTTAGGGGACAAGGCATGGAACGTGGGAACATTTGTGTGGGTAGAGAAGGGGGTGCAGGTCCATGGTGTGGGTAGAGAAGGGGGGTGCAGTCTATGGTGTGGGGGAGAAGGGGCGCCAGATTGTGGTGTTGGTGGAGCAGGGGGCGAGGTCTATGTGTGGGTGGAGCAGAGGGTGCTAGGGTCTATGGTGCTGGTGGAGCATGGGGTGCAGGTCTATGCTGTGGTGGAGCAGGTGGTGCAGGACTATGGTGTTTGGTGGAACAGGGGGGTGCAGGTCTATGGTGTGGATGAAGCAAGGGGTGCAGGTCTATGGTGTAAGCTCACGGATTGCCCTCTGTCTCACAGTTGTGGCAGTTTGGCAATGGGTTGATGTTGTCATTGATGACAAACTCCCAACCGAAGGCGGGCGGGTCTGCTGTACTCGAGAGCGACACCCCAACGAGATGTGGAGCGCTCTAACGGAAGGCCTAGCCAAGTAGGTGCACCTCAGCCCGTTGGTTGTAGAACACTGTGCCATGCTGGTTGTCCTGCACACCTGACCCTCTGTCGCCCCTGCAGGGTGTGTGGAGGTTACTCTGTAACTGCAGGGTGGGAAACCATCGCCGAGACCCTGGAAGACTTCACTGGTGGAATGGCAGAGCGCGTGAGTCTAAGCAGATACACCTCGGAGGAGGTGTGGGAGTGGTGGTGGAGGCTGAGGCTCAGGCAGTCCCTCATGCCTGCGTACATCAAGGTTGAGTAGCGCCCCCCTCGCTCCACCTGATAATTGCACTGATCGAGTGGCTCTCTCTTTGCAGTTTCAGATGCGGCTGATGCTGGTCGGTGTGAATGAGACGGCTTAGTCAGGCATGCTACTCAGGCTGGTTTGCCTCAGGTGCGTGAACACTCAGCAGTGGAGAAACTGTTTCACACATCAGGTATGTTCAACAGCAGACTGATGTCATTACAAGATTTGTATTTTGGGGCGACCTGAGATTTTTGGGGGGTTGGGGCCTCCTGGTCTCCACTTGAGTTACTCTCTAGGTACTGCCTATAGTCATGGCTTGGCAGGGGGCTGTGATTAAAGGGATCCTCCATCTAAACATGATTTACATATGATGCAAAATACTGACTGTGACTGTGGCCTGTGGTCCTGGAAGGGTCTCCACGTGCAGGATCTGGACCCTAGGATGTGCTTATTCTTGCTGCAGGTGAAGATCTGCTCCGGGGAGGTGACAATCATCAGGTGAATGAGAAAGATCCGGGGATTCATGAGACCAAGGCCTGCAGTGACCAGTGAGTGTGAGCTCTGCAGCTTGGCCCCTGAGGAGCGATTGGCCCCTGACCCTTCTCCTCCTCTCTCCAGATCCTCGGAGTGGATGTCGGTGTCAGACGAGGAGCGGAGGGCACTGACCAGCAGAGAGAAAGCGCGCCTTCTGGTAACAGCATAGTGTAGTGTCACCTGCAGTAATATTACTGGTGGTAATGCCAACCCTAGGCTATGGGCTGATCCCAAACTTCCCATAGGCTATGCTGACCCTGTGCTTTCTAGGCATGGCTGACACGGTGCTCACCCTAGGCTATGGCTACACCCTGTGCTTTCCGTAGCTACGGCTGACCCCGTGCTTTCCCTAGGCTATGGCTGACCCTTTGCTCTCCGTAGGGCCATGGCTGACCCCGTGCTCTCCTAGGCTATTGCTCACACGGTGCTCACCATAGGCTATGGCTGGCCCCGTGCTGTCCCTAGGCTATGGCTGACCCCATGCTCTACCTCGAGGCTATGGCTGACCGTGTCGCTCCTAGGCTAGTGCTGACCCCGTGCTCTCCCTAGGCTATGGGCTGACCCCAGGCTCTCCCTAGGACTGTGCTGACCCTTTGCTCTCGGAGGCTATGACGACCCACTGCTCTACCTAGATATGGCTGACCCTGTTGATTCCCTAGCGTATAGGTGTATGCTTTTACTGGCTGTGGCTACCTGTGCTCTCCTAGGATGGCTGACCCTGTGATCTCCCTAGGCTATGGCTGACCCTGTGATCTCCCAGGCTATGGCTGATCGTATGCTTTACCTGGGCTGTGGCTGACCCTGTGCTCTCCGTAGGTATGCTGACCCGTGCTCTCCTAGGTATGGCTAGACCCTGTGATCTCCCTAGGTAGGCTGACCCTGTGATCTCCCTAGGCTGTGGCTGACCCTGGCGATCTCTCCGTAGGCTATGGCCGACCCTCTGATCTCCCTAGCTATGGCTGATCGTATGCTTTTACCTGGCTGTGGCTGACCCGTGCTCTCCGTAGGCTATGGTGGACCTGTGATCTTCCTAGGACTGTGGCTGACCCTGTGCTCTCCGTAGGCTAGGCTGACCCTCTGATCTCCCTAGGCGTGGCTGATCCTATGCTTTACTGGGCTGTGGCTGACCCTGTGCTATCGTGCAGGATGCATTGTGAGGATTTCTGCAGCCTGTTTCATGGATTGGTCATCTGCACCAGATGTTGTTGGACTCCTCCAGTATAAGGTCACCAAATACGTGGCCGCTGGGAAACGTGGGTCAATGCAGGAGGAGGTCGCAGACTGAGTGAGTCAACAATGCTGCACACAGAACATACATTACATCTCCACTTCCTCTACTGTAGTAGCGGATGGTAATACCCTCCCCGCAGCAGTTAATCTCTACCTTATTTTTATTTAGAATCATTCTTCACAACCCAATGCGACTGCCGCGTGGCGGGTCCTTCAGCTTCAGAGGTGGAGTCAGCCATTGGCCTGGGGAGTGGGGGAGGAGCGCTGGACGGTGTTACGGAGCTGATGCAGACAGACAAAGAGCCACAAAACTCCACATTTCATGTCACCTGTACAAGGTGAGAACAGCAAGCCTCTGGTATCAGGGCCACAGCTAGGAGGTGCAGATTCTGATCCATGTACACAACAGCCAAAACCACCACCTGGAGGTGAAGCAGAGTGAAGAGGATGTCTGACCTGGGGTCCTGTTGTAATATGGTCTGTGAGACCTTCTGTAGCTCGTATCAAAGACAGATCAGAAGTCTCTGAGAGTTGCATCTAAAGTACATGCTTTTCTCTCAGGTTCCTGAAGACAGGTTAGTATATCTTCCAGCTGGTTGTATTTGGGCTACATAAATTCATGATGGACTAACGTTCAGGCTGAGTATATACCTACTTCTCTTATTTCCCCTATTCCATCCCCTGGGATAGGGTCAAGTAGATCAGTAGAGGGTGCATGAAAAACATCAACTTCAACCATCAACCATCAAACTTCGCAAACTCTCTTAAGGTCCCTAGGGGGCACAGTGGTATCCAGGTGACGAAGGTAAAGTTAACCATTGTATTCTGATAGAAATTCCATGCCTAGGTTTCTCGCCAAGTCTTGATCGTGATTCTTCACAAGGAGACCGTCGTGGCTGACACGGTGACCGCCAAAACACTCCGTGGTGTGATGGTGAGGGCATCTTTGACCCCAAGGAGATCATGTTATGGTACCATCCACTTATGATGCCAACCAGGAGGGTGTGAGTTTAATCAGAGCATATTGTGCGCAGGAAACAGAAACAGGTATGGTGTAAGGCTCACTTCTGGTCATGGAGTGACTGGTTATTTCTTAGTGGAGAGACTTGGTCATGGAGTTGCTGGTTTTTCGTTCTTGTGGGAGGACTTGGATATTTGTGGCTGTGAGTAGAGTCGGTGATGTCTCTGGCTGTTGAGGCTCTTGGATCAGTTTGCTGGATTTTGGTGGTAGAATTTGCTCATGGTGGCAGCTAGTAATTCTTATGGTGGTAAGACTTGGTCATGAGTTGGCTGGTTATTATTGTTTTGGGGATGGGACATGGACATGGGAGTGTCTTTGTTAAGTTTGGTTGGGGACATGATCATGAGGTGGCTTGTTATTATTGTTGTGTGGACCTGGAAAGGAGTGGGTAGTTTGTATTGGAGGGGAAACTTGGCCAAGAAGAGGGCTGGTTTCTTAATGGTGGTGGGACTTGGTAATGGAAGTGACTGGTGAGTTAATGTGGTTGGATTTGGGCATGGGAGTGGCAAGTTGCACGGGAAAATGAGTCATGGAGGTTGGTGGCTGTCCTGGTAGAAAGACTGGTCACAGAGAGGCTTGTTATTCTGGTGGGACTTGGACTGGTTTGCTCTTGATTGGAAGACTTGTTCATGGTGGGTGCTGGTGAGTATAGTGAGAGGTTTCGTGGGTTTGGTGAAGGAGTGGATAGGTATCTTTTGGTGGAGGGACTTGTAATGAAGGTGGTTGGTTTGCTTATGCGGTGGCTTGGTCATGGAGGTGGCTGTGTGCTATGGTGGAGAGGTTTTCGTCATAAAGCAGACTTGTTTTCTATTAGTGGGGGAACATGACATGGGAGTGGCTGGTTATCTCTTGAAGGGGGGACTTGGTAATGGAGGGTGGCTGGTTTTTGCTATTGGGAGGAACTTGGTCATGGAGGTGCTAGTTTGCTATGGTGTGAGGACTTGGTCATGGATGAGTGGCTAGGTTGCTATTGGTGGAGGACTTGGTCGGAGGTGGCTGGTTTGCTATTGGTGGGAGGACTTGGTCTTTGGCATGGTGGCTGGTTTGCTATGGTGGGAGGACTGGTCATGGAGGTGGCTGTTTGCTATGTGGGGACTTGTCATGGGTGGATGTTTGCTAGGGTGGGGGACTGGTCATGGTGGTGGCTGGTTGCTATTGTGGGGGGACATGGTCATGGGTGGCTGGTGCTATTGGGGTGGGACATGGTGGGGCTGTTTGACTTGCTTGCTTTTGGTTGGGGATTTGGACATGGGATGTGCTGTGTTTGCTCTTGGAGTTGGCCGACTCGCTTCCCATGACTTTCAGGTGGTTGACTCCCCTGTCTCCACTGTTGTCTGTGTGTTTGATTTTTGTGTTTTTGTTACGCTTTAGGATGTTTGACAACATCTCAATTAACTACTGATGGACACAGAGACAGTGACCACAGGAGAGAAGCTGCTAACACAAGGTCCAACACACGTCTTCCAGAAAACAAGATTGATATGTTCAGAAAGACGACACCACGTTGAAATCTGTAAATCTCAACCATTTCCCGGTGTTTCCACAACAATAAATAGAGAACAATCAGAATGTCTTGTGTCATAGAGTTACTGACCGAGCACACACCTCTCCCTACATCACCCAGGTCTGTCATCACTGAACTCACCTGTAGTGGGGAGGACGATCACCTGCAGCAATGATTACAACGCAGACGTCCATGTCCTGTATCAGGAAGTGAGCGAACAAACTACAGGAGACGTAATCCAAGGTCATACATGACTTATCTGAGCTGCTTACTATTCTGCTGCTGGGTGCAGTCATCACTGTGTACATACATGACATAATTTCCTGAGAATTACATCCTTATTATACCCAGAGCTGCTGACTACTATTCTGCTGGTGCAGTCAGTTGTACATACATGACATTACTTATCCTGTACTGATCCTGAGTACATCCTGTATATACATCCGAGCTGCACTCACTATTCATGATTCTGCTGTTGGCAGTCACTGTGTACATAAGACCATTACTTACCTTGTACTGATCCTGAGTCACATCCTGTATTATACTCCAGACTGCACGCCATATTCTGCTGCTGGTGCGGTCCTGTGTACCATACATGACATACTTTATCCTGTACTGATCCTCGTTAATTCATGTATGTATTACTCCAGAGCTGCACTCACTATGCTGCTGCTGGTGCAGTCACTGGTACATACATGACATTACTTATCCTGTACTGATCCTGAGTTACATCTGTACATAACCCCAGAGATGCATCACTATTGCTGCTGTGCAGTCACTGTGTACATACTGAACTTACTTACCCTGTACTGATCCTGAGTTACATCCGTATTATACTCCAGAGCTGCACTCCACTATTGCTGCTTGGTGCAGTCACTGTGTATATAAATGACATTACTATCCTGTACTGATCCTGATTACATCCTGTATTATTTCCCCAGAGCTGCCTCACTGTGCTGCTGCTGGTGCAGTCACTGTGATACATGACATTACTTATCCTGTACTAATCCTGAGTTAACATCCTGTATTATACCCCAGAGCTGCACTCACTATTATGCTTGCTGGTTTGCAGTCACTGTGTATATACATGACATTACTTAATCCTGTATGATCCTGAGTTACATCCTGTGTTTATTCCCAGAGCTGCACTCACTATTTGCTGATGGTGCAATCACTGTGTAAACCTGACAGTAACTTATCTGTACTGATCCTGAGTTACATCATCGTATTATACTCCGAGCTGCACTCACTATCTGCGGTGCAGTCACTGTGTACATCATGACTTGACATCTACTTATGTAGGATCGGAGTAACATCCTGTATTATACCCGAGCTGCACCGACATATGTGGTGTGCAGATCACTGTGTACATACAGTGACATACTTATCCTTATGCTCCTGAGTTACATCCGTATATACGCAGAGCGTGCACTCACTGATGTGTCTGATCCTGGTGCCAGTTCATGTACATACATGACTTACTTATGCTGTATGATCACTGCGTTACTCCTGTTTTATACTCCAGATGCACTCCAATATTCTGCTGTGGTGCAGTCACCTGTGTTACACATGTACATTACTATCGCTGATAGATCCTGCAGTTACATCATGTATATATCGCAGACTGCACCATATTCTGCTGCTGTTGCAGTTACTGTGTACTGTACATGATATTTACTTATCGCTGTATTATAAACTGGTATTTGCACCACTATCCTGCTGATTCCAGAGTCATTCCCTTATGCTGCAAGGGGCTCGCCGTGTGGCTCCCATCCTCTATACCACCCGACCGTGTACAGAATAATAACTTGTTTATATGGGGCTCCTCCTGTGACCTTGCTCTCGCGCTCCCGGAGGGTGGAATTGGAAAACCACTCCGTCCTCGACAGCTACAGTTTTGAAGCCTGCACACCCAGACCCTGTAGGATCAATCCAGGGCTGTAGGGATTCCCACCACCCAGTTCAGTAAGGGCGCCCGGGGTCCGTCGCGAGGCTCGGCGAGGGTCGACTGTGTGCTTCCTGTTAAACTTTTCTTGCTAAATGTGATCTCTGTTTGCGGTCATTTCTCTGGGGGTCTATGATTGAGGCGGCAATCCCGGACACTCACGTGGCTCCCTGAGGCGCTCCACTCATCACGTCCGCCACTAGGAGAGCTGGAAAAAGAAACCGGGAGCGTTAGAGAGAACGGAGAGGTAGTCAGATGCCAGCGCGGTGCATGCCGGTCGCTCGCTCCGCATGTTACTGGCGGGGGCTTCTGTGGGCCCGCTGGGGTCACACACCGGGTGACCGGTAAGCGCGGGCCGGCGGAGCGCAGGTATCTAGTGGGGGGAGAATGCTCTGCCAGTGTAATGGAAGGCTCGGGAGGCCGCAAGGCTTCTGCAGACTGCGGCGGGGCTCAGATCGTTGAGTCACACAGAGATAGCGTCAGAGAAGATTATGGATGTTGCGCGGGGGGACTGGCGAGGTGGGGGTGCGACCACAGTGCTAATAATGCCACACCGGAGCGTTACGTTATGAGAGAGCCGACCTAAAACAACCCATAGACACCGATCTAGCAGCTCGCGGATGACACCTAGCAACCGTCTACAGCTAATGTAACTATGGTTAAACCCTAAACATCTCTACAGGATCTCCACGTAAACTGCAAAAACTAGTTAGTAGTGAACAGACCCCCATAGTACAAGATCCCTAGGACAGCAAAAAAAGAAAAAAAAATCAAAAAACAGTAAACTAAAATGTTAAATCCCCCCTATAAAATGGTTATTCCTCGAGGGCATCCCACGGGCCAAAGTGGAACGCCATTTTTTTTTTTGCCATTTCGCAAGAATATAATTAAAAAGTGCTGAAAAAAAAATTCTACCGTCCCCAAACGATGGAAAAAAAAACATCAAGCCTTACCCGGGCCGTACAACACAAAGTATTCAAAGTGTTCGCCAATTATGGCAAACAAAGTTTTTGTTTTTTTTTTTTGTACAAGAGGTTGTAATTTTAAAAATATTATTAAAACCCTTGAACTACCCCAGGAAACGTGTGAGATGTGGTCATTGTGAGTGCCATGAAAGCCATTAAGCATGACATGGGGGGGGAGGTGAGGGTTTATAAGCCGCCAGAATTCTGACACTGGATTGAGGTTAAAAAACCTTTTAATGTGACGCGATTGGAACACACGTTGACCCAAGCCCCCTTGAGGTCGACATACACCAACCGCGACGCACAACGGACATGCATTACATACATGTGCACAAATCCGACCCTTTTTTATTTCACGCAGACAAAGAAACTGTGCGATATGCCAAACATATAATTCGGGCCAAGTAACCCAAAAACAAAAAAGTGATCAGAAACTATCAAGGTGATGATGCCAACACGTGGCGTTTTTGGTCCGTTTTAAAGCCTCGCGTTTCAGCCATTTAAAAACAAACGTGCGTTTTACCGTTTGACTGCAATGAACCTGTTTAAAACCACTGCTAAAATGGTAACAAAAAACGGCCGGCGTGTGGCATCCCCCTAAGGGTGACGTCACGGTGTGGCGTTTTGAACACACTCTTTCGGGCCCGTTTTTAGTTTTAGCGTCACGTAAAAAATGCATGCGGTTTTGAAAACGCATATTTTTGATTTACAGGGTTCTTTTCTTTTTTTTTTTGTCTTCCCTTTAATTAAAAGAATAAACTGAATAAAGTAGAGAAGACGACGTGTCAAGCACAAAGGATGTGTTTTTTAATACGCGTTTTTTAATAACGGCGGTCAAACTGCCACGTATTGGACCGCACCCTTAGGGATGTATCGTCTAATGTGTTTTTCCTTATGTGAATCCTTTGCGTACCGTGCGTTGGCCTGTATTGATTTGTTGTGCGGGCTTTTAAAAACTAACAGTTGCAAAAAACGATCGAACGTCCCAGCTCATTTCTATGCTGGTCAGTGGGCGGGGGCCGTAGAGTTTCAAAAAATTAGAACTTTTTTTTTAAAAGTCACACTTCACATTGGGTTAAGGGCGATCTCTCTTGACAGAGCAATAGCAACAATGCACCAAAAGTCCCAAACATGGTAAATAAAACGAAGCCACAAGTGTGGTTAATGTGCCCCCACGGAGATCCACGCAGTTGGGGATCCGATATCCAAAATGGAGCAAGAAAACCTTGGTGAACCTTCCCCAGAGAGGTTGGACATTCAAGATGACCCCAGTGGAAGCTACATGACTCATCCCTGAGGTCACGTATACATCCACAGAAACCTCCTGAAACTCGGCTGCCGGTTCCCATCGGCTTCTGAGCTTTGCGCTAGGAGCTCCGGCTTGATGCATGAAATCTGAGCCCCGCGCAGAGCTCCAATGAGCCGGGCCGTGGCAGCGTGGCAGAGCGCGCCGATGATGTGCAGGTCTACGTGTACTGTCAAGTAATGGGGTGTGAGTAGTACCTTTGATCCACAGTGCAGAAGACCTATCCCACCCCAGGCCTCCTGCCGAGAATTTGCTATATTCGTTAGAATAAACCTTAGAAGTATTATAGAGGTTAGCTAAAGGTATCACATACTAAGGACTTAACGGTTTAGGAAACCCTCATCAGATGCCCTGATGGGTGATTCATGTGGATTAGGTTCCTTTCAGTGAGACAAGAATTGAAAGATTAAGAGATCGAAGGAAAGGGGGGAGGGGGGGGGCAGATACTTTAACTTGACTACTTAGCCTCCTCCAGCGCATTAAGTGGATCTATACAACGATTGTAGAAGCCAGGATAGTAAAGTGATGACACACAGGTTGTGTAATAGCAGAACATGTAAACGCATCCATAGAGTCTTCCTCTCCCAGGGGGGTCTGTCCCTTTAACTGAAATCCACACACCACCCCCTAGTTTCGATTACAAAGTCCCGGCCCCCTTTGAGGTAGGCGCCGACGCCTCCGTGTCAGGAACATAAATAAGCAGCGGAACGCATACCGTGCTGCTTCAACACACAAAACGTGCTTTCCACGGACCACAACAGGACGGAGTGGTTACCAGAAGTGGAGGGACACGGAGCGAAAGGGTGCACTACAACAATCCACACTAACACACACAGCCATGACCAATCGACACAACCAAGGCCTTCCTGGTGTGAGCCACCTGAGGAGAGGGAGGGTACAGAGTGGACAGCGACATGGATGAAAGATTATCAAGATTATACAATACATATGACAAAGCAAACCGCACGATAATGCATTAATATACCCCCGCAGGTCTGTTCTGATTCCTGTGGCGCGATCTTTTGCATCCTTTCTACCACAGACAGTCATCACTTACTCTCAAGCCACAGTGCTGTAGAGGATAAATGGGCAATAGAGTCCAGAAGGGGGCGCGCTCATTCATTGCAATTCATTCGATCCTGAACTATCATCCTAAGATCGTCATTCTCGTATTCCCTATATCTGGCTCCGCTAACAGATGACGATGCAAATGTAGCCTGAGGTCCTTTCCCTGGCTCCCAGGTGTGATAATGGAGGCCCCTCAGGCTCTTTGATAGCATAAGAAGTCTTTCATCCGGGTGGTAGAGTCCTTTAAGAAGAGAGCTTGTTTTATGCAATCACAGACAGTATATCTCCATGTTTTCCCTTCAAAAATGTCGCAGATGGAGGGTCATATGTGACCACCCCATCTCTATCCTTCACCACCACGAATATCACTATCGCCAGCCATACATGAACAAGATACTGACCCTCTATTTTGTCGCCATTGTATGGGACGGAATCTCTGAGTGAGTTATTAAAGACCCGGGGCTTCACGTTACAGATCAAAGAAAAAGGAAACAAAAAAGTGTAGGTAATTGACCAACCCGTTAAGTCACATTATCAAGTCACACACATTTTTTTTTCTTTCAAAAAATTCAGTTCAGTTGTACCACACAACCAATGGTGCTCAATTGTCTGGAGAGTGTTATATAACCCCTCCCACCCTTTACGTAGTGCACCCAGCCTCCACGTCACTACATCCTGCGCATGTGGAGTGCACCTGTAAAACCGGACGGCCGAGGGCAGGCCGTCACCAAACTGACAGTCATAACCAGAGGGGAAGTATGTGCCAGTAATGTGGCGGCTCTTCACAGCGGGGCTGTGGTGGTGAACCTGTGTAGCTGGCGGGTGCGAGCGGGTCAGAACCAGCCATTCAAAACGGGTTATCAGTACAAGGAGGCGGAGCAGCTTGACTGGTTCCTAGAGATCTCACGGCTCCTTGATTGATCTGTGAAAGACAATTTCAAGTCCTTGTTGGGATTTGGGCGATGTCACGTTTTGGACGTTTTTAAAGGATGCGTTTTTGTAAGCTTACAGTGCGTTGGTGGTTTCATCTGTTTTCCAGCTTGCCTACACTAAAGCAAATCGCCCTTTTGCCTAGTTTTAAATAAAAATAAACCAAAAATAATATAACCCGGGTCTATCAAAATATAAAACCTTTTGGTTCCCCCGCGGTGAACCACAGAACACCAAAACGTCTGAAGCTGGCCACTTTTCAACAGAATTTAGCAACTGCTTCGAACCCCCTTCAGCCGAGGCCCTTTGTGATTTTGCGTTCGTTTTATTTTTCGTCCCCACATTCTTAACCCTTTTCCGTGTACAGCGCGTGTGCGGTTTGTTTTCTGCCAAAACCAAATTGCACTTGGCAGTGATGTATTTGATATTTCATACGTTGATCTTTGTAGCAGGAAAAAAAAATTCCAACTTAATGTAGCGAAGTTGGTGAAAAAAACACCATTTTCTTGTGGGCTTGGTTTTTAGGCTTCAACTTAACCCACCCCCCCCCGCCTCAAATGACAGGGTTAGTATCTTTAGGTCTGTAATCCCAAGCTACCACATTTATATAAGTTTTATTGGGGCATTACTAAGGGCCAGATTCGACGTTTTCCCGACATGTTACCACGATATTTACGATTGCGCGATTTTCCCTGTAGTGCCCCAGGGGATTTTGGACGCAACGCGATCGGATTGTGGCGCATCGGCGACGCTGGCATGCACGCGACGGAAATCTGTCCATCCAGGCCGTTGCGTAACGTAACATATCTTACACCTCCGACGAAGTCGGAAAAAACCGCCGCTCATTTTTAAAAACATATTATGCGTACTGCCGGGAGGCGTGGTAGTCTTTACCTTGCTATCCACGGACTTAGAATCGTGAACTCCCTAGTGAGTTTCCAATGTCATTCAGCGCAGCTTTCCTACGCACCCAGCGACACCTGGTGTGTGCAGCACAGAGGGGCTCTGGTAACACCCTGCAATCCTTTCTGACTCACTAACACAATTATAAAAGTTGATATTAGAAGGAGGAGGCCATATATTAAAATATTTTTATCAATTTTTCAATAGAGGGAAGGCCGGTCCTATATAAAGCCATGACAACTCATCAGTGGTCACCCCTGGGATTGGTCAATTGTTTGGACTAGGACCTGGGACATGCAATGTAGATGAGCTGTGGCTTCTCCTGATATAATAGCTTTCCTTATAATGTAACAACTGTGGAACTCTTTGTTTTGCTGGTGCTCTGTCTATATGAAGTCAGGGGTTGGCATGATAAGAACCCCCCCAGCTTTAAAAAATATTTTTGGGCAAATCTCTTGTCGTAATGGGTAACGTGTTCATGATCCTTGTCTTCTCTTCCAGTGGCTCTCTGATCGCAGGAAGCGAAAACTACAGAAAAAAGATATCGGTATGTATCATATGTATCATATGTGTGATGTGTGTGTGTGTGTCTGAGTTCCCACTATACTAATATACACTCACCGGCCACTTTATTAGGTACACCATGCTAGTAACGGGTTGGACCCCCTTTTGCCTTCAGAACTGCCTCAATTCTTCGTGGCATAGATACAACAAGGTGCTGGAAGCTCCTCAGAGATTTTGGTCCATATTGACATGATGGCATCACACAGTTGCCGCAGATTTGTCGGCTGCACATCCATGATGCGAATCTCCCGTTCCACCACATCCCAAAGATGCTCTATTGGATTGAGATCTGGTGACTGTGGAGGCCATTTGAGTACAGTGACCTCATTGTCATGTTCAAGAAACCAGTCTGAGATGATTCCAGCTTTATGACATGGCGCATTATCCTGCTGAAAGTAGCCATCAGATGTTGGGTACATTGTGGTCATAAAGGGATGGACATGGTCAGCAACAATACTTGGTGGGAGGACTTGGTCATGGAGGTGGCTGGTTTGCTATTGGTGGGAGGACTTGGTCATGGAGGTGGCTGGTTTGCTATTGGTGGGGGGACATGGTCATGGAGGTGGCTGTTGTTGCTATGGTGGTGGGGACATGGTCATGGGAATGTTTTGTGGCGTGGCTTGCTTTGGTTGGGGATTTGGACCTGGGAGTGGCTGGTTTGCTCTTGGAGTTGGCCGACTCGCTTCCATGACTTTCACTTTGGTTGACTCCCTTTCTCCACTGTTGCTGTGTGTTTTGATTTTGTGTTTTGTTTACTTTAGGATTGTCTGACAACATCTCAATTAACTATGATGGAACACAAGAACAGTGACCACAGGAGAAAGCTGCAACACAAAGGTCCAAACAACGTTTCCGAAAAACAGAGATGATTTAGTACAAAAGACGACAACACGTTGGTAATCTGTAATCCAACCATTTCCCGGGTTTCCACACAATAAATGAGAACAATCGAATGTCTTGTTCATAGTAGTACTGCCGAGCACAACACCTCATCCACCTCATCATCCTGTCTGTCATCACTGACTCACCTGTAGTGGGGAGGACGATCACCCTGCAGCAATGATACAAGCCACGTCCTAGTCCTTACAGGAAGTGAGCGAAACACACAAGGAGCTAATCCCAAGGTCACATGACTTATCCTGAGCTGCACTTACTATTCTGCTGTGGTCAGTCACTGTGTACATACATGACATTACTTATCCTGAGTTACATCCTGTTATATACCCAGCTGCCTCACCATTCTGCGGTGCAGTCACTGTGTACTACATGACATTACTTATCCTGTCTGATCCTGAGTTACTCCTGTATTACTACTCAGAGCGGCACTCACATTCTGCTGCTGGTGCAGTCACTGTTAACATGACATTACTTACCCGTACTGATCCGAGCACATCCGTATTATACCCAGAGCTGCACTCACTATTTCTGCTGCTGTGTGCAGTCACTGTGTACATACATGCATTACTTATCCTGTACTGATCCTGATGTTACATCCTGTATTATACTCCAGAGCTGCACTCACTTCTGCTGCTTGTGCAGTCACTGTGTACATACATGACATTACTTACCTGTACTGATCTGTTACATCCTGTACTATACCCAGGCTGCACCACTATTCTGCTGCTGGTGCAGTTCACTGTGTACATACATGACATTACTTTACCCTGTACTGATCCTGAGTTACATCCTGGTATTATACTCCAGAGCTGCACTCACTATCCTGCTGCTGGTGCAGTCACTGTGTATATCCATGTTACTTATCCTGACTGATCCTGAGTTACATCCTGTATTATTTCCCAAGCTGCACTCAACTGTGCTGCTGCTGTGCAGTCACTGTGTACATACATGACATTATTATCCTGTACTATCTGAGTTACATCCTTATTATACCCAGAGCTGCACCACTATTAGGCTGCTGGGCAGTCACTGTGGATATACATGACATTACTTATCCTGTACTGATCCTGAGTTACATCCTGTGTTATATCCCAGAGCTGCACTCACTATTCTGCTGCTGGTGCAATCACTGTGTACATACTGACTTACTATCCTGTACTGATCCTGAGTTACATCCTGTATTATACTCCAAGCTGCACTCACATTCTGCTGGGTGCATCCTTGTGTACATACATGACTTACTCTTCCTGTACTGATCCTGATTGTACATCCTGTATTATACCCCGAGCTGCACATCACATTCTGCGGGTTCAGTCACTGTGTATCATACATGACATTACTTATCCTGTACTGATCCGATTAACTCCTGTATATACTCAGAGCTGCACTCACTATTCTGCTGCTGTGCGTCACGTACATACATGACTTACTATCCTGTACTGATCCTGATTACTCCTGTATTATCTCCAGAGCTGCACTCACTATTCTGCTGCTGGTGCAGTCACTGTGTACACATGACATTCTTTATCCTGTACTGATCCTGAGTTACATCATGTATTATACTCCAGACTGCACTCACTATTCTGCTCTGGTGCAGTCACTGTGTAATCATGATTTACTTATCCTTTATTAAAACTGGTGCACTCACTATTCTGCTGATCCAATCCATCCCGCTGCAGGGGCTCATGTGGCCTCCCATCCTATACCCGGCTGTACAGGAATAAACTAGTTATTGGGGCTCCCTGTGACCTTCTCTCTGCGCCCGGAGGGTGGAATGAACCACTCCGTCTTCGACAGCTACGGTTTGAAGCCTGCCCCCCCACCACTGAGATCATCCGGGCGTAGGGATGTCCACCACTCCAGTAAATAAGGGCGCGCCGCGGGTCGGCGCAGGCTCAGGGCGAGGTCGCGGTGGCCGGCAATTTCTCTCTGGGGTCATGGATGCGCAAATCCCGGACATCACGTGGCCTGAGGCTCTCCACTCTCTCAACCGCCACTAGAGAGCGTTAAAAGAAAACCGAGCTGGAGAGAACGGGAGATATGCAGATGAGCGCGGTGCATGCCGGTCCGCCTCGCGCCTGTGACGTGGCGGCGGCTCTCCTGTGTGGCGGTCACGCGGGTAGACGTAGCGGCCGCGGAGCGCGGTCTGGGTGGTAGGGAGGATGCTCTGCTGTATGGAGGCTGGTGGCGCAGGCTCTGCAGCGGCGGCGGCTCAGCACTGTGAGTCAACAGAAAGCGTCAGAGAGGTGACGCGCCGTGGGCCGACCACCAGGCTAATAACTACCACCACAGGAGCCGTGACGTATGAGGAGCCACTATAACCCATAGCAACCGACTGCACTCGCTGTAACCCATAGCAACCGTCTACCGCTCACTGTAATCTATGGTAACCATCACAGGATCATCCACTATAAACTGCAAACTATTAGTAGTGACCAGAACCCCATAGAGTTACATAACCTAGGGACAGCCTATAAATACAGTAAAAAAAAAAAACCTAAATGTTAATCGCCCCTAAAAATGGTTTATTCCTGGCGGAATCCAGCGGCCAAAATTTGGAAACGCCACTTTTTTTTTTTTGCCATTTCGCAGAAATAAATTAAAAGTGATGAAAAAGTTCTACAGTCCCCAAAACGACTGAAATAAAACATCACCTTACCCAGGTCCGTACAACAAAAGTTATTCAAAAGTTCGCCGAATTAGGCAAACAAGTTTTTTTTTTTTTTTTTTTTTGTACAAGAGGTTTAATTTTAAAAAAATATTATTAAAACCTTGACTGACCCCAAGGAACGTGTGAGATGGGTCTTTGGTATGCACAGTGAAAGCATAAAGCAATGGGGGGGGGGGGTTTAATACGCGCCAATTCTACGGATTTGAGTTAAAAAACTTTTTTAATGTGTCTCAGCAGCTTGGAACACACGTGACCACGCCCCTTTAGGTGCAACCCGACGACGCACGGGACATCATAAATACATGTTCAATCCATACACTTTTTTTATTTCATGCAGACAAAAACTGTTGCAGATGCAAACAATAAATCTGGGCCAAGTAACCCAAAAAAAATGATCACAACCTATAAGGGTGATGCCACACGTGGCGTTTTTGTCCGTTTTTTAAGCCTGCGGTTTCAGTCCATTTAAAAACACGTGCGTCTTTACCGTTAGCTGCAATGAACCCTGTTTATTAAAACGCATGCTTAAAAATGGAACAAAAACGCCACGTGTGCATCCCCCTAAGGTGCGTTCACGTTGGCTTTTTGACACGTTTTCGGCCCGTTTTTAGGCAGTCCACAAAAATGCATGCGTTTTGAAACCGCGTCTATTTTTGACAGTTTTTCCCATTATCTTAATTAAAACCGGCTCAAAAACGGATTGTTTTTTCTATCGTTTTTTTAATAAGAAAAAAATGGTCATGGAGGTGGCTGGTTTGCTATTGGTGGGGGGACATGGTCATGGTGACTGGTTTGCTTGGCTTGCTTTTGGTTGGGGATTTGGACATGGGAGTGGCTGGTTTGCTCTTGGAGTTGGCCGACTCGCTTCCATGACTTTCACGTGTGTTGACTCCCTGTCTCCACTGTTGCTGTGTGTTTGATTTTTGTGTTTTTGTTTTACTTTTAGGATGTTCTGAAACATCTCAATTAACTACTGATGGAACACAAGAGACAGTGACCACAGGAGAAGAGCTGCAACACAAAGGTCCAAACAACGTCTTCCAGAAAACAGAGATTGAATTTAGTACAAAAGACGACAACACGTTGTAAATCTGTAAATCTCAACCATTTCCCGGTGTTTCCACAACAATAAAATGAGAACAATCAGAATGTCTTGTGTCATAGAGTTACTGACCGAGCACCAACACCTCTCACCTACATCATCCATGTCTGTCATCACTGACTCACCTGTAGTGGGGAGGACGATCACCTGCAGCAATGATACAACGCACCGTCCTAGTCCTGTATCAGGAAGTGAGCGAACAAACTACAGGAGACGTAATCCCAAGGTCATACATGACTTATCCTGAGCTGCACTTACTATTCTGCTGCTGGTGCAGTCACTGTGTACATACATGACATTACTTATCCTGAGTTACATCCTGTATTATACCCCAGAGCTGCACTCACTATTCTGCTGGTGCAGTCACTGTGTACATACATGACATTACTTATCCTGTACTGATCCTGAGTTACATCCTGTATTATACTCCAGAGCTGCACTCACTATTCTGCTGCTGGTGCAGTCACTGTGTACACATGACATTACTTATCCTGTACTGATCCTGAGTTACATCATGTATTATACTCCAGAGCTGCACTCACTATTCTGCTGCTGGTGCAGTCACTGTGTACATACATGATATTACTTATCCTGTATTATAAACTGGTGCACTCACTATTCTGCTGATCCAATCATCCCTAGCTGCAGGGGCTCCAGTGTGGCCTCCCATCCCTATACCCGGCTGTACAGGAATAAAACTAGTTATTGGGGCTCCCTGTGACCCTTCTCTCTGCGCCCGGAGGGTGGAATTGAACCACTCCGTCCTTCGACAGCTACAGGTTTGAAGCCTGCACCCCAGACCACTGAGGATCATCCGGGCGTAGGGAATGTCCACCACTCCAGTATATAAGGGCGCCCCGGGGTCCGGCGCGAGGCTCAGGGCGAGGTCGCGGTGCCGGTCAATTTCTCTCGTGGGGTCTATGGAGGCGGCAAATCCCGGACATCACGTGGCCTGAGGCGTCTCCACTCATCACCCGCCACTAGAGAGCGGTAAAAGAAAACCGGGAGCTGGAGAGAACGGGAGATATGCAGATGAGCGCGGTGCATGCCGGTCCGCCTCGCGCCTGTGACGTGGCGGCGGCTCTCCTGTGGGCGGGGTCACGCGGGTGACGTAGCGGCCGGCGGAGCGCGGTCTGAGGTGGGGAGGGAGATGCTCTGCAGTGTAATGGAGGCTGGTGGCGCAAGGCTCTGCAGCGGCGGCGGCTCAGACTGTGAGTCACAGAGAAGCGTCAGAGGAGGTGACGGCGAGCGGGGGCGACCACCAGGGCTAATAATAGCCACCACAGGAGCGTGACGTATGAGGAGCCGACTATAACCCATAGCAACCGACTGCAGCTCGCTGTAACCCATAGCAACCGTCTACAGCTCACTGTAATCTATGGTAACCATCTACAGGATCATCCACTATAAACTGCAAAACTATTAGTAGTGACCAGACCCCATAGAGTTACAATACCCTAGGGACAGCCTATAAATACAGTAAAAAAAAAAAAACCTAAAATGTTAAATCGCCCCCTTAAAAATGGTTATTCCTGGCAGGGAATCCAGCGGCCAAAAGTTGGAAACGCCACTTTTTTTTTTTTGCCATTTCGCAAGAATATAAATTAAAAAAGTGATGAAAAAAGTTCTACAGTCCCCAAAACGATGGAAATAAAAACATCACCTTACCCAGGTCCGTACAACAAAAGTATTCAAAAGTGTCGCCAGATTATGGCAAACAAAGTTTTTTTGTTTTTTTTTTGTACAAGAGGTTTTAATTTTTAAAAAATATTATTAAAACCCTGTGACTGACCCCAAGGAAACGTGTGAGATGGGTCATTTGTAGTGCACAGTGAAAGCCATAAAAGCAGAATGGGGGGGGGGGGTTTAATAACGCGCCAGAATTCTACTGGATTTGAGTTAAAAAAACTTTTTTAATGTGTCGCAGACTTGGAACACACGTGACCACGCCCCTTTAGGTGCAACCGCGACGCACGGACATCATAAATACATGTGCAAAATCCAGACACTTTTTTTATTTCATGCAGACAAAAAACTGTTGCAGATGCAAACAATATAATCTGGGCCAAGTAACCCAAAAAAAAGAGTGATCAAAACCTATAAGGGTGATGCCACACGTGGCGTTTTTGGTCCGTTTTTAAGCCTGCGGTTTCAGTCCATTTAAAAACACGTGCGTCTTTTACCGTTTAGCTGCAATGAACCTGTTTATTAAAACGCATGCTTAAAAATGGAACAAAAACGCCACGTGTGGCATCCCCCTAAGGGTGCGGTCACGTGTGGCGTTTTGAACACGTTTTCGGCCCGTTTTTAGGCAGTCCGTAAAAAAATGCATGCGTTTTTGAAAACGCATCTATTTTTGACAGTTTTTCCCAATTATCTTAATTAAAACCGGTCAAAAACGGATGTGTTTTTTTAATACGCGTTTTTTAATAAACGGGTTCAAAACGCCACGTGTGACCGCACCCTTAGGGATGTATCTTAAAGGTTTTTCCTTATTGATCCTTTGGCGTACAGTGGCGTTTGGCCTGTAGTGAATTTGCGGCTTTTTAAAACTAAAGTTGCAAAAAAGTCGAAACAGTCCCCAGCTCATTTCTATGCCTGGTCAGGGGCGGCCGTAGATTTGTGCAAAAATTAGCAACTTTTTTTTAAAAAGTTGCAACTTTCACATCTGGGTTAAGGCGATGTCTCTTTGAAATGAGCATCAGCACCATAAAAAGTCTCAAAAATGAAAGATAAAACTAAGCCACAAGTTTGGTACATGTGCCCCACGGAGATCCACGGTGGGATCCGATATCCAAAAATGGAGAAAACCTTGGTGAACCTTCCCAGGAGAGGTTGGACATTCAAGATGACCCCAGGAGCTCAGCGATGACTCATCCCTGAGGTCACGTAACATCCACGAAACGCTCCTGACACTGCTGCCGCGGTCCCAGCGGCTTCTGAGCTCTGCGCAGGAGCTCCGGCTGTCGAGTGCATTGAAGCTGGAGCCCCTGCGCAGAGCTCCAATGGAGCCAGGGCCGTGGCAGCAGTGTCAGGAGCGCGCCGAGGATGTGCAGGTCTACGGTACTGCAAGGGTTAATGGGGTGTGGAGTAGCCTTTGATCCCACAGTCCAGAGAGCCTACTCCACACCCCAGGAGCCTCTGCCGAGAATTTGCATATTCGGTAGATAACCTTAGAAAGTATTATAGGGTTAGCTAAAGGTAGATCAGGACTTAGAAGGTTACTAGGAACCTACCATCAGATTTCCCTGAATGGGTAGATTCCTGATGATAGGTTCCCTTTCAGTGAGACAAAAATTGAAAAGATTAAGAGATCAGGAAGGAAAGGGGAGGGGGGGGGGCAGATACTTTTACTTGCTACTGTATCCTCCCGCATGTAGATGGATCTATACAACGATGTGTAAGAGCCAGGATAGTAAAGTGATGACATCACAGGTGTTGTAATAAGCAGAATCATGTCCATATAGAGTCTCCAGGGGGGCTCTGTCCCTTTAACTGAATCCACACCCCCTAGTCATTAAGTCCGCCCCCTTAGGCCGCCCGAGCCTCCGTTGCCAGGAAACATAAATAAAGGCAAGCGGAACGTCATGACGTCTGCTTCAACGTTGTTCCCACGACAACAGGAGGAGTGTTTACCAGAAGTGGAGGGACACGGAGCGAGGGTGACTACACAATCACACACATAACAACACAGCATGGTGGCCCCAACCCCGAGGGAGAGGGCTACAGAGGTGGACATGGACATGGAGAAAGATATTATCAAAGATTATTACATACATATGACAAAGCCCGCAGAATGTTCTGTGCCGTCGGCGGATTCTTTTATGAAATCCTTCTCCAAGACCATGTGCTGTAGAGGAGAAATGGGCACATAAGAGTCCAGAAGGGGGCGCTATCATTCCTGGCTCTCCTACAGAGATGAAGGACTGAATGCAAATGAGCCTGAGGGGCTCCTGGCTCCCATAGGTGTTAATGGAGCCCCTCAGGCTCATTTGCATAAGTCTTTCATCCTGGTGGTAGATGTCCTTTAAGCTTTGCATCAGCCAGAGATTCCTGTCCATAAAATGTCGCAGATGGAGGGTCATGTGATCTCTATCTCACCACGAACAATCGCCAGTTACAGATCACATGACCCTCTATTTGTCGCCATTTTATGGACAGGAATCTCTGGCTGATGAGGTTAAAGACCGGAGGCTTCACTTTACAGATCAAGAAAAAAGAAACAAAAAATGAGGTAATGTGGACAACCCCTTTAAGCTTCAACACATTTTTCAAAAAATTCAGTTGGTACCAACCAATGTTGCTCCAATTGTCCTGGAAATTGTTATATAACCCCCTCCCCCCCTTTCAGTAGTGCCCCCAGCTCCACGTCACTACAATCCTGCGCATGTGGAGTGCACCTGTAAAACCGGACGGCGAGGAGCAGGCCGTCACCAAACTGACAGTCACACCAGAGGGGCAGTTTATGTGCCAGTAATGTGGCGGCTCTCACATCGGTGGCATGTGGTGGTGCACCTGTGTAGCTGGCCGGGGGCGAGCGGGTCAGAACCAGCAATTCAAACGGGTTTATAGTAACAAGGAGGCGGAGCAGCTTGACTGGTTCCTAGAGATCTCACGCCTCCTTGACTTGATCTTTGAAAGACAATTAAAGTCCTTTTTGGGACTTTGGGCGATGTCACGTTTTTGGACTGTTTTTAAACGGATGCGTTTTTGTAAGCTTTACCGTGCGTTTGGCTGGTTTCAATCTGTTTTCCAGCTGCCTACACTTAAAGCTAAAATCGCCCTTTTTGCCTAGATTTTAAATAAAAATAAACCAAAAATAATTATAACCCGGTCTATCAAAATATAAAAACTTTTTTATTCCCCCGAGGTGAACCACATAACACCAAACGTCTGAACTGCCACTTTTCAACAATTTCGCAACTGCTTTAACCCCTTCCCGCCGAGGCCCTTTTTTGATTTTGCGTTTTCATTTTTCGCTCCCCACATTCTTAAACCTTTTCCGTGTACAGCGCCGTGTGACGGTTTGTTTTCTGCAAAACAAATTGCACTTTGCAGTGACTGTATTTGATATTTCATACGTTGTACTTGGTAGCAGGAAAAAAAAATTCCAAATGTAGCGAAGTTGGTGAAAAAAAACACCATTTTCTTGTGGGCTTGGTTTTTACGGCTTTCACTTAACCCCCCCCCCCCCCTCAAATGACAGGTCTAGTATTCTTTAGGTCTGTATCACCAAGATACCACATTTATATAAGTTTTATTGGGGGTCATTTACTAAGGGCCCGATTCGCGTTTTCCCGACATGTTACCCGAATATTTCCGATTTGCGCTGATTTTCCCTGTATTGCCCCAGGATTTTGGCGCACGCGATCGGATTGTGGCGCATCGGCGCTGGCATGCACGCGACGGAAATCGAGAGGCGTGGCCGAACAATAACCCGACGGATTCGGAAAAACCGCCGCATTTTTTAAAAAAAATGCGTTGCGGAGCTTGCGCTTACCTTCATCCAGGATAGAATCGTGAACTCCAGTGCGTTCCAATGCTCTTCAGCGCAGCAGCGACACCTGGTGGACGTCGGAGGAACTGCCTTAGTGAATCCCGGCCGGACCCGAGAACGCGCCGCTGGATCACGAATGGACCGGGTAAGTAAATCTGCCCCATTATGTTTTAATACATTTTCAAAAATTAAAACCTCCTGTATAAAAAAAAAAATGTCTTCATTTCGCAATCTCTTGGCTCTAATAAGTTTTTGATACTTTGGTGTACGGAGCTGTGCGTGGTGTCGGTTTTTTATGCGACCATCTTAAGGACTGCACGGCCTTTTGATCACTTTTTATAAAATTTTGTACCTGTTGCAAAAAGGTGAAAAAGTGGCGTTTTGACCTTTCATGCTACGCTACAGTATGAAAAAGTGATTGACGCCAGAACATTGGCGAAATGAAGAATTTTCATACAAAAGGTTTTCATTTCTTAAAATCTATTAAAACATATTAATACCAATCTAAAAAGGTGCAAATGAGGGGTTTTTTTTGCCAATTTTATCACATTTGGAATTTTTTTCCTGCTTCCCAGTGCACAGCATGGAATATTAAATACTGTCACTGGAAAGTACAATTAGTTACACAAAAAACAAGCCCTGACACAGCCCCATTCAATGGAAAACTTAAAAAGTTAAGGACTTTTGAAGGTGGAGACCAAAAAATGGAAACACGAAAATGAAAAAGGGTCAAGTCAATAAGAGGTTAATCTTTGGAGACATGTCCTGTGGTCTGATGAAAGAACTGCTTGGCCATAATGACCATCTATACCAGTGATGGCAAACCTTTTAGACACCGAGTGCCCAAACTACAACCAAAACCCACAAATGCGACAGTTTAAGCATTACTCCGTGGCCTGTCACAGGTTTAAATTGTATAGGCACCTAAGGACACCAATACAGTAGATAGAGGAAGTAGTTTGGATCATCATTGTAGCTTCCTTCCAGGGTCCTGGGCTGCTTGGGACTGCAAGAGGCCTGGAGTCCTGTCTGCGCTGGGGTGATGTCGCGGGTGCCCATAGAGAGGGCTATAAGTGCCATGGGTTCGCCATCACTGATGTATACATTTGGAGAAAAAAGGGAGGAGCTTGCAAGCCTGAGAACACCCTCCCTAATGTGAGACCCGGGGGCAGCACCTGGTGCACATCACAGGATAGACGCATCAACAGGAAGGAACATTGGGGCTTATTTACCAAAGGTCCGCAGTGGCTCTTTTGTCAGATTTTCCAATGTTTTCGGGGATTGCGCTGCTGTGACAGGTATTTATCCAGGGATTGTGTCGCAAGAAATCGGATTTTGGCGCAGCAGCGCCGGCTTTCATGCGACGGAAAGAGAGGGGTGGACCGTTGGACGATCCGACTGATTCGGACTGAGCGTGGGATTTAACATTCAAATTGTGTCACTAAATGCACCAGGAAGAAGGTGAACTCCTGCGGACCTGAACGGGGAAGTGACACATGCAGGATATCGGGCGCACGATTTTAGTGAATCACGGCAGAGTGCATTATACACGGACAATGCACTTTCGGTGAACTCCTGCAAACAGGTGAGTAAATGTCCCCCATTGTGTGGCAAATATTGAAGAAGAACGTCTCAGGAACATCTCATGGCCCTGGAGAAGTTGTCTGTGGTCCTGCCAGGTCTATGTACAGACCAATGGACTTTTCCCAGGACAGGGGGCAGTATGGGGCGTATTCCCCACTATAGGCAGCGCTATTACCCTGACCTGCACATGTTGGTCCCCACCATCATCTACAATATCTTTAGAAGGTAAATTTACATCCCGGCCTACTGATCCTCCATCTACCCCTGGGTCACATGTCATCATCTGCGATGGTCTTGTCAGTTCTTGTTTTTGCCATTTTGTGCAAAAAAAAAAAGTTTTTTTTTTGCATGTCAAAAAGTCATGTATTTTTTATTTCGTTTTTTTGACGTTGGTTCCTGGTCCACAAGTGGCCGATTTCTCAAGGAAAAAAAAATAAAAAACCGTGTCTATGGATGCTTGGCGTCATTTGATCACATATCCGTACGAGCATCGCAGCGAGGTCATTAAGATGCGGTTACTGAAGATCAGAAGCGATTGTAAGGTCAGGGGCGGGGACGAGGCTTCGCGACGTACTGAATGTGAAAAACGGAACAAGATCACATTAAACTTGCACAAGAAAACCGCGGCAGCATCGCACAAGCGAGTAACTCTGAGGCACAGGCGTACGATTTTCAACGCGTTAGTGGACAAGAGGCCTTACTCTGCGCAGATAAATCCTGCTGGATGATGTATCTGGAGTAGTTTAGAAATGTGTTGTATACTAGACAAGGTATTAGTTGGTCTAAAATCTGAATTTTATGTCGCGCATGGCAAGGCACGCCCCTTTGTCTAAGACCACACCCCTTTTCATACAAGTAGAAAGCTACTCAAAAATGGTTTCAAAACCCTCAGTAAACATGGCGCACCACATTTCAGGTGCAAATTACTCAAAAATTATTGTACATTATATGGTGATCACTGCAGTGCTATATATATTTTATCAGCGGCGAACTGGCCGACAGGTCTGGGGCCGGTTTGGGACTGGTCAGAAAATAATAAACAATGTACTCACCTTTCCGATCCTCCCCCGCAGCTCCGCTACTTGATCCAGTCCAGTCGGAAGTGACAGCTCCATGCGCAGCGGCTGCGCACAGAATATGACATCGGCGAGCGGCTGATGTCATAGTCTGCCGGCCGGACTGCACCAAGTAGTGGAGATGCAGGGGAGCATCGGAAAGGTGAGTACATGGTTTATTATTTTCATGTGCTAGGCAGGGAACTGGCTGGCTATATACTGGGGGGACTATATTCTTGTACAGTATTATGGCAGTATTATAGTAGTTATATTCCTGTACATAGGGGGCAGTATTATAGTAGTTATATTCTTTTACATAGGAGGCAGTATTATAGTAGTTATATTCTTGTACATAGGGGGCAGTATTATAGTAGTTATATTCTTGTACATAGGGGAGGCAGCTATTATCCCAGTTTTTTAGCATTATCAATTTCTGTACCATAGGTGAGTGCGTGCGAGTAGTACTACGTATAGATGTGATTCACATATTCTTTACATAGGGGGCCCCAAAAGTATTATAGTAGTTATATTCTTGTACATAGGGGCAGTATTGCAATAAGTAGTCCTATCATTCCGGTACATAGGGGCAGTATTATAGCTCTTTTATATTCTCTGTACATAGA
>WNYA01000280.1:0-89078 GCA_019512145.1 Engystomops pustulosus | reverse complement strand
GTACATTATATACTGATATCAGTGCAGTGCTATATATACTGTACATTATATACTGATAGCAGTGCAATATACACTATACATTATATACTGATATTAGAGAAATGCTATATATATACACTGTACATTATATATAATATATTATATATAAATATATATATACACAGTACATATACTGAGCAGTGCTGTATATACTGTACATTATATACTGATAACTGCACAGTGCTATAGATATTTATTGCAGTGTTATATATTCTAGACATCATATAGGTATAAGAGCAGTGCTAGACATACAGTACATTATATACTGATATCAGCACAGAGCTATATATATTGTACATTATATAGGAGATTTCACTGCTGGTCCCTACTTAGGACTGAGGAGATTTCACTGCTGGTTCCTACTCCAGACTGAGATCTTACTGCTGGTCCCTACTTAAGACCGAGGAGATTTCACTGCTGGTCGCTACTTAGGACTGAGGAGATTTCACTGTTGGTCCCTACTTAGGACTGGGGAGATTTCACTGCTGGACCCTACTTTTGGACTGAAGAGATTTCACTGCTGGTCCCTACTTTTGGACTGAAGAGATTTCACTGCTGGTCCCTACTTTTGGACTGAGGAGATTTCACTGCTGGTCCCTACGTTGGACTGAGGAGATTTCACTGCTGATCCCTACTTTTGGACTGAGGAGATTTCACTGCTGGTCCCAATTTAGGACTGAGGAGATCCCCCTAAGGGGCTCTGGGGGTCATGTACCAGGGATACGACTCCTCCAGCTCCTCTCCCTCCGCTGAGTCTCAGTATCTGTCGTCTGTGGATTCTTTTGGGAGCCCTTCCACAGGCTCAGCCCCACAGGTGAGTGTGACATCACTATGACATCATAGAAAGGTGAGGAATGTAACCAGCAGGACACGCCTCCATTACCTGCTACAATACACCTGGGCACAGTTTATGGAGAATAGGAGCATATACTTTATGATTGGTAGAGAGGAGGAAGAGACAGGGAGACTGTGATCAGGTATAGGAGGAGGAGGCAGGGAGACTGTGATCAGGTAAGCATGAGGCTATACGAGACCTCCCTCTCCATGTTCTTCTCTATAGATGTAGAGGACCCCCATTGTTAGCAACTCTATAGCCTCACTGCTCTTATGGTAAAGAATCCTTTTCAGTTCTTTCCTATAAGAAGTCAGGGATCCACTTTTATCACGCAAGGAGCATATCAAGAGCTATAGAGTGATACAAGGGTGGTCCTCTACATCTAAAGGAAAGAATATGGATGGGGTTCTTTACTGTAAAAGCAGTGAGGCTATAAAGAACCCCCTCCATGTTCTTTCCTATAGATGTAACAGGACTCCCCCTTGTTATCCTCTACAGCCTCACTGCTCTTACAGTAAAGAACCCCCTCCTATTCTTATCTTAAGATGTAAGGACGCCCTCTTTGTATTTTGGGGTGTGAATTGTCATCAGTCTCCTCCCATCATTTATCTAGATAACCTTGAAGTCCGGCTGATCCGGTTGTCATGAATAAGACACGGAGAACGCTCGTGTTTCCTGCGTTTATTGGTCACCGTTTCATAATGACATTAACTTTTATAATTAATTCCAAAAATAGATATAATATATAATATAATGGTCTAGTTCTACAGCACTAACACAGGGACTATACACAGCACGGCCCCTCACCCCTCTGGAAGGGCCCCCACAATGCACATGACGGCTTCTCTCCGCCCGGGCCGCCCGCCCCTCGTATGCCGCCCTCATATCATCGCTGGGTGTGAGGACAATATCAGAGAAGGGACAGGAGGGGGAACAACAATACTGAAATCTGCACATCTTCCTCCAGGCCCATGCACAGGCAGAACCACCGAGACCGTCCCCATCATGTCCTCGTGACGTGAATCGGGAAGGCCTCGCCTCGGTGGTGCCGCCTGAGGCTTGGGATGTCCCATGCTCAGATCTCCGGCAGTCTTCACATACTCAAGGATTGTCGGACTTATCTCTCGGAGGGGGCTCCCTGTACTGTCAGACTGGATCAGCGCTGGGATATATAGATGTGTATATAAATACTTCTATATATAAAATATTATAGCAACAAAAAATATATTCTGGAATATCTATATAACCACCGGCGTACAGCTGCTGCTCCTCCACCTCTTGTATACCCCAGGTCTCGTATACAGAGACAGCGTCCAAATGGTCACCACACACAAAGCCACCAGACACAACTCTCACTTTTCCCCAGTAGGGGGCACACATGGACTATACATGGGGGGGGGAGGGGATGCAAATCATTCACAACTTCTGCTTAGAAGTCAAAGGCTCAGCAGCATTTCTGGCAGTGACAGGTTAAATGCTGCATCTAATATCAGCTCACCCCCTACCCCCCCCAATAGCACCCCATCTCACAGCGTGGTCCGGCCGCTCTCCTGGAGATCCTGGTCCTGGCTCTGGTTGACACAGTCATTTCGGAATGTAGACAGAGGTCTTCTTGACCGCGCTCACCGCCCCCCCAACTTCTGGCGAGGAGAGAAGGGGCTGCAACTAGCGTCTCCACGACAGGGATTAAGTGCTTCCAATGTGGAGCCCCACCCTGGAGACAGACGAAACGTAGGGGCCATGCATTATGGAGATACAAGGAGTGAGACAACCACAAGGAACCAGGAGAACGGGAAAGAAGAGGAAGGAGGAATAACAGGGATCAAGAGAGAGGAGATGCCCTAAGGGCCATGACAAGAGGAGGAGAGAGATGCCCTAGGGTCATGAGCAGAGGAGATGCCCTAGAGGGCCATGAGCAGAGGAGGAGATGCCCTGGAGGGCCATGAGCAGAGGAGGAGAGGAGATGCCCTAGAGGGCCATGAGCAGAGGAGGAGATGCCCTGGAGGGCCATGAGCAGAGGAATAGGATGCCCTAGATGGCATGAGCAGAGCAGAAGAAGAGATGACCTAGAGGGCCATGAGCAGAGGAGGAGATGCCCTAGAGGGCCATGAGCAGAGAAGGAGATGCCCTAGAGGGCCATGAGCAGAGGAGGAGAGGAGATGCCCTATAGGGCCATGAGCAGAGCAGAAAAGATGACTAGAGGGTCCATGAGCAAGGAGGAGATGACCCTGGATGGGCCATGAGCAGGAGGAGAATACCTGAGGCCATACAGAGGAGGAGATGCCCTGGAGGGCCATGAGCAGAGGAGGAGAGGAGATGACCTAGAGGGCCATGAGCAGAGGAGGAGAGGAGATGCCCTAGAGGGCCATGAGCAGAGGAGGAGAGGAGATGCCCTAGAGGGCCATGAGCAGAGGAGGAGAGGAGATGCCCTAGAGGGCCAGGAGCAGAGGGGAGAGAAAAGCCCTAGAGAGCAGGATCAGGAGAGCCCTAGAGGACTGGGAGCAGAAAGGATAGAATACACCTTAGAGTCCAGGAGAAGACTAGAAGTATACCCTAGACGGCAAGGACAGAAGGGGAGGAGACGTCCTAGAGGCAAGGAGAAGAGGGAAGAGACGTCCTAGAGGGCCAGGAGCAGAGGGGAAGAGACGTCCTAGAGGGCCAGGACAGAGGGGAAGAGACGTCCTGGAGGGCCAGAAGAATAGGGGGGAAGAGACTTCCTAGAGGCCAGGAGCAGAGGGGGAGGAGACATCCTGGGGGCCAGGAGTGTTGGTCAAATTCCCTAGAGGGCCCTAGAGGGAGCAGTGGAGAGGGAAGATAAACCCAAGAAAGCCAGAAAAGGGGGATGAATGGTCAGGAGCGGAATGGTGGATACAGTACTAGGAGCTATGAACAGAGGGGGGGTCTTGTAACGATGGCCAGAGCAGAGGAAGAGGTGATGCCTCAGAGGGCGAGAGCATACGAGCCATTTTCATCATCTAGGGCCAGGAGAAGGGTATGGTCACATCTCAAGGTCAGGGCAGAGGGTGATTGTTATTCTCAGGAGGGCCAGAAGTGAGGGGAGCTGAGTCGAGTCGGAGGATGATCGTCACTTCCGCTGCTGCGCCTGGTACCGGTAAGGCTTCCAGGCTCCTCCCTCTGGGGAGGTGAACACAATGAAGATTGTAAATCCAGCGCTGGTGGCAAGTCCGAGTCCGGGAGTAGGGCCAACAGACAGGAATGATACACTCCGATTGGGTGGGGAATGAAGCAGGAGTCCACTGTGGGAAAAGGATGTGCTGGCTCAGTGTGGGGCAGGTCAGGGTCCTCATAGGGCATTTGCATCCAGATCGGTGAGAGAGGAGAGCAAATTCCGCTGTTCCTTTCTGTCTGCGAAGCTCATCAATTTCTGCCTCAAGTTGGACTTTTCCTTTTCCTCCTCCAAGAGATCAGTCTCCTGTAAAATAAGGAGGCCAAGAGAACTGGACAATATGAAACTTTCGGGTCTGGGGACCCCATTACATAGAAGCTTGTCACCCAAGATGCCTTTATCTTAAAACATTCATCAATGATGAGGCAGGGGCTACTAGTTGGCCCCGTAAGCATCACGAAGTCAGTAACCAGTGGTGGGGACCTTACATGGACATGTGGTCACTTACATTCTGCAATCTGTCCGTCAGCTCTCGTCTCCTGTTTCTTCTACATTTTGGCAGCAGCTATTTGTTCCTTTCCTCTCCGACTCGTCTCTTCTTCTCCTCTCCTCTGGGTCAGCTGCACAGAGAGCACATTGGGGTCGTGAGAAGGGTCACATCGAGTAGGCACATCACAGTATATAAAGCTCCTACTTACTGTTTTTCTTCTCTAGGTCTTTTTCTGGGTCTTGTAGGTCGGTTGTTTCCTCCTGTCCCGAGGAAGAAGCATAGGCTGAGCCGTACCATAGAAGACCCAGAAGGCGAGGCATACTGGGGCCCCGGTAAGTCATAGGGGTCCATAGATGGTCCTGGTGTTGGTTGAGATTGAGCCATGGAGGATATAAGGCAGGAGTGACCAGCCCACTGGAGGTCCTGACTACTGGTGATGGCCGTAACAGTGGGAACAAATGAAGGGGGACATCACCTATAGCGCCACACACTCCTGGCACAAGGAAAGAAGAGAGATTCATACACATGGAAGAGGCAAAAAGATAAGAGGAAGTAAAGAAAGGAGAATAATCCAGAAGAGAAGGAGAAAAAAGAAGGAACAGAAGAGGGAAGAAGAATATTGAGAAATGAGAAAAAACATTGGAAAATGTAAGAAGAAGACACAACGATGAGAGAAGAAAAGAATGTCAAAAGAGAGAGAGAAGATAAAGAGATTGATGGAACAGAAGAGGAAAAGACTAGAGCGGAGGAACAAGATAGAGAGAAGAAAACGTGATGGACAGAAGAGAGAGGAAAACAATAGTTGGAGAGACAAGACTACGAAGAAGATAAGATAAGGGAACAGAATAAGCAAGGAAAAGATGAGAGCGGAGGATACAAGAATGAGAGAATATAAGAGATTATGGAACAGAAGAGAGTAATATTACAAAGACGAGAGCGTAAGGAGACAGAATGAGAGAAGATAAAGAGATGATGGAACAGAAGAGAGAGGAGGAAAAAGACAAGAGCGGAGGAGACAAGAATAGGAGAGACGATAAGAGATGAGGGAACATCAAGATAGAGGAAAGACTAGAGTGCTAAAGATCAGAATAAGATAAGATAAAGAGATGATTGGAACCGAGAGAGAAAAGGAAAAATTGAGAGTGAGGAGACTAGATAGGAGAAGATAAGAGATGATTAACAGAAGAGAATAGGTAAAGACAAATAGAAGAAGTAAAGACGATTAATTAAGGCTAAATACAAGGAGCGGTATACGTGATCTTCCCATAATCCCGACCTCTCACACCACTATTTCCCTTTATAGCAGACCACAAATTGTGGAAAAGTTTTACAGCGCCCCCTAGCGGTCCTGACCCTCAAGGATGTGTTACAGATTTCATTTTGTATGTCTATAACCTGGATGATGAGGGTCACCATCTTACAGATAACTTTTAATATATACTTTTAAAATGTTCTACCAACTAAGGCAGAATCATCCATTGTACTTAAAACAGCGATCAGGAGGTTCTGTGTTGCACATTCTCACTGAGCCTCGCCGAAAATAGGGAACTGCTCCTCTTCTTACCATTCACTTCCTGGGACAGATGAGTGATTATCTTCTCAAAGATCCAACCTTGGGATAGCTACCTCAGGTACATGTCACAGATCTCCCCCTGTACTGGTAACATCCCCTCCTGGGGCATCTTCTCACTGATCCCCCCCCCCCCCCCCCCCTGTACTGGTAACATTCCCTCCTGATGCATCTTCTCACTGAACCCCCCTGTACTGGTAAAATCCCCTCCTGATGCATCTTCTCACTGATCCCCCCTGTACTGGTAACATCCCCTCCTGGTGCATCTTCTCACTGATCCCCCCTGTACTGGTAACATCCCCTCCTGGTGCATCTTCTCACTGATCCCCCCCTGTACTGGTACAAATCCCCTCCTGGTGCAATCAATCTCTCACTGATCCCCCCCCTTACTGGTAACATCCCCCTCCTTGTGTGCATCTTCCACTGACTCCCCCTGTACTGGTACATCCCCTCCGGGTGCATCTTATCACTGATCTCCCCCTGTACTGGTAACATCCCCTCCGGGTGCATCTTCTCACTGATCCTCCCTGTACTGGTACTCCCAAACCTCCCCCTCCGGGTGCATCTTCTCACTGATCCTCCCTGTACTGGTAACTCCCCCTCCGGGTGCATCTTCTCACTGATCTCCCCAGTACTGGTAACATCCCCTCCTGGTGCATCTTCTCAACTGATCCTCCCTGTACTGGTAACTCCCCCTCCGGGTGCATCTTCTCACTGATCCTCCCTGTACTGGTAACTCCCCCTCCGGGTGCATCTTCTCACTGATCTCCCCAGTACTGGTAACATCCCCTCCTGGGGCATCTTCTCGCTGATCTCCCCCTGTACTGGTAAAATCCCCTCCTGGTGCATCTTCTCACTGACCCCCCCTGTACTGGTAACATCCCCTCCTGGTGCATCTTCTCACTGATCCCCCGCTGTACTGGTAACTCCCCTCCTGGTGCATCTTCTCACTGATCTCCCTCCTGTACTGGTAACATCCCCTCCTGGTGAATCTTCTCACTGACCCCCCCTGTACTGGTAACATCCCCCCCGGGTGCATCTTCTCACTGATCTCCCCCCTGTACTGGTAACATCCCCTCCTGGTGCATCTTCTCACTGATCTCCCCCTGTACTGGTAACATCCCCTCCTGGCGCATCTTCTCACTGATCTCCCCTCCCCTGTACTGTAACGAGTCTCCTCTGGCGCATTCTTCTCACTGATCCCCCCTGTGACTGGTAACACATCTCCCCTCTCGTGTCTACTCTCACTGATCCCCCCCATGTACTGGTAATCCATCCCCTCCTCCAGTGCAATCTTCTCACTGATCCTCCCCCTGTACTGGTAACAGCCCCCCTCGTCATCTTCTCACTGATCTCTCCCGCTGTGACTTTAATCCCCCCTCTCTGTGCATCTTCGCACTACTCCCCTGTACTGTACATTCCCTCCTCGGCCTCTTATCACTGATCTCCCCCTGTACTGGTAACATCCCCTCCTCGTGCATCTTCTCACTGATCTCCCCCTGTACTGGTAACATCCCCTCCTGTAGCATCTTCTCACTGATCTCCCCCTGTACTGGTAACATCCCCTCCTCGTGCATCTTATCACTGATCTCCCCCTGTACTGGCAACATCCCCCTCCGGTGGCATCTTTCTCACTGAATCCCTCCTGTACTGTAACTCCCCCTCCGGGTGTCATCTTCTCACTGATCCCTCCTGTACTGGTAACAATCTCCTCCCTGGTGCATCTCTCACTGATCTCCCCCTGTACTGTAACATCCCCTCCTCGTGCATCTATCACTGATCTCCCCATGTACGGTAACATCCCCTCCTAGTGCCTCTTATCACTGATCTCCCCCTGTTACTGTACACATCCCCTCCTCGTGCATCTTCTCACTGATCCTCCCTGTACTAGTAACTCCCCTCCTTGGTGCATCTTCT
Source organism: Engystomops pustulosus (assembly GCA_019512145.1). Lineage (NCBI taxonomy): Eukaryota > Metazoa > Chordata > Amphibia > Anura > Leptodactylidae > Engystomops > Engystomops pustulosus. The sequence goes on along the minus strand of WNYA01000280.1, from coordinate 81,100 downwards.
CACTGATCCCCCCTGTCTGGTAACATCCCTCCCTGGTGGCATCTCTCACTGATCTCCCCCTGTACTGGTACACCCCCTCCTGGCGCAATCTCTCACTGATCTCCCCCCCTGTATTGTAACATCCCCTCCTGGCGCATCTTCTCACTTATCCCCCCCTGTACTGGTACATTCCCTCCTGGTGCATCTTCTCACTGGATCCCCCCCCCTGTACTGGTACATCCCCTCCTCGTGCATCTTCTCACTGATCCCCCCTGTTTCTGTTACCATCCCCTCCTGGTGCATCTTCTCACTGATTCGCCCCGCCTGTACTGGTAAACATCCTCTCCCTCGTGCATCTTCTCCTGATCTCCCTCCTGACTGGTAACATCCCCTCCGGCATCTCTCATTTACTCACCCCTGTACTGGTAACAATTCCCTCCTCGTTGCATCTTCATCACTGATCCTCCCCCTGTATGGGTAACATCCCCTCCTGTACATCGTCTCACTGACTTCCCCTGTGACTGGTAACATCCCCTCCTCGTGCATCTTATCACTGATCTCCCCATGTACTGGCAACATCCCCTCCGGTGCATCTTCTCACTGATCCCTCCCTGTACTAGTAACTCCCCCTCCGGGTTCACTTATCATGATCCTCCTGTCTGGTAATCCCCTCCGGGTGCATCTTCTCACTGATCCCCCCTGTACTGGTAACCCTCCGCCCCCCTCCGGGTGCATCTTTTCTCTTTCTCAACTGATCTCCTCCGCCCCTCCTCCTCTCCTCTCCTCCCCCCCTTCCCCCCTTTCCGCCACCCCTGTAACTGGTAACCGCAGAGCTACCAGCAACAGACCCACGCAGCCCACGACCTCCCGCTAGCGAGAGGGTACGAATCACGGGCGAATAGAACACCGGGAATCCAGAGACGCCAGACAAGGAGGAAAACGGCCGAACACGCCACAGGGACACACCCCACCACCGGAGCGGAGCCCGCAGAAACCGGATCAGAAGTCTTCCCGGGGCACGGAAAACCCAACACGCCCACTCCCTAGGCGAAACACACCCCAAAAGCCCGACATACGATAAGACACCCACCGCGAAGGATAGAATGCAATCCACAGAAACAGGGGAACACCACCGAAGACGAACAGGAGAAAAGGAAGGAAAGGAAACCAAAGCACCCGGAAAAGTGACTATACACAAGGATCCCCCACACCCCGAGCGGGCGAGGAACAAGAAGAAAATACACACAAACCCTTCGGTAGCCAACCCAGCAATCTGCGAGGCCCGAAGAAATCCAAAAAAGCAGAGAGAGGCTAAAACGGGCAGGGTGCCTATGAAGGTAAGGAAGAAAACGCCCCACCAAATCCAACGGCACGAAACACCAGCCCCAGAAAGCACCGGACAAAAACAAGACCACCCGGCCCGCCAACACCCCCGCGCACGCAAAAGCCCTGTACACCAATCAAGGGAAAACACCGGGCGTGGCGGAGATACGAACGGAGTCAGAAGGGCAGGCAATGAGCCCGCGGGGGCACAGACAAGGGAGCATACATGCAAAGGGGCCCGAGGGCCCCGAGGCCACACACTCCCCGTCCTTAGTGGGGCCTTGTAGCATCTTTTCCTTCTTCTTCTCTTTCTTTCTGTCTCACTCTTCTCACTGATCTCCCCCTCCCTGGCCCTGTACTGGTAACAAACACAACAGACTACAAAACGAATAACATAGAACAGGAGAGATCCCTCCTCGTGCATCTTATCACTGCTTCCCCATGGACTGGTACCCTTCCTCCTTGTCATCTTCTCACTGATCTCTCCCCCTGTACTTGTAACATCCCCTCCTCGTGCAGCTATCACTGATCTCCATCCCCTGTACGTCACAGCCGATCCCCTCCTATGCATCTTATCAGCTGATCTCCCCCCTTGTACTGGTAACATCCCCTCCTCGTACACTATATCACTGATCTCCCCCTGTACTGGGTAACATCCCCTCCTCGTGCATCTTATCACTGATCTCCCCATGTACTGGCAACATCCCCTCCGGGTGCATCTTCTCACTGATCCTCCCTGTACTAGTAATCCCCCCTCCGTGCATCTTATCACTGATCCTCCCTGTACTGGTAACTCCCCCTCCGGTGCTCTTCTCACTGATCCCCCCCTGTACTGGTAACATCCCCTCCTGGTGCATCTTCTCACTGATCTCCCCCTGTACTGGTAACATCCCCTCCTAGTGCATCTTATCACTGATCTCCCCCTGTACTGGTAACAATCCCCCCTCCTCGTGCATCTTATCACTGATCTTCCCTGTAACTGTAACATCCCCTCCTGGCATCTTCCACTGACTCCCCCCCTATACTGGGTAACATCCCCTCCTGGAGCATAGCATCTGCTCCTCTCTTTCTCACTGATCTCCCCCTGTACTGGTAACATCCCCTCCTCGTGCATCTTATCACTGATCTCCCCTGTACTGGTAACATCCCCTCCTGGTGCATCTTCTCACTGATCTCCCCCTATACTGGTAACATCTCCTCCTGGTGCATCTTCTCACTGATCCCCCCAGTACTGGTAACTCCCCCTCCTGGTGCATCTTCTCACTGATCTCCCCATGTACTGGTAACGATCCCCGCCTGGTGCATCTTCTCACTGATCCCCCCTGGACTGGTAACATCCCCTCCTGGTGCATCTTCTCACTGACCCCCCCCCCCCCCCCCCTGTAACTGGTACTTCCCCTCCTGTTGCATCCCCCTTCTCCTGATCTCACCCTGTAACTAGTAACTCTCCTCCTGGTGCAATCTTCTCACTGATCCCCCCTGTTACTGGTACATCCCCTCCCTGTGCATCTTTCTCCTGACCCCCCTGTACTGGTAACATCCCCTCCTGGTGCATCTTCTCACTGATCCCCCCTGTCTGGTAACATCCCCTCCTGGGTGCATCTTCTCACTGATCCCCCTGTACTGGTAATATCCTCCTGGTGCATCTTCTCACTGATCCCCCCTGTACTGGTAACATCCCCTCCTGGTGCATCTTCTCACTGATCCCCCCTCTCTCTTTGTTGTGGGCGTGCTCTCATGCTCTCACTATCCTTGACGTCCGCAGCGTCGGGGATCGCGTCCCTACGCACTGCAGACGCTGCGTTCCAAAATAGCACGCCGCCGTCAGAGCTTTGCAGCCCCGCCCACCAGTGTCGGGATTGACAGGTGACGGGGGAGGAGCAGAGAGCTCCGGAGTGAGAACCTCTGCTCGTAACATCCAGCGCAGGAGATGCTGAAACTTGTAGTGTACAGAGCCGACTCTGCTCTCCCCGACTACACAGCGACATAACAGGAGAACCATGCCTCCTCCTGCTCTACCTGATGGCAGTCTCCCTGCCTCCTCCTCCTCTACCTGATGACAGTCTCCCTGCCTCCTCCTCCTCTACCTGATGACAGTCTCCCTGCCTCCTCCTCCTCTACCTGATGACAGTCTCCCGCCTCCTCTACCTGATGACAGTCTCCCTGCCTCCTCTACCTGATGACAGTCTCCCTGCCTCCTCTACCTGATGACCGTCCTCCCCTCCTCCTCTACCTGAGGACAGTTCCCTCCTTCTCCTCTACTGCCTCCTCTACTGATGACAGTCTCCCTGCCTCCTCTACCTGATACCAGTTCTCCCTGCCTCCTCTAAACTACCTGCTGACAGTCCTCCCTGCCTCCTCTACCTGATGACAGTCTCCCTGCCGCCCTCTACCTAATGAACAGTCTCCTCCCTGCCTCCTCTACCTGAGACATTCTCCCTGCCTCCTCCTTCTCTACCTGATCGCAGTCCTCCCTGCCTCCTCCTGTCTAACCTGATCCGCGTCTCTCCCTGCCCGTCCTCCGCTCTCCTGATCGCAGTCTCCCTGCTCCCTCTACTCTACCTGATCGTCAGTCCTCCACTGCCTCCTCTCTCTCTCCTGTTCCTCTACCTGATCTCAGTCTCCCTGCCTCCTCCTCCTATACCTGATCGCAGTCTCCTGCCTTCTCCTCCTCCTATACCTGATCGTCAGTCTAACCTCCTCCTCCTCCTATACCTGATCGCAGTCCTCCCTGCCTCCTCCTCATATACCTGATCGCAGTCTCCCCTGCTCCTCCTCCCTCGACCTGATCGCAGTCTCCTGCCCCCTGGCTCCTCCTGCTCTACCTGATCGCAGTCTCCCTGCCTCCTCCTCCTCTACCTGATCGCAGTCTCCTCTCCCTGCCTCCTCCTCCTCTACCTGATCGCAGCTCCCCCCTGCTCCTCCTCCTATACCTGCTCGCAGTCTAACCTGCCTCCTCCCTATACCTGATCGCAGTCTACTGCTGCCTCCGCCTCCTCTAGACCTATCGCAGTCTCCCTGCCTTCCTCCGCCTATCCTGATCGCATCCGCCCTGCCTCCTCCTCTATAACCTATCGCATTCTCCCTGCCTCCTCCTCCTATACCTGATCCAAGTCTCCCTGCCTCCTCCTCAATATAACCTGATCACAGTCTCCCTCCATCCTCCCCCATAACCTTATCAAGTCTCTCCCCTGCTCCTCCTCTAAACTGCTCACAGTCTCCCTGCCTCCTCCTCCTATACCTGATCACAGTCGCCCTGCCTCCTCCTCATCTACCGGATCACAGTTCTCCCTGCCTGCCTCCTCCTCCCTATACCTGTCACATCTCCCCGCCTCCTCCCCTATACCGGATCACAGTTCTCCCTGCCTCCTCCTCCTATACCTATCAACAGTCCTCCCTGCCTCCTCCTCCTATACCTTATCAAGTCTCCCCTGTCTCTTCCCTCCTCTCTCCTAACCAATCATACAGTGATGCTCTCTATTCTCCATAAACTGTGCCCATTTGTATTGTAGCAGGTAATGGAGCGTGTCCTGCTGGTTAATGCCTCAAACCTTCTATGATGTCATAGTGATTCCCACTCACCTGTGGGGCTGAGCCTGTGTAAGGGCTCCCAAAAGAATCCACAGACACAGATACTGAGACTCGCGAGGGAGAGGAGCTGGATGAGTCTTATCCCTGGTACAGACCCCCAGAGCCCCTTAGGGGGATTCCCAGTCCTAATGACACAGTGAAATCCTCCTCATCAAAAGTAGGGATCAGCAGTGAAATCTCCTCGTCCACGTAGTTACCAGCATTGAAATCTCTCCTCAGTCCAAAGTAGGGACCAGCATGAAATCTCTTCAGTCCAAAAGTAGGGACCAGCAGTGAAATCTCTTCCAGTCCAAAAGTAGGGTCCAGCAGTGAAATCTCTCCCCAGTCTAAGTAGGGACCAACAGGGAAATCTCCTCAGTCCTAAGTAGCGACCAGCATTGAAAGCTCCTCGGTCTTATAGGGACTCAGCAGTAGATCCTCAGTCCTGGAGATAGGAACCACAGTGAAATCTCCTCAGTCCTAAGTAGGACCACATGAAAATCTCTCAGTCCTAAGTAGGGAACCAGCAGTGAAATCTCCCCAGTCCTAATTAGGGACCAGCAGTGAATCTCCCCAGTCCTAGTAGGGACCCGCAGCGTGACATCTCTCAGTCCTAAGTAGGGACCAACCCGTGACATCTCCTCATCCCTAAAGGGACCAACGCAGTGCCAACTCTCCTCATCCTAAGTCGGACCAGCAGTTAAATCTCCTCAGTCGCCCACATAAAATTTCCTCAGTCCAAGTAGGAAGAGCTGTGGCTCTTCAACCAAGTAGTACAAGCCGTGGATATTCCCAGTCCTTGTAAGGACCACCTGGGGCCTCCTTATTTTTATGTTTAGCATCAGTTGGTGGACTCTCAGCAGGATCATCAGTGGGATCTCCTTATGGGCCAAAACACCTATTTTGTGTAGGTACATAGTGCCTGTGGATCATATAGATCAGCTGGTGGAACTCCTCTAGAGATAAATTATAGAATGATGCATTGGTATTGAAGAACCGGATCTCCTTCCGTCTGGCGGATTGGGTCCTATATAGATAAGCTGTAAGTCGGGAACGCCCCCGGCGGCCGGCAGTTTATAGCATTGCCTGCTTGCCGGTGTGGGTTCTGGCAGTGTGGGTAGTTTCGGACGCCGCCCCTTGTGGCCGGTAAGGTGTGACGGGTGGCCGTTGATGCGTTGCGGGTCCTCGCTCTCGGCTTCTCCTCAGATTATGAATGAACTTTGGGCTCTCGGCTTTTTTATACTAAGCCTGGACAACCACGCACTCCCCCTGGCTGACGTCACGTACACTACCTGTCCCCTGTATCAGCTAAGTGCCGGGCACCGGGCGCCCCCGAACCCGTCCCAGGAGACCAGCGGAACCCCCCCGACCACACCCCCGGCCCACAGCCCTGCCGAGACCCGGGGGCAGAAATCTCGGCCCGAGAAGACAGCGCGGCTTCCGCCCATCCGGATTTCCTGTGACGTACAATAACCATAAAAGGAGTTGGTCTGTGGTGTGTTTATCTGGTAAACCAAGCAGTGACGTCAGAGGGAATCCCGCTCCTCAGCTCCGGAGTATTAATACACGAGGCTGATACTACAGAGAAGAGATCGCTATATATAATCTCCAGATATAATAATACACAGGCAACGCAACTGATTTTTCTCAACCCTAAATGTAAGTCTATAGATATATTATATATATAATATAAATATATCTTTGTCTATCACTGCACTGATTCAGTATATAATGTACAGCATATATAGCACGCACTGATATCAGTATATAAGGTACAGAATATATTGTTCTGCAAAAATATCAGTATATACATACCGTTTGTGGTATTTATGTATATATCTATTATATCGCTGCCTGATATCAATTAATAATGAACAGTAATTATAGTACCGTGCTTAAATCTATATCTAATGTACAGTATATAATAGCTCTGTACTTATATCATTATAAAATGTATTTTTTATGTAGCATGCCCTAATATCCGTATATAATTTACAATATCTATAGCACGTGCAGTTATCAGTATATAATGACAGTATATAAGCACTGTCCTGATCTCAGCATATCATGTATGTCTATTGCACTGCTATCAGTAATAATGTTACAGTACATATAGCACGACTTCTCTGAATCACTTTATCATGGTACAGTGTTGTATAAATATATATTTGGCTAGCACTGCAATATATCAGTATATAATGTACAATATATATATATATCGTCTGCTACTGATATACGTATGATGTAATAGCATATATAACCTGCAGTAATATCGTATATAATGTACAGTATATATAGCACTTCTTTGATATCATTATATAATTAACAGTATATATAGCACTGCCGGATACACGTATACGTTGCAGTATATATAGCACTGCGCTAATATCCCTATATAATGTACAGTATAACCGCACTGCACTGATATCAGTATATAATTTATAGTATAATAAGCCACTGTATTAAAAAAATCATATAGAATGTCCAATATATATAGCTCTGTGCTGATATCAGTATATAAATGTAACCTGTATGTCTTGAGCACTGCTCTTTACTATATGATGTCTAGAATATATACACGCAATAAGAATCATAGATATGTACAGTATATATAGCACTGCCTGATATCAGTATATAATGTACAATATCTTTAGCTCTGTGCTGATATCAGTTATAATGTACTGTTGTCTACACGCCTTCTAACCTATATGATGTTAGAATATATTAACCTGCAATAAAATCAGTATATAAATGTACAATATATATAGCTCTTGTGCTGATATCAGTATATAATGTACTGTATGTCTAGCACTGCGCTTGATACTATATGAAATGTCGAGAATATATAACACTGTCAATAAATCAGTATAAATGTACAGTATATATGCACTGCTCTGATCGCAGTATATAAGTACCTTTATACAGCATGCTCTGATATCATTATATAATGTACTTTGTATATATATTATATATGTGTATGGTATATAGATATATAATATAATGATAATCATTATGTCATGTGCAGTATTATATAGCACTGTATTAATCTCTATATATACTGTACCGTATATATATATCTTTGACCTTGATCTCAGTATAATCTGTCGTATGGTCTAGCCCTGCTCTGATATCAGTATAAATTGTACATTACATAAAAGCAAGCTGCCGATATCAGTATAAATCTACAGTAATATATCTAGCACTGCTCTAATATCAATATATATCTACAGTATATATACCCTGTGCTGATATAAGTATATAATGTGCATATATATAGTCACGGCATAATATTTATTATATATCTACATATATATAGCACGCTGCTCAATATCAGTAATAATGTACAGTAAATATATAGCACTGCAATGATAATCATATAAACATGTACTTCGTATAAGCACTGCACTATACATTATAGAATGGTACATACTACTAGCACTGTGGCAGTTATCATATATAATGTACAGTATATACAACAGCCCTGCTCAGTATATGTACTGTGTATATCTAATATTTATATATAATATATTATATATATGTACAGTGTATACATATAGCATATTCTCTAATTATCAGTTATAGGTATATGTATATTGCACTGGCTATCAGTATAACTGTACAGTAATATATAGCACTGCACTGAGATCAGTATATAATGTCCAATCTCTATAGCACTGTGCAGTTATTCAGTATATAATGTCAGTATATATAGCCACTGCCTGATTCCCCTATATGTACAGTGTGTATATATATTTTGTCTAGGCACTTCGCATAATATCCGTATATAAGTGACAATATAATATATAGCTGCTCTGAATGGTACGTATGATGGAATAGTATATATACACTGCAGTAATATCTGGGCAGTATCTAATGTACATTATAAATTAACCACTGCTCTAATATCCATAACACTCACCGTACACCATGCTAGTAATGGGTTGGACCCCCTTTTGCCTTCCGAATGCCTCAATTCTTCGTTGGCAAGTTCAACAAGGTGCTGGAAGCCCTCAGAGGTTGGTCCATTATTTAACCATGATGGCATCACACAGTTGCCGCAGATTTGTCGGCGGCACATCCTGATGCGAATCTCCCGTTCCACCACATCCCAGATGCTCTAGTGGATTGGGATCTGGTGACTGGGAGGCCATTTGTGTCCATGACTCATTGGTCATGTTCAAGAACCGTCTGAGATGATTCCAGCTTTATGACCTGGCGCATTTCCTGGCTGAAAGTAGCCACAATGTTACAAGGGTACAATTGTGCTCATAAAGGGATGGGAACCATTGTCAGCCAATACTCAGGTAGCTGTGGCGTGCAACGATGCTCAATTGGTACCACGTGGCCCAAAGGTCCAGAAAATATTCCCCACACCATGACAAACCACCACCACACCAGCCTGAACCGCTGATACAAGGCAGGATGGATCCATGCTTTCATGTTGTTGACGCAAATCTGACCCTAAAACACATCCGATGTCGCAGCCCGATACGGACTCACCAGACCAGGCAACGTTTTTACAATCTTCTACTGTCCACTTTCGATGACTTGTTGCAAAATTCGTAGCCTCAGTTTCCTGTTCTTATCTGAAGGAGTGGCACCCGGGTGTGGTCTTTCTGCTGCTGTTAGGCCATCTGCCTCAAGTTTCGACGTAACTGTGCCGTTCAAGATGCTCTTCTGCGCCTACCTTGTTTGTACGGTTGGCGATTGAGCACTGTTGCCTTCTATCAGCGCGAACCAGTCTGCCCATTCCTTCCTCTCCCTCTGACCTCATTGGCTCAACAGGCATGTCCGCCCACAAACTGCCGCCACTGATGTTTTTTCTTTTTCGGACCATTCTCTGTAAACCCTAGAGATGGTTGTTCGTGAAAATCCCCAGTAGATCAGCATTTTCTGAAATACTCAGACCAGCGCTTCTGGCACCAACACCATCCACGTTCAAAAACGGCCTCACATGCACCTTCCTCTTCCCCATACTGATGCTCGGGAGAAAACTGCAGAGATTGTCTTACCATGTCTACATGGCCTAAAATGCACTGAGTTTCACCATGTGATTGGCTATTAGAATTAAGTGTTAACGGCAGTTGGACAGGTGTATCCTAATAAATGTGGCCTGAGTGTATAATGTACCTTAATATATATCACTGCTCTAATATCATTATATAATAACATATATACACTCACCGGCCACTTTATTAGGTACACCTTCCAACTGCTCGTTACACTCATTTCTAATCACCAATCACATGGCGGCACGCAGTGCTTTCGGCATGTAGACAGTTCAAACAATCCTCCCCTCAGTTTCTCCCGCGCATCAATATGGGAAGAAGGTGATTTGAGTGCCTTGAACGGGGCATGGTTGTTGGTGCCAGAAGGGCTGTCTGAGTATTTCATAAAATGCTGATTCTACTGGGATTTTCAGCACACCATCTCTAGGGTTACAGAGAATGGTCCGAAAAAGAAAAAACATCCATAGCGGCAGTTCTGTGGGGAAAGCCCTTGTTGATGCCAGAGGTGCAGAGAGAATGGGCAGACTGGTTCAGCTGATAGAAGGCACAGTGACTCAAATCGCCACCCGTTACAACCAAGGTGGCCGCAGAGCATCTCTGCAACGCACAGTACTCGAACTTTTAGGCAGATTGGCTACGGAGCAGAAGCCACACCGGGTGTGCCACTCCTCAGCTAAGACCAGAAACTGAGCTACATTTCACAAGCTCATCGAATGGACATAGAAGATTGGAAAACACGTTGCTGGTCTATGAGTCTCGATTTCTGCCTGTGACATTCGGATGGTAGGGTCAGAATTTGGCGTCTACAACCTGAAACATGGCTCCGCCTGCCTTGTATCAATGGTTCAGGCTGTGGGGTGGTGTCATGTTGTGGGGAATATTTTCTTGGCCCTCTTTGGGCCCCTTGGTAAACGCACAGGCCTACCGAGTATTGTTTGCTGCCCCATGTCCTCCTTTATGAGCACATGTCCCCTGTAACTCTGATGGCTACTTTCAGCAGATAATGCGCCATGTCATAAAGCTGGAATCGATCTCATGACTGGTTTTCTATGAACATGACAATGAGGTCACTGGACACAAGGCCTCCACAGTCACCAGAGTCTCAAATCCAATAGAGCATCTTTGGATGTGGTGGACGGGAGATTCCCGCATCATGGATGTGCAGGCCGACAAATCTGCGGCAACGTGTTGATGCCAGGCATGTCACTATGGACCAAAATCTCTGATGAGCTTCCACCCTTGTGTGAATCTATCCACAAGCCTTGAGGTCAGTTCTGAAGGCAAAAGGGGTCCCAACCACGTTACTAGCAGGTTTACCTAATACCTTGGCCGGTGAGTGTATATCCTGCTCTACTATCAGTATATAATGGTATTGTAATATAGCGCTGTATTAAATATATATAATGTACAATATATATAGCTCATGTGACTGGATTCAGTAGAAATGTACTGTTGTTCCTAGGCACTGCTCTCATCATATGTTAGAATATAGAACACTGCAATAGATCATATATAACTTACAGTATCATGCACTGTCAGTTACCGTATCATGTAACAGTATATACAGCCCTGCTTTGATTCATTATATTAACGTACCCGTGATTTATATTGTTTATATATATATATATCGATACATTAATGTAATGTACTTGGTATATATATATAATATATATATATAATATATATATAGCACGGTATAATATCTAATAATAAATGTACAGTATATATATCTCTGAACTGGTATCTGGTAATAAAATTTCTGTATGTCTAGCACTGCACTGCTATCAGTTAAGTGTAACAGTTTGGGGCACATTTACCAGGGTCCCAACTTTTTTCCATTTTTTGCGCGCATTGCCTGGGTTTTTTGGCGCACACACCATCGGATTTTGGCACAATCGGTCGCCTTCATGCAACCATTCGAGGGCTGGCCCTCGGACGACCTCGACTGATTCGGACTGAGCGCGGATTTAACATTCAAAATTTTCTCGTAGCCAAGCACCTTACATGCACCAGGAAGAAGAAGGTGAACTCTGTTCTGACCTGAGCGGGAAATCGACACATGCAGGATATCGGTCGCAAATGTTAGTGACATCCGGCAGCCTGAATCCTCGTCGGACAACGCACCGGTCGGGGATTGCATGGGTATATATATATATAGATGGGGGAACATTTTCATTTGTTACCGCTGGAGGCAGCGGGGGCCCCCTGGGGGGCCCCCCCGGGGGTCAAAAAAACAAAAAGAATAAACGGTAGCGGGCAACTTGAACTCCGCCAGCGGCAGCAAGTCCCAGCGCGGGGACAGTAATCGCATCTGCGATTATTTTAGGAGGGCCTCGGCGCCAAGCCAGGTCCTATGAGTAATGCCCCATAGGTGTCTAATTATTAACCTGCACTAAATAATTATATAAATTACATTATATATTTAGCCCTGTGCTGATTTTCCTTATAGTATGTACAGTGTAGATATAGCACCGGCTCTGATATCCTTATATAATTACCGTATACAGGGACGACGGGAATTTTAAAGCGGCGCAGGTAAAAACGTAAAAATGGCCCTCATTATGTGTGGCCGGTCAAAAAGTAGACATTACCATGTGATGTGGGTGGAGTTTCTAAATTTCACACAAACTCTGTTGATAGATGGTCTAATCATGGTTCTCAACCTTTCTAAAGCTGTCCCACGCAATACATTTCCTCATCTTGCAGTGACCCCAAAAAACATTACCAGAATATTGTATTCGTCCAAAAATTCAATAAAAATTGTGCTCCGATTGCTTTTATTAGTAGAGGCGCCCTGTTTTTTGTTGTTCGACCCCTGCGGGGGTCCGCGACCCACAGGTTGAGAAAACCACTGACTCAAATCAACATGTACAGTACAGAGAAAGAGCTCATATATATGTGCCTCCCTTATACATGAATACTGCGTCTTTTTTAAAAGAAGAAAACTAATACGTACTGACTAATACAAAAAATTAAAATACAAAAAACTACTACAACACTACTACAATAACCTTCTCCGATAACAGAATACTATTATTCTGCCCCCTATGTCCAGAATATAAGCTACTCTAATACTGTACTACTGCCCCTATGTACAAGAAATATACTACTATAATCCTGCCCCCTATGTACAAGAATATAACTACTATAATACTGCCCCTATGTACAAGACTATAAACTAACTATAATACTGGCCCCCTATTTACCAGAATATAACCTACTATAATACTGCCACCCATGTACAGAGAATACACTACTCTCACTGCCACCTAATGTACAAGAAGATAACTACTATAAATAACTGCCCCCTTGTAACAAAATATAACTACTAAATAATACTGCCCCCATGTACAAGAATATAAACTACTATAATACTCTGGCCCCCTATGTACAGAGAATATAACTACCTATAGATACTGCCCCCTATGTACAGAGAATATAACTACTATAATACTGCCCCCTAGTACGAGGAATATAACTACTATAATACTGCCCCCTCTGTACGAATATAACTCTATAATATCCCCCCCTATGTAACAAGAATATACCTAACTATAAATGCTCCCTATGTCACAGGAAGAAACTACTAATAATACTGCCGGCCCCCTAGTACAGGAATGTAACTACACTATAATACTGCCCCCTATGTACAGGAAGATAACTACTATAATACTGGCCCCCTATGTACAGGATATAACTACTATAATACTGCCCCTATGTTACAAAGAATATAACTACTATAAAATACTGCCCCCCATTACAGCGAATTAACTACTATAATACTGCCCCTAGTCAAGAATATAACTACTATTATACTGCCATCCTAGTACAAGATATACTACTATATACTGCCCCCTATGTCAAGAATATAACTCCTATAATACTGCCCCCTATTTAAAGAATATAACTACTATAATCTGTCAATGCCCGCCTATGTCCAAGAATATAGCCTATAATACTGCCCCCTATGTACAAGAATAAACTACTATAAGCTGCCCCCTATGTACAAGAATATAACTAACTATAATAACTGCCCCTATGTACAAAGAATATAGGAACTAGAATACTGCCCGTAGGGTACGGAATCTAACTCCTATAATCCTAGCCCCTATGTTACAGGCATATACTCTATAATAACTACTGCCCCCTATTCCAAGAATATAACATACGAAAATACTGCCCCTACTGTAACAAAGAATATACCTACTATAAACTGCCCCCTATGTGCAAGAATATAACTACATAAGATACTGCCCCTATGTACAAGAATATAGCTACTATAATACTGCCCCCTAGTACAAGAATATAACTCCATACTACTGCCCCCTATTACCGGAATCTAACTACTATAAAAACTGCCGCCCTATTTACAAGAATATACCTCCTATAATACTGCCCCAATATTACAGGAGACTATAACATACTCCTCATACTGAACTGTCCCCCCTGGTACCAGGCCTCTACCTACTCTAATCCTGGCCCAACCCATATGACCCAACGAATATCCCTTCCTATACTACTGCCCACCGCATTCACTCTATGTACGGAATATCACTACTATAAGACTTCCCCTATTACAAGAATATAACTAATATAATCCTGCCCCCTATGTACAAGACATAAAACTACTATAAATAACTGCCTCCTAGTAAAGAATATAACTCTATATGACTGCCACCCTATGTACAGGAATATAACTACTACCCTTGTCCACGCCCGTACTTGTACAATAACACTACATATGCAATGCCATCCTTCCTACCTATTTAAACGACTATACACTACTATAATACTGCCCCCTTGTACAAGAATATAACTACTAGATACTGCCCCCTACTGTACAAAATATATACCTACTATATACGCCCATATGTACCAAGAATATAACTACTATATACTGCTCCTAGTAAAAGAATATAACTAATAATAATACTTCCCCCTATGTAACGAATATACGTACTATAATACTGCCTCCTAATTCAAAAGACTATAACCTCCTATAATACTGCCCCCTATGTACAGGAATAAAACTACTATATATACTTTGCCCGCCACCCCTATTTACAAGATATAACTACTATAATACTGCCCCCCTATGTACAAGAAATACCTACTATAATCTGCCAAGTCACTATGTAAAACGTGAATATAACATCGCTCTAGATACTCCGACCCCTATGTACCGGAATTCCCTCCTATAACTACTTCCCCATAATTATCCAAACTAATATCACTACTATCCTCTGTGCCGCCCTGATGGTAATCATCCATCTTAACTAACATATGGGATACTGCCCCGGCTCTTGCACAGAAATCCTCCCACCTACTTAGCTAATAACTTGAAAAACTACCTCTTCTCCGTCTGGCCAAGACTCTAAGCTACTCTACTGGACTGAGCCCCCCATCTTCCCAAACTACTCTCCCTCCCCTCTACTACTAATCCACCCTCGTTCAAAACGAACGCCGCCTCACTACATATAAGATAATACTTCCCCGTCCTCATGTATACAGCAACATCTCCCTACTATCCAACTACTGAGGCCCCCTACTGTCTCAGGGTACCTGCATCCCCTCCTGGATAGAGGCTCACTGCCGATCATAACGGACAAGAATATCCATTCCACCCCCGTATAATCTCCCGTACGCATATTCCCTGCCTAAGCCCATGGCCCATCCAATCCCCCATGTACTCAACCTTTCCGATCTCCACCTTACCTCAGATCGCACCTACTATGGTGGACCTCACCGGGGAGTCTGCATACTCTTACCATCCTACCTCAGCGGGAACATCGCCGGCACGGATGTCCAATAATTCTTTGCTGAACAAGACCGGCTGCGCCTAGTAACGGTAAGTGAAAAAATTTAGCTTGAAGTCGACATAAGACGTGTCCTACTGGGACTGGATCAATTAGGGGCTGCGTGGGGGATCGTAACGTTGAGTACATTGTTTATTATTTTCTTAACCAGTCCCACAAACGAGGCCCAGACCTGTCCGCCAGTTCGCCGCTGATAAATATATATAGCACTGGCAGTGTCACATATCATGTACATAATTCTTGCGTAATATTTGCACCTGAATGTGGTGCGCCATGTTTACTGAAGGGGTTTTGACAACCATTTTTGAGTACCTTTCTACTTTTATTAAAAGGGGTGTGGTCCTTAAGACAAAGGGGCTGCCCTTGCCACTGTCCGCGACTAAACTTTTCCGATTTTCTAACCACTATACCCTTGTTAAGTATACAACACATTTCCCTAAAACTACTCCAGATACATCATCCAAGCAGGATTTATCTGCGCAAGTAAGGCCTCTTGTCCACTAACCGTGAAAATCGTACGCCTGTGCCTCAGAGTACTCGCATTTGTGCTATGCTGCCGCGGTTTTCTTGTGCAATTTAATGTGTCTTGTTCCGTTTTTTCACATTCAGTACTTCGCGAAGCTCGTCCCGCCCCTGACCTTACAATCGCTTTCTGATCTCAGTAAACCCAAATCTTAATGACTCTGCTTGCGAGCTCGTACGGATATGTTATCAAATGCCCAAGCATCCATAGACAAAAACGGTTTTTTTATTTTTTTTCCTTGAGAATCGCCACTTGGGGACCAAGGAACCAACGTCAAAAAACGAAATAAAAATACTGCTTTTTGACATGCAAAAAAAAACTTTTTTTTTTGCACCACATGGCAAAAACAATAACGACAAGCCATCGCAGATGATGACATGACCCAGGGGTAGATGAGAATCAGGTAGGCCGGTAGTAAATTTACCTTCTAAACAGATATTGATAGATGATGGGGGGGACCATACATGTGCAGGTCAGGGTAATAGCGCTGCCTATAGTGGGGATACGCCCCATACTGCCCCCGTGTCTGGGAAAAGTCCATGGTCTGTACATAGACCTGGCAGGACCCACAGACACTTCTCCAGCCCTGCATATGTTCCTGAGCCTTCTTCTCAATAGTTGCCACACAATGGGGAACATTACTCACCTGTTTGCAGGAGTTCACAACCGAAGTGCATTGTGCCCGTCATATATGCCACTCTGCCGTGATTCACTAAAATCGTGCGCCCCCCCGATATCCTGGCATGTTTCATCTAGTGCATTCCCCGTTCATCAGGTCCTGCAGGAGTTCACCTTCTTCCTGGTGCATTTAGGTGCACATTTGAATGTTAAAATCCCACGCTCATTCCGATCATTCGGAGATCGTCCAAACGGTCCACCCGCTCTTCCGTCGCATGAACCGGCGCTGCTGCGCCAAATCCTATTTCTTGCGCACAATCCCTGGAAAATACTGTCACAGCACGCAATCCCCCCGAAAACATTGGAAAATCTTACAAAAGAGGCCACTGCGTACCTTTTGGAAATAACCCCATGTTTCCTTCCTTTTGTAGCGTCTATCTGGTGAATTGGTGCACCAGGTTCTCCCCGGTCTCACATTAGGGAGGAGTTTCCAAGCTTGCAATCTCCTCCCTTTTTTCTCCCATGTATACATCAGTGATGGCGAACCCATGCACTTATAGCCCTCTCTATGTGCAAACCCGCGACATCAACCCCATCGCAGACAGGACTCCAGGCCTCTTGCAGTCCCAACCCCCAGGGACCCTGGAAGGAAGCTCAATTATGAATCTCAACTACTTCCTCTATCTACTTATTGGTGTCCTTAGGTGACTTATTAACAATTTAACCTGTTGCAGGCACGGAGTATGCTTAAAAACTGTCGCATTTGTGGGTTTTTGTTTTAGTTTGGGCACTCGGTGTCTAACAGATTTGTCCATCACTGGTATAGATGGTCATTATGCCAAGCCTTCTTTTTCATCAGAACAGACCACAGGACAAATGTCTCCAAGATTAAACCTCTTATTGACTTGACCCTTTTTTCATTTTCCGTGTTTCCATTTTTTTGGTCTCCACACCGCTTCAAAAGTCTTGAACTTTTTAAGTTTTCCATTGAATGGGGCTGTGTCAGGGCTGGTTTTTTGTGTAACTAAGTATGTACTTTCCATGACAGTATTTAAATTCATGCTGTTCACTGGGAAGCAGGAAAAAATTCCAAATGGGTAAAATGTGCAAAAAAAACCCCTCATTTGCACCTTTTTAGATGGTATTGAATATGTTTTAATAGATTTTAAGAATGAACAACCTTTTGTATGACAACTTGCTCGTCATTTCTCCAATGGTCTGGCTCAATCACTTTTTCAATACTTGTAGCGTAGCATTAAAGGTCAAAAAAACGCCACTATGTTTTCAACTTTTTGCAAACAGGTACACTTTTATAAAATGATCAAAGGCCGTGCAGTCCTTAGCTGGTCGCATAACAAACCGACAACACCAGCACGCTCCCGTACACCAAAGTATCACAAAAACTTATTAGAGCCAAGAGATTGCGAAATGAATACATTTTTTTTTTGTATACAGGAAGGTTTTAATTTTGTGAAATGTATTAAAACTAAGGGTGCATATTTACCTTACCCGGTCCATTTCGTGATCCACGGCGCGTTTCTCGGTCCGGACCGGATTCCCACATAGCAGTTCCTCCGACGTCCACCAGGTGTCGCTGCTGCGCTTAAGCAGTGGAACGCACTGGAGTTCACGATTCGATCCTGGATAAGGTAAGCGCAAGCTCCGCAACGCATTTTTTTTAACAAATGCGGCGTTTTGTTCCGAATCCTTCGGGTTATTGTTCGGCCACGCCTCTCGATTATTCCGTCGCTGCAATGCCAAGCGCCGCATCGCCACAATCCGATCGATCGCGTGCGCCCAAAATCCGGGGGCATACAGTGAAAATCGCGCAAATCTTAAATATCGGTAACAGGTCGGGAAAACGGCGAATCGGGCCCTTAGAATGACCCCATAAAACTATATAATGTTGGGATCTTGGTGATACAGACCTAAAAGAATCCTAGACCTGGTCATTTTGAGGGGGGGGGGGGGGGTTAAGTGAAAGCCGTAAAACCAAGCACCAAGAAATGTGTTTTTTCACCAACTATCGCCTACTTTTGGAATTTTTTTTTTTTCCTGCTAACTCAAGTACACGTATGAAATATTCAAATACAGTCACTGCAAAGTGCAATGTGTTTGCCAGAAACAACCTCACACGGCGCTGTACACGGAAACGGTTTAAGAATGTGGGGTAGCGAAAAATGAAAACGCAAATCAAAAAAGGGCCTCGGCTGGAAGGGGTTAAAGCAGTTGCGAATTGTTGAAAAGTGGCAGTTCAACGTTTGGTGTTATGGGTTCACCTCCGGGGAATACCAAGTTTTTAGTATTTTGATAGACCGGGTTCTAATTATTTTTGGTTATTTTATTTAATCTAGCACAAGGGCGATTTTAGCTTTAATTTAGGCAGCTGGAAAACATATTGCAAAACACCAAACGCAACGGTAAAGCTTTACAAAAACCATCCTTTTAAAAACAGTCCAAAACTAAAACCGTGAACAATCGCCCAAGTCCCAAAAAGACTTATTGTCTTTCCACGATCAAAGCAAGGAGGCTTAGATCTCGAGGAAACCATCAAGCTGCTCCGCCTCCTTGTTACTATAAACCCGTTTGAATTGCTGTTTCTTACCCTCTCGCCCCCGGCCATCTACACAGTGCCCACCCACATGCCCCGATTTAGAGCCTCCACATTAATCTGGCCCTAACCTGCCCCTCTGGTGTACCTGTCATTTGGTGACGTTCCGCTCCTCGTCCGCCTTTTTTTAACAGGTCCACTCCACATGCGCAGGATTGTAGTGACGTGGAGCTGGGGGACTACTGAAAGTGGGGAGGGGGTTCTATTACAATTTCCAGGCCAATTGGAGCAACATGGTTGGTACCACTGAATTTTTTGAAAAATGTGTTGATCTAAAGGGGTTTCCACATTACCCCTCATTGTTGGTTTCTTTTTTCTTGATCGTAAATGGAGGCCTCCGTCTTTAACCTCTCCGCCAGAGTTCTGTCCATAAAATGGGGCGACAATAGGGTCCATGTGATCTGTAACTGGCGATTGTTCGGTGGTGAGATAGAGATCACATGACCCCATCGGCGACATTTTAATGGACAGGAATCCTCTGCTGATCCAAGCTTAAAAGGAACATCTACCACCAGATGAAAGACTTATTCAAATGAGCCTGAGGGGCTCCATAACCCTATGGAGCCAGGAGCCCTCAGCTCATTTGCATTCAGTCCTTACCGTAGAGAGCCCGGAATGTAGCGCACCCTTCTGGACTCTTATGTGCCCATTTCTCCTCTACAGCACATGGTCTTAGAAAGGAATTCATAAAAGAATCCGCCGACGGCACAGAACATTCTGCGCGCTTTTGTCATATGTATGTATAATCTTTGGATAATATCTTTCTCCATGTCCAATGTCCACCCCTGTAGCCCTCTCCTCGGGGTGGCGTGCCACCATGCTGTGTTGTTTGGTGTGTGATTTGTGTAGTCACCCTCGCGCCGTGGTCCTCCACTTCTGGAAACAACTCCCCCGTTGTCGTGGGAACACGTTTGAGCAGACGTATGACGTTCCGTCTTGCCCTTTATGTATGTTTCCTGGCAACGGAGGCTCGGCGAGCTAAGGGGGCCGGATTAATGACTGGGGTGTGATTCAGTTAAAGACAGAGCCCCCTGGAGACCTATATGGACCTGATTCTGCTATTACAACACCTGTGATGTCATCACTTTACTATCCTGGCTCTTCACACACGTGTATAGATCCAGCACCTGCGGGAGGATACATTAGCAGTAAAAGTATCTGCCCCCCCCCCCTCCCCTGTCCTTCCTGATCTCTTAACTTTTCAATTTTTGTCTCACTGAAAGGGACCTATCATCAGGAATCTAACCCATGCAGGGAATCTGATGGTAGGGTTCTAGTAACGCTTCTAAGTCCTGATCAACCTTTAGCTAACCCTATACTTTCTAAGTTTCTCACGAATATTGCAAAGTCTCGGCAGAGGCTCCGGGGGTGGTGGAGTAGGCTCCTCTGGCCTGTGGGTCAAGGCTACTCCACACCCCATTAACCTTGCATAACCGTAACCTGCACATCCTCGGCGCGCTCCTGACCTTGCTGCCACGGCCCGGGCTCCATTGGAGCTCCTGCGCAGGGCTCCATCTTCAATGCAACTGCGACAGCCGGATCTCCTGCGCATAGCTCAGAAGCCGCTGGGACCACGCACGGCGGCAGCAGTGGTCAGGAGCGTTTCGGGATGTTTACTGACCTCAGGGATGAGTCATCGCTGGCTCCTGTCATCTTGAATGTCCACCTCTCCTGGGAAGGTTCCCCAAGGTTTTCTCCATTTTTTGGATATCGGATCCCACCGTGGATCTCCTTGGGCACATTACCAACTTGGCTTATTTTTAATCTTTTCATTTTTGAGACTTTTTATGGTGCTGATGCTCATTTCAAAGAGACATCGCCTTAACCCAATGGGAAAGTTGCAACTTTTTTAAAAAAAAGTTGCTAATTTTGTGCACAAATCTAAATACGGCCGCGCCCTGACAGGCTAGAAATGAGCCTGGGGACCTGTTCCGACTTTTTTGCAACTTAGTTTTAAATCCGCAAATTCACTACAGGCCAAACGCCACGGTACGCCACAGGATCAATAAGGACAACCTTTAAGAACATCCCTAAGGGTGCGGTCACACGTGGCGTTTTGAACCGTTATTAAAAACGCGTATTAAAAAAACACCAATCCGTTTTTGCCGTTTTGAATTAAGATAATTGGAAAAACTGTTCAAAATAGCTGCGTTTTCAAAACGCATGCATTTGTTTCCGGACTGCCTAAAAACGGGCCAAAACGTGTCAAAACGCCACACGTGACCGCACCTAGGGGGATGGCCACAGTGGCTTTTTGTTCCATTTTTAAGCATGCTTTTTAATAAACATGTTCATTGCAGCTAACGTAAGAGCACGTGTTTTGAATGGACTAAACGCAGGCTTAAAAAACGGACCAAAACGCCACGTGTGGCATCACCCTTATGGTTGTGATCACTCTTTTTTGGGTTACTTGGCCCAGATTATATTGTTTTCATCTGCCAACAGTTTTTGTCTGCATGAACTAAAAAAGTGTCTGGATTTTACACATTATTTGATGAATGTCCGTGGCGTCGCGGTTGCACCTAAAGGGGCGTGGTTACGTGTGTTCCAAGCTCCTGACCATTAAAAAGTTTTTTAACTCAAATCCTAGAATTCGGCGCGTTCTGAACCCCCCCCCCCCCCCATTCTTCTTTTATGCCGTTCACTGTGCACTAGCTACAATGACCCAGCTCACAGCACTTTCCGTGGGTCATCACTGGTTTTATAATATTTTTTTAAAATTAACCTCTTGTACAAAAAAAAAACAAAAAACTTGTTTTGCCATAATCTTGCGACACTTTTGAAGACTTTTGTTTGTACGGACCTGGGTAAGGTGATGTTTTATTTCATCGTTTTGGGGACTTGTAGAACTTTTTTCATCCACTTTTTTTAATTTATTTCCTTGCGAAATGGCAAAAAAAAATGTGGTCGTTTCCAACCTTTGGTCGCCGCTGGATTCCCTGCCAGGAATAACCATTTTTAAAGGGGCGATTTAACATTTAGGTTTTTTTTTTTTTACTGTATTATAGGCTGTCCCTAGGGTATTGTTAACTCTATGGTGTTCTGGTCCCTACTAATAGTTTTGCAGTTTAATAGTGATGACTCCTGTAGCTGGTTACCATAGCATACAGTGAGCGGTAGACGGTTGCTAGGGGTACAGCGAGCTGCAGTCGGTTGCTATGGGTTATAGTCGCTCCGCATACGTCACGCTCCTGTGGTGTATTATTAGCCCTGGTGGGTCGCCCTCCACTCCGCCGTCACCCTCCCTGACGCTTCTCTGTTACTCACAGTCTGAGCCGCCGCCGCTGCGGCCTTGCGCCACCAGCCTCCATTACACGCAGAGCATCTCCCTCCCCACCCAGACCCGCGCTTCCGCCGGCCGCTACTTCCCCGCTGACCCCGCCCACAGGAGAGCCGTCCGCCACGTCCACAGGCCGCGAGGCGACGCATCACCGCGCTCATCTGCATATCTCCCGTTCTCTCCAGCTCCCGTTTTTCTTTTATTTTCTTTACCGCCTCTGTGGCGTGTGATGATGGAGACGCTCATCCACGTGATCCGGTATTTGCCGCCTCCATAGCCCCCCCACGAAGAGAAATTGTATGAACCGGCAAGCACCGGACTCGCTGAGCCTCGCGCCGGACCCCGGGCGCCTTATTAACTGGAAGTGGTGGACATTTTCCTACGCCCGGATGAGTCCCTCGAGTGTTCTGGGGGTGGGCAGGCTTCAAACCTGTTAGCTGTCGAAGGACGGAGTGGTTCATTTCCAACCCTCCGGGCGCAGAGAGAAGTTCATCAGGGACCCCAAAACTAGTTTTTATTCCTGTACAGCAACGGGTATAGGGATGGGAGGCCACCCTGGCTCCCCTGCGCTAGGTATGATTGGATCACAAATAGGTGAAGTGCCATTTATAATACAGGAATAAGTATATCATGTATGGTACACAGTGACTGCACCAGCAGCAAAATAGTGAGTGCATCTCTGGAGTATAATACATTATGTAACTCATGATCAGTACAGATAAGTTATGTTCATGTGTAACACGTGACTGCACCACAGCATAATAGTGAGTGTGCAGCTCTGGATATCATACAGGAGGTACTCAGGATCAGTACAGGATAAGTAATGTCATGTATGTACATGACTTGCACCATCATCAGAATAGTGAGTGCAGCTCTGTCGTATAATACAGGTGTAACATCAGATCATTAAAAAACAGGATAAGTAATGTCATGTAATGTCCAACCAGTGCCTGCACCAGCAGAATTAGTGAGTGCAGCGCTGGGGTATACTACAGGATGTAACTCATGATCAGTACAGTGATAAGTAATGTCATGATGTACACAGTGACTGCACCAGCAGAATATTGAGTTCAGCTTCTGGAAGTATAATATATACAGGATGTAACTCAGGATCAGTACAGATAAGTAATGTCATGTAGTACCAGTGATTGGCACCAGCAGCAGAATAAGTGATGGCAGCCCTGGAGATAACACACGGATTAACTCAGGATCAGTAACATGATAAGTATGTCATGTATATACACGTGTACTGCCCAGCAGCATAATAGTGATTGCAGCTCTGGGGTATAATCAGGAATGTAACTCAGATTATACAGGATAAGTAATTCATGTATGTACACAGTGAATGCACCAGCAGCACACATGAGTGCAGCTCTGGTGAATAATCAGGATGTACTCAGGATCAGTACAGGATAAGTAAGTCATGTATATAACAGTGACTGCACCAGCACAGAATAGTGAGTGCAGCTCTGGAGTATAATCCAGGATGTAACTCAGGAATCGTACAGGGTAAGTCAATGTTCATGTTAATTACACAGTGCTGCAACTGCACCAGCATCAGAATATGGTGCAGGCTCTGGGGATAGTACAGGATGTAACGCCGGATCAGTACAGGATAAGTATGGTCTGTATTTAACCATTGACTGCCCATCAGCAGAAGAGTGAGTGCAGCCTGGAGTATAATACCAGATTTAACCAGGATCATTACCGATAGTATGTCATGTATGTACACATTGACTGCAAACACCAGCAGCAAATATTGAGTGCAGCTCTGGATATAATACGGAATGTGCTCAGTTCAGTACGGTAGTAATGTCATGTATGTACACAGTGACTGCACCATCAGCAGAATAGTGAGTGCAGCTCTGGAGTATATCAGGAATGTAACTCAGGATCAGTACAGGATAGTATGTCATGTATGTAAAACACCGTACTGCAACCAGCAGAATAGTGAGTGCAGCTCTGCGTATCTAACAGGATGGAACTCAGGATAAGTAATGTCATTATGTACACATGACTGCAACCACAGCAGAATAGTAAGTCAGCTCAGGATACGTCCATGTCTTACCTTGGGATTACTCTCCTGTTAGTTTGTTCGCTCACTTCCCTGATACCTGACTAGACGGTGGCTTGTATCAATTGCTGCAGGTGATCGTCCTCCCCACTACAGTGAAGTCAGTGATGACAACATGGATATGTAGGTGAAGGTGTTTGTTGCTCGGTTCAGTAATCTATGCCCAGACAATTCTTATTGTTCTCATTTTATTGTTATGGAAACACCCGTGAACTGGTTGATATTTAACAGATTTACAACGGGTTTGTCGGTCTTTTGTACTAATGCACTCTCTGTTTTCTAAGGTACGTTGTTTGGACCTTTGTGTTGCAGCTCTTCTCCTGTGGTCACGGTCTCTTGTGTTCCATCATAGTTAATTGAGATGGGTTTCAGAACATCCTAAAAGTAAACAAACACACAAAATCAACACACAGCAACAGTGATACAGGGAGTCAACAACACTGAATTCATGGAACGAGTCGGCCAATCCAGAGTCAAACCCGCCACTTCCCAGTTCCCCAAATCCCCAACCAAAAGCAAGCCAGCCAACCATTCCCCATGACCATGTCCCCCCACCAATAGCAAACCCAGCCACCTCCATGACCATGTCCCCCCACCAATATCAAACCATCCACCTCCATGACCAGTCCTCCCACCAATCCAACCACAAACCAGCCACCTCCATTGACCAAGTCCCCCACCAATACAAACCATCCACCTCCATGACCAAGTCCTCCCACCAATAGCAACCACCACCTCCATTAACAATCCTCCCACCCCTAGCAAACCCCCAGCCACGCTCCATGACAATTCCCACCAATAGCAAACTAGCACCTCCATGGACCAAGTCCTCACACCAATAGCAACTAATCACCTCCATCCCTGCCCGAAGTTCACTACCACCAATAGCCCACCATCCACCTCCATTACCAATTCCCCCCTTCAAGAGATAACTCAGCCCTCCCATGTCCATTTTCCCCCACTAATAGCACACAAGCTGTCTGGCCTTTATGACGAAACCTCTCCGCCAATATCACACCAGCCAACGCTCCATGAATGCCCAAGCCCATCTAAGCAACCAACCACGCTTCATTACCAAGTCCTCTCCACCAAAAATACCTACCACTCCTTCACCACACCTCACCGAAAAACCCTCTCCACTAATAGCTCCCAGCACCCACCCATGAAAAGTCTTCCAATCAAGAGCAAACCAGTCCAGTCCCACCCCAAGAAATAACCAGCCTCCTCTGTGCCAGTCTTCTGCCAGGAGCAGCCCCAACCTCCAGGACTCATTTTCCCCGTGCAACTTGCACTTCCCCATCCGCAATCCAACCACCATTAACTCATAAGCTCACACAGTCGCTTCCATGACCAATCCCACCACCATTCAGAACCATCCATCTTCTGGCCAAGTGTCCCCTGCCAATACAAACTAAAAACTAAACTACCAAACTACCCACTCCCTTGTCCAGTCCACAAACATAAATACAGCCCCTCTATGATCAAGTCCCCCCAACCAAACTTAAAACAGAAACACTCACCCATTCCATGTCCCAGTCCCCAAAAACAATAATAACCACCACCCCCATGACCAATCTTACCACCACCATGAGATTACAGTGCCAAGCCAATGAGCCACATTCAGCCCAAATCCTCAAACTGAAGTCCAGATATCCGACATCCGTAAGACCTATATCCAGCCACCTCTATGGACCCAAAATTCTCCACCATAACGAAAACCAGCAACCTCCCTGACCAAGTCTCTCCACTAGAAATACCAGTCAACCTCCATGACCGAGAAATGAGCCGTACATCCATACCCTGTTTCCTGTTTCCTTCGCACAAATGCTCTGATAGAACTCCACCCTCCTGGTGGAATCATAAGTGGAATGGTATCAATAACCATATTTCTCCTGGGTCAAAAGATGCCCTCACCATCACACCCACGGTGTTTTTGGGTGCGGGTCCACCTGTGGGTCGCCACACCGAACTGTTTTCCTTGTGAAAATCCACGATCAGAACTGGACGAGAACCTAGGCATGGAGCATTTTTCTATCATAATAATGTTTTTAACTTTATTACCCATCGTCACCCTGGAGACCACGGGACCCCCTAGGTGACCTTCAGAGGTTTTGGCGAAGTTGATGGTTGAATGGTTGAAGATGATGTTGTTTTCATGCCTCTACGTTTTACCCCGATTCTTTACAGTAAAGAACCCCCTCCATATTCTTTCCTTTAGATGTAGAGGTCTCCCCTTGTTATAGCCCTATAGCCTCCTATACTGCTCCTTGAGTGATAACAAGAGGCCTCCTCTTCATCTATAGGAAAGAACATGGACGGGGTTCTTTACTGTAAGAGCAGTGAGGCTATAGAGCTATAACAAGGGGTGTCCTCTACATCTATAGGAAAGAACATGGAGGGGGTTCTTTACTGTAAGAGCAGTGAGGCTATAGAGCTATAACAAGGGGTGTCCTCTTCATCTATAGGAAAGAACATGGACGGGGTTCTTTACTGTAAGAGCAGTGAGGCTATAGAGCTATAACAAGGGGTGTCCTCTACATCTATAGGAAAGAACATGGAGGGGGTTCTTTACCATAAGAGCAGTGAGGCTATAGAGTTATAACAAGGGGTGTCCTATTCATCTATAGGAAAGAATATGGATGGGGATCTTTACTGTAAGAGCAGTGAGGCTATAGAGTGATAACAAGGGGACCTGTGAGCATAGTAGTCATAGTAGTCCTCTACATAGTAGTCCTCTACATCTATAGGAAAGAACATGGACGGGGTTCTTTACTGTAAGAGCAGTAAAACTATGGAACTTTCTGCCACAATATCCAGTGTAGTAACAACAAGGGTTGTTTGCTGCATCTAAGAGAAAGAAGGTTTCTGCCACAACATGGAAGAGTCTTTACTGTTAAGAATATTGGGGTAAACTCCTCCCTTATAGAATTCAGGAGGGGTTAAAATATATGGAGGTAGATCACCCATATGCTGTTGCCATGTGCTCCAGCGTATGTTGGTGCCCCGGGTACACGTCGCCCACCAGGCAGCAGCACAGAGGAGCTCTGCGGAAAATCTATGCCAGGTCTGACCTGAAGCAGAACTGCACCAGAGCCTCCGCAGGCCATAGGCAGTGCACAGACGCAGGGATTCACGTGCCAGCCCACTGCACGGCCCGGCATTGGTCCACAGATTTGGTCCACACTGAATCTATGGACACAGCACATAAGATATAGCACCTCACGGATCTTCTCCTTTGGGTTCAGATGTCCATGATGACATCTTCTCACTGCAGAGTTTTCCACCCGATATCTTCAGCTCCATGCAGCAAATATCAACACTCTGTCCCTAAAAATACCATAGACCCTTATAATGTCACCTGGTTAACAATGTTCCACACTGTGCTCCTAAAAAATATTGACACCCAACAGCACAACTGACTCCTTTCATTTTATATATACAGTCCCTATTCTCATGTAATTTTAATATACAACCCCCTTCTTCCATTTTATATATACCCCTACTCCTTCATTTTATATATACAGCCCCATCTTCCATGTTATATATACCCCCACTCCTTCATTTTATATATACAGCCCCCTTCTTCCATGTTATATATACCCTATTCCTTCACTCCTTGTTATATATACAGCCCTCATCTTCCATTTTATATATACCCTATTCCTTCACTCCTTGTTATATATACAGCCCCTTCTTCCATTTTATATATACCCCACTCTTTTTATTCTATACACGCAGCTCCCTTCATTCATATCACATAGACACCCTTTATTTCATATATATTGCCCCCTCCAACTTGGGCTGTAGGGAAAAAAAAATAACTTACCTGTGCAGAACTTTTTCTGTCCGCCGCCTTTCTCCCTCGGCAGGAGTCGCAACAGACTGGCACGGGATGTGCGGCCGTGTGAATCACGTGCTGCACATCTGTGATCTAAGTGCAACGCGTTACAGGAAGTTCCGGCCGTGTCGCGCTATAGCACTAGTATCAGTGACATGTGTATCTGAAAGATACATTGGGATTCATTGGAATTTGACATCTACCCGCATGAATGACCCCTGTGTAGGTGTAGGGGCCCATCGGTGGATCCCCCGATCCAGCGGTGGGCCAGTCCGACCCTGGTCACAGTGTCTGCACCTATGAGTAAGTGTCCCTGGTTTATCATGATGGATTTTTATGCTAGATTTTCTTTATAAGGGTAAAAATCTTACACATGTTATGGGGGCCGTGCAGACGTTACTGTATACATGAATCCTCAGCCATAACCACTTTGAGACCCTAAATTGGAGGGATATTCGGATGTCTTTGCACTCTGACCTGTACAAAACTTTTTATTGGAAGAATTATAAAATCTCCTGTGTAGTGATAGGAATGGCCACAAGGTGGAGCCACAGGGTTGTATCATAGATGAGGCTGAGTATTTCTACGTAAATCCCAGGTCACGCCATGGAATACTAGAAAGGACATAGTAGCACCGGAGCGAGTGCAGAGGAGAGGAACCAAGATTATTAGGGGGATGTTCAGACAAGAATACAAAGACAGATACTAAACTTGGGGTTTATTCATTTTAGAAAATAAAGGTGATTAAAGGGAAACCTCATTACCCAAACTCAATTGGCTAGATGGACAAACGTGGCGGCGCGCTCCATTCTGTGCCGCAGACCATGCCCATTTATTGCCCCACCCTCATTCATAGTAACTATTAACCCCACATAGTATAATGCCTCCTTCTTGTGTCCAACCCCCTACGGACCCATGTAATACCCCCTCTTCATTTTATCCCCCCTTTCTGTAGCCCTACTCACTTAAACTCACCAGCCACTTTATTAGGTACACCTGTCCAACTGCTCGTTAACACTCATTATTTAGGCATGTAGACATGGTCAAGACAATCTCCTGCAGTTCTCCCGAGCATCAGTATGGGGAAGAAAGGTGATTTGAGGCCTTTGAACGTGGCATGGTTGTTGGTGGCAGAAGGGCTGGTCTGAGTATTTCAGAAACTGCTCATCTACTGGGATTTTCACGCACAACCATCTCTAGGGTTTACAGAGAATGGTCCGAAAAAGAAAAAACATCCAGTGAGCGGCAGTTCTGTGCGCGGAAATGCCTTTTTGATGCCAGAGGTCAGAGGAGAATGGGCAGACTGGTTCAAGGTGATAGAAAGGCAACAGTGACTCAAATCACCACCCGTTACAACCAAGGTAGGCAGAAGAGCATCTCTGAACGCACAGTACGTCCAACTTTGAGGCAGATGGGCTACAGCAGCAGAAGACCACACGGTGCCACTCCTTTCAGCTAAGAACAGGAAACTGAGGCTACAATTTGCACAAGCTCATCGAAATTGGACAGTAGAAGATTGGAAAAATGTTGCCTGGTCTGATGAGTCTCGATTTCTGCTGCGACATTCGAATGGTAGGGTCAGAATTTGGCGTCAACAACATGAAAGCATGGATCCATCCTGCCTTGTATCAGCGGCTCAGGCTGGTGGTGGTGGTGGTGTCATGGTGTGGGGAATATTTTCTTGGCACTCTTTGGGCCCCTTGGTACCAATTGAGCATCGTTACAACGCCACAGCCTACCTGAGTATTGTTGCTGCCCATGTCCATCCCTTTATGAGCACAATGTACCCTGTAACATCTGATGGCTACTTTCAGCAGGATAATGCGCCATGTCATAAAGCTGGAATCATCTCAGACTGGTTTCTGGAACATGACAATGAGGTCACTGGACACAAATGGCCTCCACAGTCACCAGATCTCAATCCAATAGAGCATCTTTGGGATGTGGGGAACGGGGAGATTCGCATCATGGATGTGCAGCCGACAAATCTGCGGGGCAACTGTGTGATGCATCATGTCACTATGGAGCAAAAATCTCTGAGGAACTTCCAGCACCTTGTTGTATCTATGCCACGAAGAATGAGGCAATTCTGAGAGCAAAAGGGGGTCCAACCCGTTACTGCATGGTATACCAAAAAAGTGGCGGAGGGTGAGTGTATATTGCCCTAGATTTTTGTACTCTTACACCCAACCTTTATATTGTTGCCTCTCTCTTCCATCCCCCTCATATGTGGCCTCCTGTCCTCCATCCCATACATAAACTGTGGTTCCCTTTCCTCTATCCCCCTCATATTGTGGTACCCTTTAATCTATACCTGATATGGTGGCCTCTTGACCTCCACCCCCTTTATATCGGGCCCCCCAGGTTTCCATCCCCCTATATCAGTTGTTAGCTCTCATGTTCCGTCCCGGGTGACATAGATGAGACGCGGAGGCACACGACAAGCTGGGAAAGAGAGAGAGAGAGGCTGGTTAAATACATAGACAGGGGGCAATCATTACACTAGAGGGAGGAAGGTTTTCTACATCACATAGCACGGGGCATCCTCTACACCTAGGGGGAGAGGAGGTTCTACCATCACTATAGCAGGAGGCATCCTCTACACCTAGAGGAGAGGAGAGGTTCGTACCATCACGATGGAACGTGAGGCATACGTGCAACCTTAGAGGCAGCGGGAAGGGTCTCCCATCGACCATAGGACATGGAGACACATACCGCGAAGCCATTCGTAGGAGAGGGTGTGGCTTGCTGTTATCCATCTACCATGAAAGGGTGCCACCTAATTACAACCTAACAGGAAGAAGGATTCGACCATGTACGCTCGAGTCAGGGCGCCAAAACATTACCTCTACAGGCTATTCGAGTGAGAGAGCGGCTAGCAAATCACATAGACCGGGGACGGCATCCTCTACAAGCTTACGAAGTGGATGGGACTTTAGGTGTCTAACCATTCCACCAGTATTGAACAGGGGGACCAGCGACTAATACCCTAGAGTGAGAGGGGGGGGCTCGACATCAGCAATACGGACAGGGGGGCATTCCTCTACACCCAGAGGAGAAGAGATTCTACCATCACCTAGACAGGGGCGCGAAAACAAGGAGGAGAGGAGGTTCTACAGCCTTAGAAAGGGGGGATCATCTAGCAGAGGAGAGGAGTTCACAAACATGCCACAGGGGACATCTTAACTGCGGAGCGGAGTTTCCCATACCCATATAGACAGGGGACATCCTTCCCCCATCTTCTTTATGCCCCCCCCCGGTTCTTCCTCCCTCTCTCCCCCATTGCTTTCCCCCCTCCCCCCCCCCCCCCGCTTCTCTGTTCGAGAATGATGGAACAGAAGAGAGAGGAGGAAAAGACAAGAGTGGAGGAGACAAGAATAGGAAGAAGATAAAGAGATGAGGGAACAGAAGAGAGAAGAGGAAAAGATGAGAGCGGAGGATACAAGAATAGAGAGAAGATAAAGAGATGATGGAACAGAAGAGAGAAGAGGAAAAGACGAGAGCGGAGGAGACAAGAATAGAGAGAAGATAAAGAGATGATGGAACAGAAGAGAGAGGAGGAAAAGACAAGAGCGGAGGAGACAAGAATAGGAAGAAGATAAAGAGATGAGGGAACAGAAGAGAGAAGAGGAAAGACGAGAGTGGAGAAGATAAGAATAGAGAGAAGATAAAGAGATGATGGAACAGAAGAGAGAAAAGGAAAAATTTGAGAGTGAGGAGACAGATAGAGAAAGATAAAGAGATGATGGAACAGAAGAGAGAAGAGGAAAGACAAGAATAGAGAGAAGATAAAGAGATTAATTAAAGGCTAAAGAACAGAGGAGAGGATAGTGATGTCCATAATCCAGACATCTCACAAATATTTGCCCTTTATAGCAGACCACAAATTGTGGAAAGTTTACACAAGCGCCCCCTAGCGGCCTGACCCTCAAGATGTGGTTACAGATTTCATTTTGTATGTCTATCAAACCTGGATGATAGGTCACCTCTACAATAACTTTTTTTTTTTTAATATATACTTTTAATGTTCTACCAACTACGCAGAATCATCCATTGGTACTTAAACAGCATCAGGAGTTTCTGTGTTGCACATCTACTGAGCCTCGCCGAAAATAGGGAACTGCTCCTCTTCTACCATTCACTCCTGGGACAGATGAGTGATTATCTTTATCTTCTCAAGATCCAACCTTGGATATCATTACCTCGTACATTTCACAGATCTCCCCCTGTACTGTAAACATCCCCTCCTGGGGCATCTTATCTTTTTTATCTTTCTCACTGATCCCCCCCCCGCCCTCCCCCCCCACCCCCCCCCTGTACTGGTAACACATTCCCGCATTCTCCTTATTCATCTTTCTTCTTCTTCTCACTGAACCCAACCCCCCTTTAACTTGGTAAAATTCCCCCCCCCCTCCTGAGGCCAAATTGCAAATCTTCTCACGATCCCCCCGGTACTGTAACAAAACATCCCCGGGTCCTGGTGCAAAATCTTCTTCTCACTGATCCCCCTGTACTGGTAACAACATCCCCTCCTCCCCCCTTCCTGGTGCAGCCAAGAATCTCCTCACTGATCCCCCCCTGTAACGTTGGTACCACAATCCCCCTACTTTCCCTGGTGCAAAATCAATCTTCTCACAATGATCCCCCCTGTACTGGAACCTCAATCACCCACTCCTTGTTCATTCTTCCTCACTGACTCCCCCTGTACTTTACATCCCCTCCTTGGGGGGTGCATCTTATCACCACTGTCTCCCCCTGTACTGGGTAACATCCCTCCGGTTGCATCTTCTCACTGGAGCCTCCCTGTACTGATACTCCCAAACCTCCCCCTCCGGGTGGGCCTCTTCTCACTGATTCCTCCCTTTTACTGGTAACTCCCCCTCCGGGTGCCTCTTCCACTGATCTCCCCAGTACTGGTAAACATCCCCTCCTGGTGGCATCTTCTCAACTGATCCTCCCTGTACTCTGTAAAGTCCCCCCCCTCCGGTGCATCTTTCTCACTGATCCTCCCGTACTGGTACTCCCCCGCCGGTGCATCTTCTCACTGACGCCCCAGTACTGGTAACACCCTCCTGGGGCATCTCTTCTCGCTGATCTCACCTCCTGTACTGGTAAAATCCCTCCTGGTGCAATCTCTATGACCTCCCCCCTGTACTGGTAACATCCCCTCCTGTGCAATCTTCTCACGACTCCCCCCCCCCCTGACTGGTAACTCCCCTCCTGGTGCATCTTCTCACTGGAGTCTCCCTCCTGTACTGGTAACATCCCCTTCCTGTGATCTTCTCACTGTACCCCCCCCCCCCCCTGTACTGTACAATCCCTCCTGGGGCATCTTCTCACTGATCATCCCCCCTGTACTGGTAACATCCCCTCCTGGTGCATCTTCTCACTGATCTCCCCCTGTACTGGTAACATCCCCTCCTGGCGCATCTTCTCACTGATCTCCCCCCCTGTACTGGTAACATCCCCTCCTGGCGCATCTTCTCACTGATCCCCCCCCTGTACTGGTAACATTCCCTCTGTGCAAGCTCTCACTGATCCCCCCCCCTGTACTGGTAAATCCATCCCCTCCTCCGTGCATCTTCCTCACGATCCCCCCCCCTGTACTGGTAACAGCCCCTCCTTGTCATCTTCTCACTGATCTCTCCCCCGCTGTGACTTTTACATCCCCAGCCTCTCCTGTGCATCTTCTCACGAGCTCCCCCTGTACTGGTAACATTCCCTCCTCGTGCATCTTATCACTGATCTCCCCCTGTACTGGTAACATCCCCTCCTCGTGCATCTTATCACTGATCTCCCCCTGTACTGGTAACATCCCCTCCTGTAGCATCTTCTCACTGATCTCCCCCTGTACTGGTAACATCCCCTCCTCGTGCATCTTATCACTGATCTCCCCCTGTACTGGCAACATCCCCCTCCGGGTGCATCTTTCTCACTGAATCCCTCCTGTACTGTAACTCCCCCTCCGGGTGTCATCTTCTCACTGATCCCTCCTGTACTGGTAACAATCTCCTCCCTGGTGCATCTCTCACTGATCTCCCCCTGTACTGTAACATCCCCTCCTCGTGCATCTATCACTGATCTCCCCATGTACGGTAACATCCCCTCCTAGTGCATCTTATCACTGATCTCCCCCTGTACTGGTAACATCCCCTCCTCGTGCATCTTCTCACTGATCCTCCCTGTACTAGTAACTCCCCTCCTTGGTGCATCTTCTCACTGATCCCCCCTGTCTGGTAACATCCCTCCCTGGTGGCATCTCTCACTGATCTCCCCCTGTACTGGTACACCCCCTCCTGGCGCAATCTCTCACTGATCTCCCCCCCTGTATTGTAACATCCCCTCCTGGCGCATCTTCTCACTTATCCCCCCCTGTACTGGTACATTCCCTCCTGGTGCATCTTCTCACTGGATCCCCCCCCCTGTACTGGTACATCCCCTCCTCGTGCATCTTCTCACTGATCCCCCCTGTTTCTGTTACCATCCCCTCCTGGTGCATCTTCTCACTGATTCGCCCCGCCTGTACTGGTAAACATCCTCTCCCTCGTGCATCTTCTCCTGATCTCCCTCCTGACTGGTAACATCCCCTCCGGCATCTCTCATTTACTCACCCCTGTACTGGTAACAATTCCCTCCTCGTTGCATCTTCATCACTGATCCTCCCCCTGTATGGGTAACATCCCCTCCTGTACATCGTCTCACTGACTTCCCCTGTGACTGGTAACATCCCCTCCTCGTGCATCTTATCACTGATCTCCCCATGTACTGGCAACATCCCCTCCGGTGCATCTTCTCACTGATCCCTCCCTGTACTAGTAACTCCCCCTCCGGGTTCACTTATCATGATCCTCCTGTCTGGTAATCCCCTCCGGGTGCATCTTCTCACTGATCCCCCCTGTACTGGTAACCCTCCGCCCCCCTCCGGGTGCATCTTTTCTCTTTCTCAACTGATCTCCTCCGCCCCTCCTCCTCTCCTCTCCTCCCCCCCTTCCCCCCTTTCCGCCACCCCTGTAACTGGTAACCGCAGAGCTACCAGCAACAGACCCACGCAGCCCACGACCTCCCGCTAGCGAGAGGGTACGAATCACGGGCGAATAGAACACCGGGAATCCAGAGACGCCAGACAAGGAGGAAAACGGCCGAACACGCCACAGGGACACACCCCACCACCGGAGCGGAGCCCGCAGAAACCGGATCAGAAGTCTTCCCGGGGCACGGAAAACCCAACACGCCCACTCCCTAGGCGAAACACACCCCAAAAGCCCGACATACGATAAGACACCCACCGCGAAGGATAGAATGCAATCCACAGAAACAGGGGAACACCACCGAAGACGAACAGGAGAAAAGGAAGGAAAGGAAACCAAAGCACCCGGAAAAGTGACTATACACAAGGATCCCCCACACCCCGAGCGGGCGAGGAACAAGAAGAAAATACACACAAACCCTTCGGTAGCCAACCCAGCAATCTGCGAGGCCCGAAGAAATCCAAAAAAGCAGAGAGAGGCTAAAACGGGCAGGGTGCCTATGAAGGTAAGGAAGAAAACGCCCCACCAAATCCAACGGCACGAAACACCAGCCCCAGAAAGCACCGGACAAAAACAAGACCACCCGGCCCGCCAACACCCCCGCGCACGCAAAAGCCCTGTACACCAATCAAGGGAAAACACCGGGCGTGGCGGAGATACGAACGGAGTCAGAAGGGCAGGCAATGAGCCCGCGGGGGCACAGACAAGGGAGCATACATGCAAAGGGGCCCGAGGGCCCCGAGGCCACACACTCCCCGTCCTTAGTGGGGCCTTGTAGCATCTTTTCCTTCTTCTTCTCTTTCTTTCTGTCTCACTCTTCTCACTGATCCCCTCCCCCTGCCCCTGTACTGGTAACTCCAACAATCTACAAACGAATCATCTCACTGAACCCCCGGATCTTGAGAATCCCCTCCTCGATGCATCTTCTCACGCTGATCCCCCTGGTACTGGTACACCTCCTCCTTGTGGCATCTTCTCACGATCCCCCCTGTCTCGTAACATCCCCTCCTCGTGCACTATCCTCACTGATCCCTCCCCTGTACGTCAACGATCCCTCCTATGCATCTTCTCAGCTGACTCCCCCCTCCTGTACTGGTAACATCCCCTCACCTGTGCACTTACTCACTGTCTCCCCCTAGTACTGGGTAACATCCCCCTCCGGTGCATCTTATCACTGATCTCCCCATGTACGATACATCCCCTCTCGGGTTGCCATCTTCCTCACTGATCCTCCCTGTGACTAGGTAATACTACAACACAACTCCTCCCGGTGCATCTTATCACTGATCCTCCCCCTGTACTGGAAACTCCACCCCCTCCGGGGTGCTCTTCTCACTGATCTCCCCAGACTGGTAACATCCCCTCCTGGTGCATCTTCCACTGATCCCCCCTGTACTGGTAACTCCCCCCTCGGTGCAATCTTTATCACTGATCCTCCCCCCTGTACTGGTAACGGTCTCCCACCTCCCCTCGTGGGCATCTTCACTGATCTCCCCAGTAACTGGTAACATCCCCTCCTGGCTCTCTCCAGTCTGACATCCCTCCCCTATACTGGTAACAGATCCCCTCCTGGACTAGCATCTCTCTCTCTCTCCTGATCTCACCCCCCCCTGTACTGGTAAACATCCCCTCCTGGTGCATCTACACTGATCTCCTCCCCCCCCTGTACTGGTAACATCCCCTCCTGTGTGCATCTTCCAGCTGTCGTCCCCTTGACTGGTAACATCTCCCTCGCTGGTGATCTTCTACTGACACCCCCACCCCCCCTGTACTGGTAACTCCCCCTCCTGTGCATCTTCTCACTGATCTCCCCATGAAATCCACCTGGTATACTGAATCATCTCCCCTCTGGGCATCTTCTCACTGATCCCCCTGGTACTGGTAACATCCCCTCCTGGCGCATCTTCTCACTGACCCCCCTCTCCCCCCTGTAACTGGTACTATCCCCTCCTGTGCGATCCCCTTCTCCTGATCTCCCCCATGTAACTAGGTAACATTCCGCCTCCTGGTGCATCTTCTCACTGATCCCCCCTGTACTGGTACATCCCCTCCCTCGTGCACTCTTCTCACTGACCCCCCCCTGTACTGGTAACATCCCCGCCTCCTGTGCATCTTCTCACTGACTCCACCACCTCCGTTCTGGTAACATCCCTCCTGGTGCATCTTCTCACGATCCCCCTGTACTGGTAACTTCAATCCCTCCTGGTGCTCTTCATCACTGATCCCCCCTGTACTGGTAACATTCTCCCTCCTGGTGCATCTTCATCACTGATCCCCCCTCTCTCTTTGTTGTGGCTGTTGCTCTCATGCTCTCAACATCCTTGACGGTCCCGCAGCGTCGGGGCTCGCTCCCTACGCACTGCCGACGCTGCGTTGCAAAATACACGGCCGCCGTCAGAGCTTTGCAGCCCCGCCCACCATTGTCGGATTGACAGGTGACGGGGGGAGGAGCGAGAGCTCCGGATGAAACCTCTGCCGTAATCATCCACGATGAAGATGCTTGAAACGGAGTGTACAGAGCCACTCTGCTCTCCTCCCCGACTACACAGCGACATCACAGGAGAACCATGCCTCCTCCGCTCTCCCTGATGGCAGTCTCCCTGCCTCCCTCCTCCTACACCTGATACAGTCTCGCTTCCTCCTCCTCCTCTACCTGATGACAGTCTCCCTGCCCTCCTCTACCTGATTACAGTCTCCCGCCTCCTCTAACTGATGACATGTCTCGCCCTGCCTCCTCTATACCTGATGACAAGTCGCCCTGCCTCCTCGACCTGATGACCGTCCTCCCCTCCTCCTCTACCTGAGGACAGTTCCCTCCTTCTCCTCTACTGCCTCCTCTACTGATGACAGTCTCCCTGCCTCCTCTACCTGATACCAGTTCTCCCTGCCTCCTCTAAACTACCTGCTGACAGTCCTCCCTGCCTCCTCTACCCTGATGACAGTCTCCCCTGCCGCCCTCTACCTAATGAACAGTCTCCTCCCTGCCTCCTCTACCTGAGACATTCTCCCTGCCTCCTCCTTCTCTACCTGATCGCAGTCCTCCCTGCCTCCTCCTGTCTAACCTGATCCGCGTCTCTCCCTGCCCGTCCTCCGCTCTCCTGATCGCAGTCTCCCTGCTCCCTCTACTCTACCTGATCGTCAGTCCTCCACTGCCTCCTCTCTCTCTCCTGTTCCTCTACCTGATCTCAGTCTCCCTGCCTCCTCCTCCTATACCTGATCGCAGTCTCCTGCCTTCTCCTCCTCCTATACCTGATCGTCAGTCTAACCTCCTCCTCCTCCTATACCTGATCGCAGTCCTCCCTGCCTCCTCCTCATATACCTGATCGCAGTCTCCCCTGCTCCTCCTCCCTCGACCTGATCGCAGTCTCCTGCCCCCTGGCTCCTCCTGCTCTACCTGATCGCAGTCTCCCTGCCTCCTCCTCCTCTACCTGATCGCAGTCTCCTCTCCCTGCCTCCTCCTCCTCTACCTGATCGCAGCTCCCCCCTGCTCCTCCTCCTATACCTGCTCGCAGTCTAACCTGCCTCCTCCCTATACCTGATCGCAGTCTACTGCTGCCTCCGCCTCCTCTAGACCTATCGCAGTCTCCCTGCCTTCCTCCGCCTATCCTGATCGCATCCGCCCTGCCTCCTCCTCTATAACCTATCGCATTCTCCCTGCCTCCTCCTCCTATACCTGATCCAAGTCTCCCTGCCTCCTCCTCAATATAACCTGATCACAGTCTCCCTCCATCCTCCCCCATAACCTTATCAAGTCTCTCCCCTGCTCCTCCTCTAAACTGCTCACAGTCTCCCTGCCTCCTCCTCCTATACCTGATCACAGTCGCCCTGCCTCCTCCTCATCTACCGGATCACAGTTCTCCCTGCCTGCCTCCTCCTCCCTATACCTGTCACATCTCCCCGCCTCCTCCCCTATACCGGATCACAGTTCTCCCTGCCTCCTCCTCCTATACCTATCAACAGTCCTCCCTGCCTCCTCCTCCTATACCTTATCAAGTCTCCCCTGTCTCTTCCCTCCTCTCTCCTAACCAATCATACAGTGATGCTCTCTATTCTCCATAAACTGTGCCCATTTGTATTGTAGCAGGTAATGGAGCGTGTCCTGCTGGTTAATGCCTCAAACCTTCTATGATGTCATAGTGATTCCCACTCACCTGTGGGGCTGAGCCTGTGTAAGGGCTCCCAAAAGAATCCACAGACACAGATACTGAGACTCGCGAGGGAGAGGAGCTGGATGAGTCTTATCCCTGGTACAGACCCCCAGAGCCCCTTAGGGGGATTCCCAGTCCTAATGACACAGTGAAATCCTCCTCATCAAAAGTAGGGATCAGCAGTGAAATCTCCTCGTCCACGTAGTTACCAGCATTGAAATCTCTCCTCAGTCCAAAGTAGGGACCAGCATGAAATCTCTTCAGTCCAAAAGTAGGGACCAGCAGTGAAATCTCTTCCAGTCCAAAAGTAGGGTCCAGCAGTGAAATCTCTCCCCAGTCTAAGTAGGGACCAACAGGGAAATCTCCTCAGTCCTAAGTAGCGACCAGCATTGAAAGCTCCTCGGTCTTATAGGGACTCAGCAGTAGATCCTCAGTCCTGGAGATAGGAACCACAGTGAAATCTCCTCAGTCCTAAGTAGGACCACATGAAAATCTCTCAGTCCTAAGTAGGGAACCAGCAGTGAAATCTCCCCAGTCCTAATTAGGGACCAGCAGTGAATCTCCCCAGTCCTAGTAGGGACCCGCAGCGTGACATCTCTCAGTCCTAAGTAGGGACCAACCCGTGACATCTCCTCATCCCTAAAGGGACCAACGCAGTGCCAACTCTCCTCATCCTAAGTCGGACCAGCAGTTAAATCTCCTCAGTCGCCCACATAAAATTTCCTCAGTCCAAGTAGGAAGAGCTGTGGCTCTTCAACCAAGTAGTACAAGCCGTGGATATTCCCAGTCCTTGTAAGGACCACCTGGGGCCTCCTTATTTTTATGTTTAGCATCAGTTGGTGGACTCTCAGCAGGATCATCAGTGGGATCTCCTTATGGGCCAAAACACCTATTTTGTGTAGGTACATAGTGCCTGTGGATCATATAGATCAGCTGGTGGAACTCCTCTAGAGATAAATTATAGAATGATGCATTGGTATTGAAGAACCGGATCTCCTTCCGTCTGGCGGATTGGGTCCTATATAGATAAGCTGTAAGTCGGGAACGCCCCCGGCGGCCGGCAGTTTATAGCATTGCCTGCTTGCCGGTGTGGGTTCTGGCAGTGTGGGTAGTTTCGGACGCCGCCCCTTGTGGCCGGTAAGGTGTGACGGGTGGCCGTTGATGCGTTGCGGGTCCTCGCTCTCGGCTTCTCCTCAGATTATGAATGAACTTTGGGCTCTCGGCTTTTTTATACTAAGCCTGGACAACCACGCACTCCCCCTGGCTGACGTCACGTACACTACCTGTCCCCTGTATCAGCTAAGTGCCGGGCACCGGGCGCCCCCGAACCCGTCCCAGGAGACCAGCGGAACCCCCCCGACCACACCCCCGGCCCACAGCCCTGCCGAGACCCGGGGGCAGAAATCTCGGCCCGAGAAGACAGCGCGGCTTCCGCCCATCCGGATTTCCTGTGACGTACAATAACCATAAAAGGAGTTGGTCTGTGGTGTGTTTATCTGGTAAACCAAGCAGTGACGTCAGAGGGAATCCCGCTCCTCAGCTCCGGAGTATTAATACACGAGGCTGATACTACAGAGAAGAGATCGCTATATATAATCTCCAGATATAATAATACACAGGCAACGCAACTGATTTTTCTCAACCCTAAATGTAAGTCTATAGATATATTATATATATAATATAAATATATCTTTGTCTATCACTGCACTGATTCAGTATATAATGTACAGCATATATAGCACGCACTGATATCAGTATATAAGGTACAGAATATATTGTTCTGCAAAAATATCAGTATATACATACCGTTTGTGGTATTTATGTATATATCTATTATATCGCTGCCTGATATCAATTAATAATGAACAGTAATTATAGTACCGTGCTTAAATCTATATCTAATGTACAGTATATAATAGCTCTGTACTTATATCATTATAAAATGTATTTTTTATGTAGCATGCCCTAATATCCGTATATAATTTACAATATCTATAGCACGTGCAGTTATCAGTATATAATGACAGTATATAAGCACTGTCCTGATCTCAGCATATCATGTATGTCTATTGCACTGCTATCAGTAATAATGTTACAGTACATATAGCACGACTTCTCTGAATCACTTTATCATGGTACAGTGTTGTATAAATATATATTTGGCTAGCACTGCAATATATCAGTATATAATGTACAATATATATATATATCGTCTGCTACTGATATACGTATGATGTAATAGCATATATAACCTGCAGTAATATCGTATATAATGTACAGTATATATAGCACTTCTTTGATATCATTATATAATTAACAGTATATATAGCACTGCCGGATACACGTATACGTTGCAGTATATATAGCACTGCGCTAATATCCCTATATAATGTACAGTATAACCGCACTGCACTGATATCAGTATATAATTTATAGTATAATAAGCCACTGTATTAAAAAAATCATATAGAATGTCCAATATATATAGCTCTGTGCTGATATCAGTATATAAATGTAACCTGTATGTCTTGAGCACTGCTCTTTACTATATGATGTCTAGAATATATACACGCAATAAGAATCATAGATATGTACAGTATATATAGCACTGCCTGATATCAGTATATAATGTACAATATCTTTAGCTCTGTGCTGATATCAGTTATAATGTACTGTTGTCTACACGCCTTCTAACCTATATGATGTTAGAATATA
The DNA here is from genome assembly GCA_019512145.1 of Engystomops pustulosus. Taxonomy (NCBI): domain Eukaryota; kingdom Metazoa; phylum Chordata; class Amphibia; order Anura; family Leptodactylidae; genus Engystomops; species Engystomops pustulosus. Next base: position 38,568 of record WNYA01000280.1, on the reverse strand, counting down.
TTAACCTGCAATAAAATCAGTATATAAATGTACAATATATATAGCTCTTGTGCTGATATCAGTATATAATGTACTGTATGTCTAGCACTGCGCTTGATACTATATGAAATGTCGAGAATATATAACACTGTCAATAAATCAGTATAAATGTACAGTATATATGCACTGCTCTGATCGCAGTATATAAGTACCTTTATACAGCATGCTCTGATATCATTATATAATGTACTTTGTATATATATTATATATGTGTATGGTATATAGATATATAATATAATGATAATCATTATGTCATGTGCAGTATTATATAGCACTGTATTAATCTCTATATATACTGTACCGTATATATATATCTTTGACCTTGATCTCAGTATAATCTGTCGTATGGTCTAGCCCTGCTCTGATATCAGTATAAATTGTACATTACATAAAAGCAAGCTGCCGATATCAGTATAAATCTACAGTAATATATCTAGCACTGCTCTAATATCAATATATATCTACAGTATATATACCCTGTGCTGATATAAGTATATAATGTGCATATATATAGTCACGGCATAATATTTATTATATATCTACATATATATAGCACGCTGCTCAATATCAGTAATAATGTACAGTAAATATATAGCACTGCAATGATAATCATATAAACATGTACTTCGTATAAGCACTGCACTATACATTATAGAATGGTACATACTACTAGCACTGTGGCAGTTATCATATATAATGTACAGTATATACAACAGCCCTGCTCAGTATATGTACTGTGTATATCTAATATTTATATATAATATATTATATATATGTACAGTGTATACATATAGCATATTCTCTAATTATCAGTTATAGGTATATGTATATTGCACTGGCTATCAGTATAACTGTACAGTAATATATAGCACTGCACTGAGATCAGTATATAATGTCCAATCTCTATAGCACTGTGCAGTTATTCAGTATATAATGTCAGTATATATAGCCACTGCCTGATTCCCCTATATGTACAGTGTGTATATATATTTTGTCTAGGCACTTCGCATAATATCCGTATATAAGTGACAATATAATATATAGCTGCTCTGAATGGTACGTATGATGGAATAGTATATATACACTGCAGTAATATCTGGGCAGTATCTAATGTACATTATAAATTAACCACTGCTCTAATATCCATAACACTCACCGTACACCATGCTAGTAATGGGTTGGACCCCCTTTTGCCTTCCGAATGCCTCAATTCTTCGTTGGCAAGTTCAACAAGGTGCTGGAAGCCCTCAGAGGTTGGTCCATTATTTAACCATGATGGCATCACACAGTTGCCGCAGATTTGTCGGCGGCACATCCTGATGCGAATCTCCCGTTCCACCACATCCCAGATGCTCTAGTGGATTGGGATCTGGTGACTGGGAGGCCATTTGTGTCCATGACTCATTGGTCATGTTCAAGAACCGTCTGAGATGATTCCAGCTTTATGACCTGGCGCATTTCCTGGCTGAAAGTAGCCACAATGTTACAAGGGTACAATTGTGCTCATAAAGGGATGGGAACCATTGTCAGCCAATACTCAGGTAGCTGTGGCGTGCAACGATGCTCAATTGGTACCACGTGGCCCAAAGGTCCAGAAAATATTCCCCACACCATGACAAACCACCACCACACCAGCCTGAACCGCTGATACAAGGCAGGATGGATCCATGCTTTCATGTTGTTGACGCAAATCTGACCCTAAAACACATCCGATGTCGCAGCCCGATACGGACTCACCAGACCAGGCAACGTTTTTACAATCTTCTACTGTCCACTTTCGATGACTTGTTGCAAAATTCGTAGCCTCAGTTTCCTGTTCTTATCTGAAGGAGTGGCACCCGGGTGTGGTCTTTCTGCTGCTGTTAGGCCATCTGCCTCAAGTTTCGACGTAACTGTGCCGTTCAAGATGCTCTTCTGCGCCTACCTTGTTTGTACGGTTGGCGATTGAGCACTGTTGCCTTCTATCAGCGCGAACCAGTCTGCCCATTCCTTCCTCTCCCTCTGACCTCATTGGCTCAACAGGCATGTCCGCCCACAAACTGCCGCCACTGATGTTTTTTCTTTTTCGGACCATTCTCTGTAAACCCTAGAGATGGTTGTTCGTGAAAATCCCCAGTAGATCAGCATTTTCTGAAATACTCAGACCAGCGCTTCTGGCACCAACACCATCCACGTTCAAAAACGGCCTCACATGCACCTTCCTCTTCCCCATACTGATGCTCGGGAGAAAACTGCAGAGATTGTCTTACCATGTCTACATGGCCTAAAATGCACTGAGTTTCACCATGTGATTGGCTATTAGAATTAAGTGTTAACGGCAGTTGGACAGGTGTATCCTAATAAATGTGGCCTGAGTGTATAATGTACCTTAATATATATCACTGCTCTAATATCATTATATAATAACATATATACACTCACCGGCCACTTTATTAGGTACACCTTCCAACTGCTCGTTACACTCATTTCTAATCACCAATCACATGGCGGCACGCAGTGCTTTCGGCATGTAGACAGTTCAAACAATCCTCCCCTCAGTTTCTCCCGCGCATCAATATGGGAAGAAGGTGATTTGAGTGCCTTGAACGGGGCATGGTTGTTGGTGCCAGAAGGGCTGTCTGAGTATTTCATAAAATGCTGATTCTACTGGGATTTTCAGCACACCATCTCTAGGGTTACAGAGAATGGTCCGAAAAAGAAAAAACATCCATAGCGGCAGTTCTGTGGGGAAAGCCCTTGTTGATGCCAGAGGTGCAGAGAGAATGGGCAGACTGGTTCAGCTGATAGAAGGCACAGTGACTCAAATCGCCACCCGTTACAACCAAGGTGGCCGCAGAGCATCTCTGCAACGCACAGTACTCGAACTTTTAGGCAGATTGGCTACGGAGCAGAAGCCACACCGGGTGTGCCACTCCTCAGCTAAGACCAGAAACTGAGCTACATTTCACAAGCTCATCGAATGGACATAGAAGATTGGAAAACACGTTGCTGGTCTATGAGTCTCGATTTCTGCCTGTGACATTCGGATGGTAGGGTCAGAATTTGGCGTCTACAACCTGAAACATGGCTCCGCCTGCCTTGTATCAATGGTTCAGGCTGTGGGGTGGTGTCATGTTGTGGGGAATATTTTCTTGGCCCTCTTTGGGCCCCTTGGTAAACGCACAGGCCTACCGAGTATTGTTTGCTGCCCCATGTCCTCCTTTATGAGCACATGTCCCCTGTAACTCTGATGGCTACTTTCAGCAGATAATGCGCCATGTCATAAAGCTGGAATCGATCTCATGACTGGTTTTCTATGAACATGACAATGAGGTCACTGGACACAAGGCCTCCACAGTCACCAGAGTCTCAAATCCAATAGAGCATCTTTGGATGTGGTGGACGGGAGATTCCCGCATCATGGATGTGCAGGCCGACAAATCTGCGGCAACGTGTTGATGCCAGGCATGTCACTATGGACCAAAATCTCTGATGAGCTTCCACCCTTGTGTGAATCTATCCACAAGCCTTGAGGTCAGTTCTGAAGGCAAAAGGGGTCCCAACCACGTTACTAGCAGGTTTACCTAATACCTTGGCCGGTGAGTGTATATCCTGCTCTACTATCAGTATATAATGGTATTGTAATATAGCGCTGTATTAAATATATATAATGTACAATATATATAGCTCATGTGACTGGATTCAGTAGAAATGTACTGTTGTTCCTAGGCACTGCTCTCATCATATGTTAGAATATAGAACACTGCAATAGATCATATATAACTTACAGTATCATGCACTGTCAGTTACCGTATCATGTAACAGTATATACAGCCCTGCTTTGATTCATTATATTAACGTACCCGTGATTTATATTGTTTATATATATATATATCGATACATTAATGTAATGTACTTGGTATATATATATAATATATATATATAATATATATATAGCACGGTATAATATCTAATAATAAATGTACAGTATATATATCTCTGAACTGGTATCTGGTAATAAAATTTCTGTATGTCTAGCACTGCACTGCTATCAGTTAAGTGTAACAGTTTGGGGCACATTTACCAGGGTCCCAACTTTTTTCCATTTTTTGCGCGCATTGCCTGGGTTTTTTGGCGCACACACCATCGGATTTTGGCACAATCGGTCGCCTTCATGCAACCATTCGAGGGCTGGCCCTCGGACGACCTCGACTGATTCGGACTGAGCGCGGATTTAACATTCAAAATTTTCTCGTAGCCAAGCACCTTACATGCACCAGGAAGAAGAAGGTGAACTCTGTTCTGACCTGAGCGGGAAATCGACACATGCAGGATATCGGTCGCAAATGTTAGTGACATCCGGCAGCCTGAATCCTCGTCGGACAACGCACCGGTCGGGGATTGCATGGGTATATATATATATAGATGGGGGAACATTTTCATTTGTTACCGCTGGAGGCAGCGGGGGCCCCCTGGGGGGCCCCCCCGGGGGTCAAAAAAACAAAAAGAATAAACGGTAGCGGGCAACTTGAACTCCGCCAGCGGCAGCAAGTCCCAGCGCGGGGACAGTAATCGCATCTGCGATTATTTTAGGAGGGCCTCGGCGCCAAGCCAGGTCCTATGAGTAATGCCCCATAGGTGTCTAATTATTAACCTGCACTAAATAATTATATAAATTACATTATATATTTAGCCCTGTGCTGATTTTCCTTATAGTATGTACAGTGTAGATATAGCACCGGCTCTGATATCCTTATATAATTACCGTATACAGGGACGACGGGAATTTTAAAGCGGCGCAGGTAAAAACGTAAAAATGGCCCTCATTATGTGTGGCCGGTCAAAAAGTAGACATTACCATGTGATGTGGGTGGAGTTTCTAAATTTCACACAAACTCTGTTGATAGATGGTCTAATCATGGTTCTCAACCTTTCTAAAGCTGTCCCACGCAATACATTTCCTCATCTTGCAGTGACCCCAAAAAACATTACCAGAATATTGTATTCGTCCAAAAATTCAATAAAAATTGTGCTCCGATTGCTTTTATTAGTAGAGGCGCCCTGTTTTTTGTTGTTCGACCCCTGCGGGGGTCCGCGACCCACAGGTTGAGAAAACCACTGACTCAAATCAACATGTACAGTACAGAGAAAGAGCTCATATATATGTGCCTCCCTTATACATGAATACTGCGTCTTTTTTAAAAGAAGAAAACTAATACGTACTGACTAATACAAAAAATTAAAATACAAAAAACTACTACAACACTACTACAATAACCTTCTCCGATAACAGAATACTATTATTCTGCCCCCTATGTCCAGAATATAAGCTACTCTAATACTGTACTACTGCCCCTATGTACAAGAAATATACTACTATAATCCTGCCCCCTATGTACAAGAATATAACTACTATAATACTGCCCCTATGTACAAGACTATAAACTAACTATAATACTGGCCCCCTATTTACCAGAATATAACCTACTATAATACTGCCACCCATGTACAGAGAATACACTACTCTCACTGCCACCTAATGTACAAGAAGATAACTACTATAAATAACTGCCCCCTTGTAACAAAATATAACTACTAAATAATACTGCCCCCATGTACAAGAATATAAACTACTATAATACTCTGGCCCCCTATGTACAGAGAATATAACTACCTATAGATACTGCCCCCTATGTACAGAGAATATAACTACTATAATACTGCCCCCTAGTACGAGGAATATAACTACTATAATACTGCCCCCTCTGTACGAATATAACTCTATAATATCCCCCCCTATGTAACAAGAATATACCTAACTATAAATGCTCCCTATGTCACAGGAAGAAACTACTAATAATACTGCCGGCCCCCTAGTACAGGAATGTAACTACACTATAATACTGCCCCCTATGTACAGGAAGATAACTACTATAATACTGGCCCCCTATGTACAGGATATAACTACTATAATACTGCCCCTATGTTACAAAGAATATAACTACTATAAAATACTGCCCCCCATTACAGCGAATTAACTACTATAATACTGCCCCTAGTCAAGAATATAACTACTATTATACTGCCATCCTAGTACAAGATATACTACTATATACTGCCCCCTATGTCAAGAATATAACTCCTATAATACTGCCCCCTATTTAAAGAATATAACTACTATAATCTGTCAATGCCCGCCTATGTCCAAGAATATAGCCTATAATACTGCCCCCTATGTACAAGAATAAACTACTATAAGCTGCCCCCTATGTACAAGAATATAACTAACTATAATAACTGCCCCTATGTACAAAGAATATAGGAACTAGAATACTGCCCGTAGGGTACGGAATCTAACTCCTATAATCCTAGCCCCTATGTTACAGGCATATACTCTATAATAACTACTGCCCCCTATTCCAAGAATATAACATACGAAAATACTGCCCCTACTGTAACAAAGAATATACCTACTATAAACTGCCCCCTATGTGCAAGAATATAACTACATAAGATACTGCCCCTATGTACAAGAATATAGCTACTATAATACTGCCCCCTAGTACAAGAATATAACTCCATACTACTGCCCCCTATTACCGGAATCTAACTACTATAAAAACTGCCGCCCTATTTACAAGAATATACCTCCTATAATACTGCCCCAATATTACAGGAGACTATAACATACTCCTCATACTGAACTGTCCCCCCTGGTACCAGGCCTCTACCTACTCTAATCCTGGCCCAACCCATATGACCCAACGAATATCCCTTCCTATACTACTGCCCACCGCATTCACTCTATGTACGGAATATCACTACTATAAGACTTCCCCTATTACAAGAATATAACTAATATAATCCTGCCCCCTATGTACAAGACATAAAACTACTATAAATAACTGCCTCCTAGTAAAGAATATAACTCTATATGACTGCCACCCTATGTACAGGAATATAACTACTACCCTTGTCCACGCCCGTACTTGTACAATAACACTACATATGCAATGCCATCCTTCCTACCTATTTAAACGACTATACACTACTATAATACTGCCCCCTTGTACAAGAATATAACTACTAGATACTGCCCCCTACTGTACAAAATATATACCTACTATATACGCCCATATGTACCAAGAATATAACTACTATATACTGCTCCTAGTAAAAGAATATAACTAATAATAATACTTCCCCCTATGTAACGAATATACGTACTATAATACTGCCTCCTAATTCAAAAGACTATAACCTCCTATAATACTGCCCCCTATGTACAGGAATAAAACTACTATATATACTTTGCCCGCCACCCCTATTTACAAGATATAACTACTATAATACTGCCCCCCTATGTACAAGAAATACCTACTATAATCTGCCAAGTCACTATGTAAAACGTGAATATAACATCGCTCTAGATACTCCGACCCCTATGTACCGGAATTCCCTCCTATAACTACTTCCCCATAATTATCCAAACTAATATCACTACTATCCTCTGTGCCGCCCTGATGGTAATCATCCATCTTAACTAACATATGGGATACTGCCCCGGCTCTTGCACAGAAATCCTCCCACCTACTTAGCTAATAACTTGAAAAACTACCTCTTCTCCGTCTGGCCAAGACTCTAAGCTACTCTACTGGACTGAGCCCCCCATCTTCCCAAACTACTCTCCCTCCCCTCTACTACTAATCCACCCTCGTTCAAAACGAACGCCGCCTCACTACATATAAGATAATACTTCCCCGTCCTCATGTATACAGCAACATCTCCCTACTATCCAACTACTGAGGCCCCCTACTGTCTCAGGGTACCTGCATCCCCTCCTGGATAGAGGCTCACTGCCGATCATAACGGACAAGAATATCCATTCCACCCCCGTATAATCTCCCGTACGCATATTCCCTGCCTAAGCCCATGGCCCATCCAATCCCCCATGTACTCAACCTTTCCGATCTCCACCTTACCTCAGATCGCACCTACTATGGTGGACCTCACCGGGGAGTCTGCATACTCTTACCATCCTACCTCAGCGGGAACATCGCCGGCACGGATGTCCAATAATTCTTTGCTGAACAAGACCGGCTGCGCCTAGTAACGGTAAGTGAAAAAATTTAGCTTGAAGTCGACATAAGACGTGTCCTACTGGGACTGGATCAATTAGGGGCTGCGTGGGGGATCGTAACGTTGAGTACATTGTTTATTATTTTCTTAACCAGTCCCACAAACGAGGCCCAGACCTGTCCGCCAGTTCGCCGCTGATAAATATATATAGCACTGGCAGTGTCACATATCATGTACATAATTCTTGCGTAATATTTGCACCTGAATGTGGTGCGCCATGTTTACTGAAGGGGTTTTGACAACCATTTTTGAGTACCTTTCTACTTTTATTAAAAGGGGTGTGGTCCTTAAGACAAAGGGGCTGCCCTTGCCACTGTCCGCGACTAAACTTTTCCGATTTTCTAACCACTATACCCTTGTTAAGTATACAACACATTTCCCTAAAACTACTCCAGATACATCATCCAAGCAGGATTTATCTGCGCAAGTAAGGCCTCTTGTCCACTAACCGTGAAAATCGTACGCCTGTGCCTCAGAGTACTCGCATTTGTGCTATGCTGCCGCGGTTTTCTTGTGCAATTTAATGTGTCTTGTTCCGTTTTTTCACATTCAGTACTTCGCGAAGCTCGTCCCGCCCCTGACCTTACAATCGCTTTCTGATCTCAGTAAACCCAAATCTTAATGACTCTGCTTGCGAGCTCGTACGGATATGTTATCAAATGCCCAAGCATCCATAGACAAAAACGGTTTTTTTATTTTTTTTCCTTGAGAATCGCCACTTGGGGACCAAGGAACCAACGTCAAAAAACGAAATAAAAATACTGCTTTTTGACATGCAAAAAAAAACTTTTTTTTTTGCACCACATGGCAAAAACAATAACGACAAGCCATCGCAGATGATGACATGACCCAGGGGTAGATGAGAATCAGGTAGGCCGGTAGTAAATTTACCTTCTAAACAGATATTGATAGATGATGGGGGGGACCATACATGTGCAGGTCAGGGTAATAGCGCTGCCTATAGTGGGGATACGCCCCATACTGCCCCCGTGTCTGGGAAAAGTCCATGGTCTGTACATAGACCTGGCAGGACCCACAGACACTTCTCCAGCCCTGCATATGTTCCTGAGCCTTCTTCTCAATAGTTGCCACACAATGGGGAACATTACTCACCTGTTTGCAGGAGTTCACAACCGAAGTGCATTGTGCCCGTCATATATGCCACTCTGCCGTGATTCACTAAAATCGTGCGCCCCCCCGATATCCTGGCATGTTTCATCTAGTGCATTCCCCGTTCATCAGGTCCTGCAGGAGTTCACCTTCTTCCTGGTGCATTTAGGTGCACATTTGAATGTTAAAATCCCACGCTCATTCCGATCATTCGGAGATCGTCCAAACGGTCCACCCGCTCTTCCGTCGCATGAACCGGCGCTGCTGCGCCAAATCCTATTTCTTGCGCACAATCCCTGGAAAATACTGTCACAGCACGCAATCCCCCCGAAAACATTGGAAAATCTTACAAAAGAGGCCACTGCGTACCTTTTGGAAATAACCCCATGTTTCCTTCCTTTTGTAGCGTCTATCTGGTGAATTGGTGCACCAGGTTCTCCCCGGTCTCACATTAGGGAGGAGTTTCCAAGCTTGCAATCTCCTCCCTTTTTTCTCCCATGTATACATCAGTGATGGCGAACCCATGCACTTATAGCCCTCTCTATGTGCAAACCCGCGACATCAACCCCATCGCAGACAGGACTCCAGGCCTCTTGCAGTCCCAACCCCCAGGGACCCTGGAAGGAAGCTCAATTATGAATCTCAACTACTTCCTCTATCTACTTATTGGTGTCCTTAGGTGACTTATTAACAATTTAACCTGTTGCAGGCACGGAGTATGCTTAAAAACTGTCGCATTTGTGGGTTTTTGTTTTAGTTTGGGCACTCGGTGTCTAACAGATTTGTCCATCACTGGTATAGATGGTCATTATGCCAAGCCTTCTTTTTCATCAGAACAGACCACAGGACAAATGTCTCCAAGATTAAACCTCTTATTGACTTGACCCTTTTTTCATTTTCCGTGTTTCCATTTTTTTGGTCTCCACACCGCTTCAAAAGTCTTGAACTTTTTAAGTTTTCCATTGAATGGGGCTGTGTCAGGGCTGGTTTTTTGTGTAACTAAGTATGTACTTTCCATGACAGTATTTAAATTCATGCTGTTCACTGGGAAGCAGGAAAAAATTCCAAATGGGTAAAATGTGCAAAAAAAACCCCTCATTTGCACCTTTTTAGATGGTATTGAATATGTTTTAATAGATTTTAAGAATGAACAACCTTTTGTATGACAACTTGCTCGTCATTTCTCCAATGGTCTGGCTCAATCACTTTTTCAATACTTGTAGCGTAGCATTAAAGGTCAAAAAAACGCCACTATGTTTTCAACTTTTTGCAAACAGGTACACTTTTATAAAATGATCAAAGGCCGTGCAGTCCTTAGCTGGTCGCATAACAAACCGACAACACCAGCACGCTCCCGTACACCAAAGTATCACAAAAACTTATTAGAGCCAAGAGATTGCGAAATGAATACATTTTTTTTTTGTATACAGGAAGGTTTTAATTTTGTGAAATGTATTAAAACTAAGGGTGCATATTTACCTTACCCGGTCCATTTCGTGATCCACGGCGCGTTTCTCGGTCCGGACCGGATTCCCACATAGCAGTTCCTCCGACGTCCACCAGGTGTCGCTGCTGCGCTTAAGCAGTGGAACGCACTGGAGTTCACGATTCGATCCTGGATAAGGTAAGCGCAAGCTCCGCAACGCATTTTTTTTAACAAATGCGGCGTTTTGTTCCGAATCCTTCGGGTTATTGTTCGGCCACGCCTCTCGATTATTCCGTCGCTGCAATGCCAAGCGCCGCATCGCCACAATCCGATCGATCGCGTGCGCCCAAAATCCGGGGGCATACAGTGAAAATCGCGCAAATCTTAAATATCGGTAACAGGTCGGGAAAACGGCGAATCGGGCCCTTAGAATGACCCCATAAAACTATATAATGTTGGGATCTTGGTGATACAGACCTAAAAGAATCCTAGACCTGGTCATTTTGAGGGGGGGGGGGGGGGTTAAGTGAAAGCCGTAAAACCAAGCACCAAGAAATGTGTTTTTTCACCAACTATCGCCTACTTTTGGAATTTTTTTTTTTTCCTGCTAACTCAAGTACACGTATGAAATATTCAAATACAGTCACTGCAAAGTGCAATGTGTTTGCCAGAAACAACCTCACACGGCGCTGTACACGGAAACGGTTTAAGAATGTGGGGTAGCGAAAAATGAAAACGCAAATCAAAAAAGGGCCTCGGCTGGAAGGGGTTAAAGCAGTTGCGAATTGTTGAAAAGTGGCAGTTCAACGTTTGGTGTTATGGGTTCACCTCCGGGGAATACCAAGTTTTTAGTATTTTGATAGACCGGGTTCTAATTATTTTTGGTTATTTTATTTAATCTAGCACAAGGGCGATTTTAGCTTTAATTTAGGCAGCTGGAAAACATATTGCAAAACACCAAACGCAACGGTAAAGCTTTACAAAAACCATCCTTTTAAAAACAGTCCAAAACTAAAACCGTGAACAATCGCCCAAGTCCCAAAAAGACTTATTGTCTTTCCACGATCAAAGCAAGGAGGCTTAGATCTCGAGGAAACCATCAAGCTGCTCCGCCTCCTTGTTACTATAAACCCGTTTGAATTGCTGTTTCTTACCCTCTCGCCCCCGGCCATCTACACAGTGCCCACCCACATGCCCCGATTTAGAGCCTCCACATTAATCTGGCCCTAACCTGCCCCTCTGGTGTACCTGTCATTTGGTGACGTTCCGCTCCTCGTCCGCCTTTTTTTAACAGGTCCACTCCACATGCGCAGGATTGTAGTGACGTGGAGCTGGGGGACTACTGAAAGTGGGGAGGGGGTTCTATTACAATTTCCAGGCCAATTGGAGCAACATGGTTGGTACCACTGAATTTTTTGAAAAATGTGTTGATCTAAAGGGGTTTCCACATTACCCCTCATTGTTGGTTTCTTTTTTCTTGATCGTAAATGGAGGCCTCCGTCTTTAACCTCTCCGCCAGAGTTCTGTCCATAAAATGGGGCGACAATAGGGTCCATGTGATCTGTAACTGGCGATTGTTCGGTGGTGAGATAGAGATCACATGACCCCATCGGCGACATTTTAATGGACAGGAATCCTCTGCTGATCCAAGCTTAAAAGGAACATCTACCACCAGATGAAAGACTTATTCAAATGAGCCTGAGGGGCTCCATAACCCTATGGAGCCAGGAGCCCTCAGCTCATTTGCATTCAGTCCTTACCGTAGAGAGCCCGGAATGTAGCGCACCCTTCTGGACTCTTATGTGCCCATTTCTCCTCTACAGCACATGGTCTTAGAAAGGAATTCATAAAAGAATCCGCCGACGGCACAGAACATTCTGCGCGCTTTTGTCATATGTATGTATAATCTTTGGATAATATCTTTCTCCATGTCCAATGTCCACCCCTGTAGCCCTCTCCTCGGGGTGGCGTGCCACCATGCTGTGTTGTTTGGTGTGTGATTTGTGTAGTCACCCTCGCGCCGTGGTCCTCCACTTCTGGAAACAACTCCCCCGTTGTCGTGGGAACACGTTTGAGCAGACGTATGACGTTCCGTCTTGCCCTTTATGTATGTTTCCTGGCAACGGAGGCTCGGCGAGCTAAGGGGGCCGGATTAATGACTGGGGTGTGATTCAGTTAAAGACAGAGCCCCCTGGAGACCTATATGGACCTGATTCTGCTATTACAACACCTGTGATGTCATCACTTTACTATCCTGGCTCTTCACACACGTGTATAGATCCAGCACCTGCGGGAGGATACATTAGCAGTAAAAGTATCTGCCCCCCCCCCCTCCCCTGTCCTTCCTGATCTCTTAACTTTTCAATTTTTGTCTCACTGAAAGGGACCTATCATCAGGAATCTAACCCATGCAGGGAATCTGATGGTAGGGTTCTAGTAACGCTTCTAAGTCCTGATCAACCTTTAGCTAACCCTATACTTTCTAAGTTTCTCACGAATATTGCAAAGTCTCGGCAGAGGCTCCGGGGGTGGTGGAGTAGGCTCCTCTGGCCTGTGGGTCAAGGCTACTCCACACCCCATTAACCTTGCATAACCGTAACCTGCACATCCTCGGCGCGCTCCTGACCTTGCTGCCACGGCCCGGGCTCCATTGGAGCTCCTGCGCAGGGCTCCATCTTCAATGCAACTGCGACAGCCGGATCTCCTGCGCATAGCTCAGAAGCCGCTGGGACCACGCACGGCGGCAGCAGTGGTCAGGAGCGTTTCGGGATGTTTACTGACCTCAGGGATGAGTCATCGCTGGCTCCTGTCATCTTGAATGTCCACCTCTCCTGGGAAGGTTCCCCAAGGTTTTCTCCATTTTTTGGATATCGGATCCCACCGTGGATCTCCTTGGGCACATTACCAACTTGGCTTATTTTTAATCTTTTCATTTTTGAGACTTTTTATGGTGCTGATGCTCATTTCAAAGAGACATCGCCTTAACCCAATGGGAAAGTTGCAACTTTTTTAAAAAAAAGTTGCTAATTTTGTGCACAAATCTAAATACGGCCGCGCCCTGACAGGCTAGAAATGAGCCTGGGGACCTGTTCCGACTTTTTTGCAACTTAGTTTTAAATCCGCAAATTCACTACAGGCCAAACGCCACGGTACGCCACAGGATCAATAAGGACAACCTTTAAGAACATCCCTAAGGGTGCGGTCACACGTGGCGTTTTGAACCGTTATTAAAAACGCGTATTAAAAAAACACCAATCCGTTTTTGCCGTTTTGAATTAAGATAATTGGAAAAACTGTTCAAAATAGCTGCGTTTTCAAAACGCATGCATTTGTTTCCGGACTGCCTAAAAACGGGCCAAAACGTGTCAAAACGCCACACGTGACCGCACCTAGGGGGATGGCCACAGTGGCTTTTTGTTCCATTTTTAAGCATGCTTTTTAATAAACATGTTCATTGCAGCTAACGTAAGAGCACGTGTTTTGAATGGACTAAACGCAGGCTTAAAAAACGGACCAAAACGCCACGTGTGGCATCACCCTTATGGTTGTGATCACTCTTTTTTGGGTTACTTGGCCCAGATTATATTGTTTTCATCTGCCAACAGTTTTTGTCTGCATGAACTAAAAAAGTGTCTGGATTTTACACATTATTTGATGAATGTCCGTGGCGTCGCGGTTGCACCTAAAGGGGCGTGGTTACGTGTGTTCCAAGCTCCTGACCATTAAAAAGTTTTTTAACTCAAATCCTAGAATTCGGCGCGTTCTGAACCCCCCCCCCCCCCCATTCTTCTTTTATGCCGTTCACTGTGCACTAGCTACAATGACCCAGCTCACAGCACTTTCCGTGGGTCATCACTGGTTTTATAATATTTTTTTAAAATTAACCTCTTGTACAAAAAAAAAACAAAAAACTTGTTTTGCCATAATCTTGCGACACTTTTGAAGACTTTTGTTTGTACGGACCTGGGTAAGGTGATGTTTTATTTCATCGTTTTGGGGACTTGTAGAACTTTTTTCATCCACTTTTTTTAATTTATTTCCTTGCGAAATGGCAAAAAAAAATGTGGTCGTTTCCAACCTTTGGTCGCCGCTGGATTCCCTGCCAGGAATAACCATTTTTAAAGGGGCGATTTAACATTTAGGTTTTTTTTTTTTTACTGTATTATAGGCTGTCCCTAGGGTATTGTTAACTCTATGGTGTTCTGGTCCCTACTAATAGTTTTGCAGTTTAATAGTGATGACTCCTGTAGCTGGTTACCATAGCATACAGTGAGCGGTAGACGGTTGCTAGGGGTACAGCGAGCTGCAGTCGGTTGCTATGGGTTATAGTCGCTCCGCATACGTCACGCTCCTGTGGTGTATTATTAGCCCTGGTGGGTCGCCCTCCACTCCGCCGTCACCCTCCCTGACGCTTCTCTGTTACTCACAGTCTGAGCCGCCGCCGCTGCGGCCTTGCGCCACCAGCCTCCATTACACGCAGAGCATCTCCCTCCCCACCCAGACCCGCGCTTCCGCCGGCCGCTACTTCCCCGCTGACCCCGCCCACAGGAGAGCCGTCCGCCACGTCCACAGGCCGCGAGGCGACGCATCACCGCGCTCATCTGCATATCTCCCGTTCTCTCCAGCTCCCGTTTTTCTTTTATTTTCTTTACCGCCTCTGTGGCGTGTGATGATGGAGACGCTCATCCACGTGATCCGGTATTTGCCGCCTCCATAGCCCCCCCACGAAGAGAAATTGTATGAACCGGCAAGCACCGGACTCGCTGAGCCTCGCGCCGGACCCCGGGCGCCTTATTAACTGGAAGTGGTGGACATTTTCCTACGCCCGGATGAGTCCCTCGAGTGTTCTGGGGGTGGGCAGGCTTCAAACCTGTTAGCTGTCGAAGGACGGAGTGGTTCATTTCCAACCCTCCGGGCGCAGAGAGAAGTTCATCAGGGACCCCAAAACTAGTTTTTATTCCTGTACAGCAACGGGTATAGGGATGGGAGGCCACCCTGGCTCCCCTGCGCTAGGTATGATTGGATCACAAATAGGTGAAGTGCCATTTATAATACAGGAATAAGTATATCATGTATGGTACACAGTGACTGCACCAGCAGCAAAATAGTGAGTGCATCTCTGGAGTATAATACATTATGTAACTCATGATCAGTACAGATAAGTTATGTTCATGTGTAACACGTGACTGCACCACAGCATAATAGTGAGTGTGCAGCTCTGGATATCATACAGGAGGTACTCAGGATCAGTACAGGATAAGTAATGTCATGTATGTACATGACTTGCACCATCATCAGAATAGTGAGTGCAGCTCTGTCGTATAATACAGGTGTAACATCAGATCATTAAAAAACAGGATAAGTAATGTCATGTAATGTCCAACCAGTGCCTGCACCAGCAGAATTAGTGAGTGCAGCGCTGGGGTATACTACAGGATGTAACTCATGATCAGTACAGTGATAAGTAATGTCATGATGTACACAGTGACTGCACCAGCAGAATATTGAGTTCAGCTTCTGGAAGTATAATATATACAGGATGTAACTCAGGATCAGTACAGATAAGTAATGTCATGTAGTACCAGTGATTGGCACCAGCAGCAGAATAAGTGATGGCAGCCCTGGAGATAACACACGGATTAACTCAGGATCAGTAACATGATAAGTATGTCATGTATATACACGTGTACTGCCCAGCAGCATAATAGTGATTGCAGCTCTGGGGTATAATCAGGAATGTAACTCAGATTATACAGGATAAGTAATTCATGTATGTACACAGTGAATGCACCAGCAGCACACATGAGTGCAGCTCTGGTGAATAATCAGGATGTACTCAGGATCAGTACAGGATAAGTAAGTCATGTATATAACAGTGACTGCACCAGCACAGAATAGTGAGTGCAGCTCTGGAGTATAATCCAGGATGTAACTCAGGAATCGTACAGGGTAAGTCAATGTTCATGTTAATTACACAGTGCTGCAACTGCACCAGCATCAGAATATGGTGCAGGCTCTGGGGATAGTACAGGATGTAACGCCGGATCAGTACAGGATAAGTATGGTCTGTATTTAACCATTGACTGCCCATCAGCAGAAGAGTGAGTGCAGCCTGGAGTATAATACCAGATTTAACCAGGATCATTACCGATAGTATGTCATGTATGTACACATTGACTGCAAACACCAGCAGCAAATATTGAGTGCAGCTCTGGATATAATACGGAATGTGCTCAGTTCAGTACGGTAGTAATGTCATGTATGTACACAGTGACTGCACCATCAGCAGAATAGTGAGTGCAGCTCTGGAGTATATCAGGAATGTAACTCAGGATCAGTACAGGATAGTATGTCATGTATGTAAAACACCGTACTGCAACCAGCAGAATAGTGAGTGCAGCTCTGCGTATCTAACAGGATGGAACTCAGGATAAGTAATGTCATTATGTACACATGACTGCAACCACAGCAGAATAGTAAGTCAGCTCAGGATACGTCCATGTCTTACCTTGGGATTACTCTCCTGTTAGTTTGTTCGCTCACTTCCCTGATACCTGACTAGACGGTGGCTTGTATCAATTGCTGCAGGTGATCGTCCTCCCCACTACAGTGAAGTCAGTGATGACAACATGGATATGTAGGTGAAGGTGTTTGTTGCTCGGTTCAGTAATCTATGCCCAGACAATTCTTATTGTTCTCATTTTATTGTTATGGAAACACCCGTGAACTGGTTGATATTTAACAGATTTACAACGGGTTTGTCGGTCTTTTGTACTAATGCACTCTCTGTTTTCTAAGGTACGTTGTTTGGACCTTTGTGTTGCAGCTCTTCTCCTGTGGTCACGGTCTCTTGTGTTCCATCATAGTTAATTGAGATGGGTTTCAGAACATCCTAAAAGTAAACAAACACACAAAATCAACACACAGCAACAGTGATACAGGGAGTCAACAACACTGAATTCATGGAACGAGTCGGCCAATCCAGAGTCAAACCCGCCACTTCCCAGTTCCCCAAATCCCCAACCAAAAGCAAGCCAGCCAACCATTCCCCATGACCATGTCCCCCCACCAATAGCAAACCCAGCCACCTCCATGACCATGTCCCCCCACCAATATCAAACCATCCACCTCCATGACCAGTCCTCCCACCAATCCAACCACAAACCAGCCACCTCCATTGACCAAGTCCCCCACCAATACAAACCATCCACCTCCATGACCAAGTCCTCCCACCAATAGCAACCACCACCTCCATTAACAATCCTCCCACCCCTAGCAAACCCCCAGCCACGCTCCATGACAATTCCCACCAATAGCAAACTAGCACCTCCATGGACCAAGTCCTCACACCAATAGCAACTAATCACCTCCATCCCTGCCCGAAGTTCACTACCACCAATAGCCCACCATCCACCTCCATTACCAATTCCCCCCTTCAAGAGATAACTCAGCCCTCCCATGTCCATTTTCCCCCACTAATAGCACACAAGCTGTCTGGCCTTTATGACGAAACCTCTCCGCCAATATCACACCAGCCAACGCTCCATGAATGCCCAAGCCCATCTAAGCAACCAACCACGCTTCATTACCAAGTCCTCTCCACCAAAAATACCTACCACTCCTTCACCACACCTCACCGAAAAACCCTCTCCACTAATAGCTCCCAGCACCCACCCATGAAAAGTCTTCCAATCAAGAGCAAACCAGTCCAGTCCCACCCCAAGAAATAACCAGCCTCCTCTGTGCCAGTCTTCTGCCAGGAGCAGCCCCAACCTCCAGGACTCATTTTCCCCGTGCAACTTGCACTTCCCCATCCGCAATCCAACCACCATTAACTCATAAGCTCACACAGTCGCTTCCATGACCAATCCCACCACCATTCAGAACCATCCATCTTCTGGCCAAGTGTCCCCTGCCAATACAAACTAAAAACTAAACTACCAAACTACCCACTCCCTTGTCCAGTCCACAAACATAAATACAGCCCCTCTATGATCAAGTCCCCCCAACCAAACTTAAAACAGAAACACTCACCCATTCCATGTCCCAGTCCCCAAAAACAATAATAACCACCACCCCCATGACCAATCTTACCACCACCATGAGATTACAGTGCCAAGCCAATGAGCCACATTCAGCCCAAATCCTCAAACTGAAGTCCAGATATCCGACATCCGTAAGACCTATATCCAGCCACCTCTATGGACCCAAAATTCTCCACCATAACGAAAACCAGCAACCTCCCTGACCAAGTCTCTCCACTAGAAATACCAGTCAACCTCCATGACCGAGAAATGAGCCGTACATCCATACCCTGTTTCCTGTTTCCTTCGCACAAATGCTCTGATAGAACTCCACCCTCCTGGTGGAATCATAAGTGGAATGGTATCAATAACCATATTTCTCCTGGGTCAAAAGATGCCCTCACCATCACACCCACGGTGTTTTTGGGTGCGGGTCCACCTGTGGGTCGCCACACCGAACTGTTTTCCTTGTGAAAATCCACGATCAGAACTGGACGAGAACCTAGGCATGGAGCATTTTTCTATCATAATAATGTTTTTAACTTTATTACCCATCGTCACCCTGGAGACCACGGGACCCCCTAGGTGACCTTCAGAGGTTTTGGCGAAGTTGATGGTTGAATGGTTGAAGATGATGTTGTTTTCATGCCTCTACGTTTTACCCCGATTTATCTTCTCTCTATTCTTGTCTCCTCCGCTCTCGTCTTTTCCTCTTCTGTTCCATCATCTCTTTATCTTCTCTCCTCTCTTTTGACATCTCTTTTTCTTTCTTTCTCATCGTTGTGTCTTCTCTTCTACATTTTCCAATGTTTTCTTCTCATTTTCTCAATATTCTTCTTCCCTCTTCTGTTCCCTCTTTTTTTCTCCTTCTCTTCTGGATTATTTCTCCTTTCTTCTTTTACTTCCTCTTATCTTTTTGCCTCTTCCATGTGTATGAATCTCTCTTCTTTCCTTGTGCCAGGAGTGTGTGGCGCTATGTGATGTCCCCCCTTCATTTGTTCCCACTGTTACGGCCATCACCAGTAGTCAGGACCTCCAGTGGCTGGTCACTCCTGCCCTTATATCCTCCATGGCTCAATCTCAACCAACACCAGGACCATCTATGGACCCCTATGACTTACCGGGCCCCAGCTATGCCTCGCCTTCTGGGTCTTCCTATGGTACGGCTCAGCCTACTGCTTCTTCCTCGGGACAGGAGGAAACACGACCTACAAGACCCAGAAAAAGACCTAGAGAAGAAACAGTAAGTAGAGCTTTATATACTGTGATGTGCCTACTCGATGTAGACCCTTCTCACGAGACCCCAATGTGCTCTCTGTGCAGCTGACCCCAGAGGAAGAGGAGAAGAGACGAGTTCGGAGAGAAAGGAACAAATTAGCTGCTGCAAAATGTAGAAACAGGAGACGAGAGCTGACGGACAGATTGCAGAATGTAAGTGACCACTATGTCCATGTAAGGTCCCCACCACTGGTTACTGACTTCTGTGATGCTTACGGGGCCAACTAGTAGCCCCTGCCTCATCATTGATGAATGTTTTAAGTTAAAGGCATCTTGGGTGACAAGCTTCTATGTAATGGGGTCCCCAGACCCGAAATTTCATATTGTCCAGTTCTCACTTGGCCTTCCTTTATTTTACAGGAGACTGATCTCTTGGAGGAGGAAAAGTCCAATCTTGAGGCAGAAATTGATGAGCTTCGCAGACAGAAGGAACAGCTGGAATTTGCTCTCCTCTCTCACCGATCTGGATGCAAACTGCCCTATGAGGACCCTGACCTGCCCCACACTGAGCCAGCCACATCCTTTTCCCACAGTGGACTCCTGCCTTCATTCCCCCCCCAATCGGAGGTATCATTCCCTGTCTGTTTGCCCTTACTCCCGGACTCGGACTGTGCCACCAGCGCTGGATCTTACACATCTTCATTTGTGTTCACCTCCCCAGAGGGAGGAGCCTGTGGAAGCCGGTACCAGCGCAGCAGCGGAAGT
Organism: Engystomops pustulosus; assembly: GCA_019512145.1. Classification (NCBI taxonomy): domain Eukaryota; kingdom Metazoa; phylum Chordata; class Amphibia; order Anura; family Leptodactylidae; genus Engystomops; species Engystomops pustulosus. Next base: position 17,868 of record WNYA01000280.1, on the reverse strand, counting down.
GAGCGATCATCCTCCGACTCGCTCAGCTCCCCCTCACTTCTGGCCCTCTGAGACATAACAATCCCCTCTGCCCCTTGCCCTCTGAGATGTGACCTACCCCTCTTCTCCTGGCCCTAGATGATGAAAATGGCTCGTATGCTCCTCGCCCTCTGAGGCATCACCTCTTCCTCTGCTCTTGGCCATCAGTTACAAGACCCCCTCCTCTGTTCATAGCTCTCAGTACTGTATCCACCCATTCCGCTCCTGACCATTCATCCACCCTTTTCTGGCTTTCTTGGGTTTATCTTCCCTCTCCACTGCTTCCCCTCTAGGGCCCTCTAGGGAATTTGACCAACACTCCTGGCCCCCTAGGATGTCTCCTCCCCCTCTGCTCCTGGCCCTCTAGGAAGTCTCTTCCCCCCTATTCTTCTGGCCCTCCAGGACGTCTCTTCCCCCTCTGCTCCTGGCCCTCTAGGACGTCTCTTCCCCCTCTGCTCCTGGCCCTCTAGGACGTCTCTTCCCCCTCTTCTCCTGGCCCTCTAGGACGTCTCCTCCCCTTCTGTTCCTTGCCGTCTAGGGTATCTCCTCCTCTAGCTCTTCTCCTGGACTCTAAGGTGTATTCTATCCTCTTCTGCTCCCAGTCCTCTAGGGCCTCTCCTCTGATCCTGCTCCTCTAGGGCTTCTTCTCTCCCCCTCTGCTCCTGGCCCTCTAGGGCATCTCCTCTCCTCCTCTGCTCATGGCCCTCTAGGGCAATCCATCTCCTCCTCTGCCTCATGGCCTCTAGGGCATCTCCTATCACTCCTCTGCTCAGGCCCTCTAGTCATCTCCCTATTCTCTGCTCATGGCCTCCAGGGCATCCCTCCTCTGCTCATGGCCCTCTAGGTCATCTCCTCTCCTCCTCTGCTCATGGCCCTCCAGGGCATCTCCTCCTCTGCTCATGGCCCTCTAGGTCATCTCTTCTTCTGCTCTGCTCATGGCCCTATAGGGCATCTCCTCTCCTCCTCTGCTCATGGCCCTCTAGGGCATCTCCTTCTCTGCTCATGGCCTATACTAGGGCATATCTCCTCTCTTGCTCATGGCCCTCTAGGTCATCTCTTCTTCTGCTCTGCTCCTGGCCCTCTAGGGCATCTCCTCTCCTCCTCTGCTCATGGCCCTCTAGGGCATCTCCTCCTCTGCTCATGGCCCTCTAGGGCATCTCCTCTCCTCCTCTGCTCATGGCCCTCTAGGGCATCTCCTTCTCTGCTCATGGCCCTCTAGGGCATCTCCTCTGCTCATGACCCTCTAGGGCATCTCCTCTCCTCCTCTTGTCATGGCCCTCTAGGGCATCTCCTCTCCTCTTGATCCTCCTGGTTATCTCCTCCTTCCTCTTTCTTTTCCCGTTCTCCTGGTTCCTTGTGGTTGTCTCACTCCTTGTATCTCCATAATGCATGGCCCCTACGTTTCGTCTGTCTCCAGGGTGGAGGCTCCACATTGGAAGCACTTAATCCCTGTCGTGGAGACGCTAGTTGCAGCTCCCTTCTCTCCTCGCCAGAAGTTGGGGGGGCTGAGCGCGGTCAAGAAGACCTCTGTCTACATTCCGAAATGAACTGCTGTCAACCAGAGCCAGGACCAGGATCTCCAGGAGAGCGGCCAGGACCACTGCTGTGAGATGGGGTGCTATTGGGGGGGTAGGGGGTGAGCCTGATATTAGATGCAGCATTTAACCTGTTCACTGCCAGAAATGCTGCTGAGCCTTTGACTTCTAAGCAGAAGTTTGTGAATGATTTGCATCCCCCTCCCCCCCCATGTATAGTCCATGTGTGCCCCCTACTGGGAAAAGTGAGAGTTGTGTCTGGTGGCTTTGTGTGTGGTGACCATTTGGACGCTGTCTCTGTATACGAGACCTTGGGTTATACAAGAGGTGGAGAGCAGCAGCCTGTACGCCGGTGTATATAGATATTCCAGAATATATTTTTTGATGCTATATATATTTTTATATATAGAAGTATTTATATACACATCTATATATCCCAGCGCTGATCCAGTCTGACAGTACAGGGAGCCCCCTCCCGAGAGATAAGTCCGACAATCCCTTGAGTATGTGAAGACTGCCCGGAGATCTGAGCATGGGACATCCCAAGCCTCAGGCGGCACCACCGAGGCGATGCCTTCCCGATTCACGTCACGAGGACATTGATGGGGACGGTCTCGGTGGTTCTGCCTCGTGCATTGGGCCTGGATGGAAGATGTGCAGATTTCAGTATTTGTTGTCCCCCCTCCTGTCCCTTCTCTGATATTGTCCTCACACCCAGCGATGATATGAGGGCGGCATACGAGGGGCGGGCGACCGGGCGGAGAGAAGCCGTCATGTGCATTGTGGGGGCCCTTCACAGAGGGGTGAGGGGCCGTGCTGTGTATAGTCCCTGTGTTAGTGCTGTAAGAACTAGACCATTATATTATATATTATATCTATTTTTGGAATTAATTATAAAAGTTAATGTCATTATGAAACGGTGACCAATAAACTGCAGGAAACACGAGCGTTCTCCGTGTCTTTCTTCATGACAACCGGATCAGCCGGACTTCAAGGTTATCTAGATAAATGATGGGAGGAGACATGATGACAATTCACACCCCAAAATACAAGAGGGCGTCCTCTACATCTTAAGATAAGAATATGGAGGGGGTTCTTTACTGTAAGAGCAGTGAGGCTGTAGAGCGATAACAAGGGGAGTCCTGTACATCTATAGGAAAGAACATGGAGGGGGTTCTTTATAGCCTCCACTGCTTTTACAGTAAAGAACCCCCTCCATATTCTTTCCTTTAGATGTAGAGGACACCCCTTGTTATCACTCTATAGCCTCTTATACTGCTCCTTGAGTGATAACAAGTGGCATCCTCTACATCTATAGGAAAGAACATGAAAAGGATTCTTTACCATAAGAGCAGTGAGGCTATAGAGTTCTAACAATGGGAGTCCTCTACATCTATAGGAAAGAACATGGAGGGGATTCTTTATAGCCTCACTGCTTTTACAGTAAAGAACCCCCTCCATATTCTTTCCTTTAGATGTAGAGGTTTTTTTCTTATTAAAAAAACGCATTAAAAAAACAATCCGTTTTTGAGCCGGTTTTAATTAAGATAATGGGAAAAACTGTCAAAAATAGACGCGGTTTCAAAACGCATGCATTTTTGTGGACTGCCTAAAAACGGGCCGAAAACGTGTCAAAAAGCCAACGTGAACGCACCTTAGGGGGATGCACACGTGGCGTTTTTGTTCCATTTTTAAGCATGCGTTTTAATAAACAGGGTTCATTGCAGCTAACGGTAAAGACGCACGTGTTTTTAAATGGACTGAAACCGCAGGCTTAAAAAACGGACAAAAACGCCACGTGTGGCATCACCCTTATAGGTTGTGATCATTTTTTTTGGGTTACTTGGCCCAGATTTATTGTTTGCATCTGCAACAGTTTTTGTCTGCATGAAATAAAAAAAGTGTATGGATTGAACATGTATTTATGATGTCCCGTGCGTCGTCGGGTTGCACCTAAAGGGGCGTGGTCACGTGTGTTCAAGTCCTGAGACACATTAAAAAAGTTTTTTAACTCAAATCCGTAGAATTGGCGCGTATTAAACCCCCCCCCCCCATTGTTTATGCTTTCACTGTGCATACCAAAGACCCATCTCACACGTTCCTTGGGGTCAGTCAAGGTTTTAATAATATTTTTTTAAAATTAAACCTCTTGTACAAAAAAAAAAAAAAAAAAAAACTTGTTTGCCTAATTCGGCGAACTTTTGAATGACTTTTGTTGTACGGACCTGGGTAAGGTGATGTTTTATTTCAGTCGTTTTGGGGATGTAGAACTTTTTCATCACTTTTAATTTATTCTGCGAAATGGCAAAAAAAAAAAAGTGGCGTTTCCAAATTTTGGCCGCTGGATTCCGCCAGGAATAAACCATTTTTAGGGGCGATTAACATTTAGGTTTTTTTTTTTTACTGTATTTATAGGCTGTCCCTAGGTTATGTAACTCTATGGGGTTCTGGTCACTACTAATAGTTTGCAGTTTATAGTGGAGATCCTGTGATGGTTACCATAGATTACAGTGAGCTGTAGACGGTTGCTATGGGTTACAGCGAGTGCAGTCGGTTGCTATGGGTTATAGTGGCTCCTCATACGTCACGGCTCCTGTGGTGGTAGTTATTAGCCTGGTGGTCGGCCCACGGCGCGTCACCTCTCTGACGCTTTCTGTTGACTCACAGTGCTGAGCCGCCGCCGCTGCAGAGCCTGCGCCACCAGCCTCCATACAGCAGAGCATCCTCCCTACCACCCAGACCGCGCTCCGCGGCCGCTACGTCTACCCGCGTGACCGCCACACAGGAGAGCCGCCGCCACGTCACAGGCGCGAGGCGGACCGGCATGCACCGCGCTCATCTGCATATCTCCCGTTCTCTCCAGCTCGGTTTTCTTTTAACGCTCTCTAGTGGCGGTTGAGAGAGTGGAGAGCGCTCAGGCCACGTGATGTCCGGGATTTGCGCATCCATGACCCCAGAGAGAAATTGCCGGCCACCGCGACCTCGCCCTGAGCCTGCGCCGACCCGCGGCGCGCCCTTATTTACTGGAAGTGGTGGACATCCCTACGCCCGGATGATCTCAGTGGTGGGGGGGCAGGCTTCAAACCGGTAGCTGTCGAAGGACGGAGTGGTTCATTCCACCCTCCGGGCGCAGAGAGAAGGTCACAGGAGCCCCAATAACTAGTTTATTCCTGTACAGCCGGGTATAGGGATGGGAGGCCACTGGCCCCTGCAGCGGGATGGATTGGATCAGCAGAATAGTGAGTGCACCAGTTTTAATAAAGGATAAGTAATATCATGATGGTACACAGTGACTGCACCAGCAGCAGAATAGTGAGTGCAGTCTGGAGTATAATACATGATGTAACTCAGGATCAGTACAGGATAAAGGAAGTCATGTGTACACAGTGACTGCACCAGCAGCAGAATAGTGAGTGCAGCTTGGAGTATAATAAGGTGTAATCAGGATCAGTACAGGATAGTAATGTCATGTATGTACGTGACGCACGCAGCAGAATAGTGAGTGCAGCTCTGAGTATAATACAGGATGTATAATGGATCAGTACAGGATAAGTAATGTCATGTATGATACACAGTGACTGACACCGCAGAATGTGAGGTGCAGCTCGGGGTATAATACGGATGTAATCAGGATCAGTACAGGAAAGAGTAAGTCATGATGTACACAGGATGCACCAGCAGCAGAATAGTGAGGCAGCTTGGAGTATAATACAGGATGTAAATCAGGATCAGTACAGGATAGTAAGTCAGTATGTACACAGTGATTGCACCAGCAGCAGAATAGTGAGTGCAGCTCTGGGATATAACACAGGATTACTCAGGATCAGTACAGGATAAGTAATGTCATGTATATCCACAGTGACTGCCCAGCAGCTAATAGTGAGTGCAGCTCTGGGGTATAATAAGGATGTAACTCAGATTAGTACAGGATAATAATGTCATGTATGTACACAGTGACTGCACAGCAGCAGCACAGTTGAGTCAGCTCTGGGAAATAATACAGGATGTAACTCAGGATCAGTCGGATAAGTAACATGGTATATACACAGTGACGCACCAGCAGCAGATAGTGAGTGCGCTCTGGAGTATAATACCAGGATGTAACTCAGGATCAGTACAGGGTAAAGTAATGTCAGTATGTACACAGTGAACTGCACCAGCAGCAGAATAGTGAGTGCAGCCTGGGTATAGTACAGGATGTAACAGATCAGTACAGGTAAGTAATGTCATGTATGTACACAGTGACTGCACAAGCAGCAGAAGTGAGTGCAGCTCTGGAGTATAATACAGGATGTAACATCAGGATCAGTACAGGATAAGTAATGTCATGTATGTACACAGTGACTGCACACAGCAGCAGAAATAGTGAGTGCAGCTCTGGAGTATAATACAGGATGTGCTCGGATCAGTACAGGGTAAGTAATGTCATGTTTAACAGTGACTGCACCAGCAGCAGAATGTGAGTGCCGCTCTGAGAGTAATACAGGAGGGAACTCAGGATCAGACAGGCATAAGTAATGTCATGTAGTACACAGTGACTGCACCGAGAATGGTGAGGGCAGCTGGGTATATAACAGGATGTAACTCAGGATAAGTAATGTCATGTATGTACACATGGACTGACCACAGCAGAATAGTAAGTGCAGCTCAGGATAGTCATGTAGACCTTGGGATTAAGCTCCTTGTGTGTTTCGCTCACTTCCTGATAAGGACTAGGACGGGGCTTGTATCATTGCTGCAGGTGATCGTCCTCCCCACTACAGGTGAGTCAGTGATGACAGACAGGATGATGAGGGGATGAGGTGTTGTGCTCGGTGCAGTACTACTATGAACAAGACATTCGATTGTTCTCATTTATTGTGTGGAAACCCGGGAAATGGTTGGATTACAGATTACAACGTGTTGTCGTCTTTTGTACTAAATCATCTCTGTTTTTCGGAAGAGCGTTGTTTGGACCTTTGTGTTGCAGCTTTCTCCTGTGGTCACTGTTCTTGTGTTCCATCATAGTTAATGAGATGTTCAGAAAATCCTAAAGTAAACAAAACACAAAATCAAAACACACAGCAACAGTGGAGAAAGGGAGTCAACCAACAGTGAAATCATGGAAGCGAGTCGGCCAATCCAAGAGCAAACCAGCCACTCCCATGTCCAAATCCCCAACCAAAAGCAAGCCATACTGCCCACACGCAAAAACCAGTCACCATGACCATGTCCCCCACAACTAGCAACACAGCCACCTCCATGACCAATGTTCCCCCAACCAATAAGCAAACAGCCACCTCCATGACCAAGTCCTATCCCCCAATCAGCCAAACCAGCCACCTCCATGACCAAGTCCTCCCACCAATAGCAAACCAGCCACCTCCATGACCAAGTCCTCCCAACCAATAGCAAACCAGCCACCTCCATGACCAAGTCCTCCCACCAATAGCAAACTAGCACCTCCATGACCAAGTCCTCACACCAATAGCAAACTAGCACCTCCATGACCAAGTTCCTCCACCAATAGCAAACCAGCCACCTCCATTACCAAGTCCCCCCTTCAAGAGATAACCAGCCACTCCCATGTCCATGTTCCCCCACTAATAGAAAACAAGCTGCCTTTATGACGAAACCTCTCCACCAATAGCACACCAGCCACCTCCATGACCAAGCCCCCAGCATAAGCAAACCAACCACCTTCATTACCAAGTCCCTCCACCAAAAGATACCTATCCACTCCTTCACCAAACCTCACCGAAACCTCTCCACTAATAGCTCACCAGCACCCACCATGAACAAGTCTTCCAATCAAGAGCAAACCAAGTCCAAGTCCCACCAAGAGATAACAAGCCTCCTCTGTGACCAAGTCTTTCTACCAGGAGCAAGCCACCAACCTCCATGACTCATTTTCCCCGTGCAACTTGCCACTCCCATGCCCAAATCCAACCACCATTAACTCACCAGTCACTTCCATTACCAAGTCCCACCACCATTAAGAAACCAGCCATCTTCTTGGCCAAGTTTCCCCTCCAATACAAACTACCCACTCACTTGTCCAGGTCCACACAACAATAAATAACAAGCCACCTCTATGATCAAGTCCCCCAACCAAAACTTAACAAGACACTCCCATGTCCATGTCCCATCCCCAAAAACAATAAATAACCAGCCAACTCCATGACCAAGTCTTACCACCATGAGATTACTAGCTGCCACCATGAGCAAATTCTACCACCAAATCCAGCAAACTGAATCCAAGAGTCCAAGCACGAAGACATATCCAGCCACCTCTATGACCAAAATTCCTCCACCAAGAACGAAAACCAGCAACTCCATGACCAAGTCTCTCCACTAAGAAATAACCAGTCACCTCCATGACCGAGAAGTGAGCCTTACACCATACCTGTTTTCTGTTTCCTTCGCACAATATGCTCTGATATAAAATCCACCCTCCTGGTTGGCATCATAAGTGGATGGTACAATAACATATTCTCCTGGGGTCAAAGATGCCCTCACCATCACACCACGAGTGTTTTGCGGGTCACCTGTGTCAGCCACCGAACGGTTCCTTGTGAAGAATCCACGATCAAGACTTGGACGAGAAACCTAGGCATGGAATTTTCTATCAGAATACAATGGTTAACTTTACCCTTCGTCACCCTGGATGACCACTGTGCCCCCTAGGGACCTTAAGAGAGTTTGCGAAGTTGATGGTTGATGGTTGAAGTTGATGGTTTTTCATGCCCTCTACTTTGACCCTATTCCCAAGGGGAATGGAATAGGGGGAAATAAGAGAAGTATGTATATACTCAGCCTGAACGTAGTCCACTCATGAATTATGGTAGCCCAGATACAACCAGCTGGTGAAGATATACTAACCATGTCTTCAGGAACCTGAGAAAGGAAAACATGTACTATTAGATGCTAACGCTCAGAGACTTCTGGATCTGTCTTTGATACTGAGCTACAGAAGGTCTCACAGACCATATACAACAGGACCCCAGGTCAGACATCCTGCTCTCCACCTCCTCAGGGTGGATGGTTTTGGCTTTGTGTACATGGATCAGAATCTGCACCTCCTGAGCTGTGGCCCTGATACCAGAGGGCTGCGGGTTCTCACCTTGTACAGGTGACATGAAATGTGGAGTTTTGTGGCTCTTTTGTCTGTCTGCATCAGCTCCAGTAACACCGTCCAGCGCTCCCCACTCCCCAGCCCAATGGCTGACTCCACCTCTGAAGCTGAAGGACCGCCCACGCGGAGTCGCAGTTGTGGGTTAGTGAAGAAAGATTCTAAATGAGAAATAAGGTAGAGATTTAACTGCTGCGGGGAGGGGTATTACCATCCCTGACTACAGTAGAGGAAGTTGGAGATGTAATGTATGTCCTGTGTGCGCAGTGTTGTACTCACTCAGTCTGCGACCTCCTCCTGCATTGACCCCACGTTCCCAGCGGCCACGTATTTGAGTGACCTTATACTGGGAGGAGTCCAAACAGCTGGTGCAGATGACAATCCATGAAAACAGGCTGCAGAAATCCTCACAATGCATCCTGCACAGAGAGCACAGGGTCAGCCACAGCCCAGGTAAAAGCATAGGATCAGCCACAGCCTAGGGAGATCAGAGGGTCAGCCATAGCCTACGGAGAGCACAGGGTCAGCCACAGCCTAGGGAGATCACAGGGTCAGCCATAGCATAGGAGGGCACAAGGGTCCGCCAAGCCCAGGTATAAGTAAAAAGCATTACGATCGACCTAGCTCCTAGGAGGATCAGAGGGTCGGCCATAGCCTACGGAGAGCCAGGTCAGCCACCGCCAGGAGAATCACGGTCAGCCACATCGCTAGGGAGGATCACAGGGTCAGCCAAGCTAGGGAGTAGCACGGGTCAGCCATAGCACGGAGAGCACAGGGTCAGCACAGCCAGGTAAGAAGCCATACAAGATAAGAGCTATAGCCTAGGGAGATCACAGGGTCAGCCATAGCCTACGGAGAGCACAGGGTCAGCCACAGCCCAGGTAAAAGCATACGATCAGCTATAGCCTAGGGAGATCACAGGGTCAGCCATAGCCTAGGGAGAGCACGGGGTCAGCCATAGCCTCCGGAGAGCAAAGGGTCAGCCACAGCCTAGGGAGAGCACGGGGTCAGCCATAGCCTAGGGAGAGCACGGGGTCAGCCATAGCCTAGGGAGAGCACGGGGTCAGCCATAGCCTAGGGAGAGCATGGGGTCAGCCATAGCCTAGGGACAGCACGGGGCCAGCCATAGCCTATGGTGAGCACCGTGTGAGCAATAGCCTAGGGAGAGCACGGGGTCAGCCATGGCCTACGGAGAGCAAAGGGTCAGCCATAGCCTAGGGAAAGCACGGGGTCAGCCGTAGTCTACGGAAAGCACAGGGTTAGCCATAGCCTAGGGTGAGCACCGTGTCAGCCATGCCTAGGAAGAGCACAGGGTCAGCCATAGCCTATGGGAAGTTTGGGATCAGCCATAGCCTAGGGTTGGCATTACCACCAGTAATATTACTGCAGGTGACACTACACTATGCTGTTACCAGAAGGCGCCATCTTCTCTCTGCTGGTTCAGTGCCCTCCGCTCCTCGTCTGACACCGACATCCACTCCGAGGATCTGGAGGAGAGGGAGAGAAGGGTCAGGGGCCAGTCAGCTCCTCAGGGGCCAAGCTGCAGAGCTCACACTCACTGGTCACTCCAGGGGCCTTTGTACTCAGTGAATCCCCAGGGATTTCTCAACCTGATGAGTGTCACCTCCCCGGAGCAGAGCTTCACCTGCAGCAAGAATAAGCACATCCTTAGGGTCCAGATCCTGCACGTGGAGACCCTTCCCAGGACACACAGGCCACAGTCACAGTCAGTATTTTGCATCAGTGTAAATCATGTTTAGATGGAGGATCCCTTTAATCACAGCCCCCTGCCAAGCCATGACTATAGGCAGATACCTAGAGAGTAACTCAAGTGGAGACCAGGATGGCCCAACCCCCCAAAAAATCTCAGGTCCCCAGAAATACAAAATCCTGTAATGACATCTGCTGTTAAAATACCTGATGTGTGAACAGTGTTCTCCCTGCTGAGTGTTCACTCACCTCCTGAGCACCAAGCACTGAGTAGGCATGGCCCTGCACTAAGCCGTCCTCATTCACACGACCAGCATCAGCCGCATCTGAAACCTGCAAAGAGAGAGCCACTCAGATCAGTGCAATTATCAGGTGGAGCAGAGGGGGGCGCTACTCACCTGGATGTAGCAGGCCATGAGGGACTGCCTGCGCTCAGCCTCCACCACCATCTCCCACACCTCCTCCGAGGTGTATCTGCTTAGACTCACGCTCTCTGCCATTCCACCAGTGAAGTCTTCCAGGGTCTCGGCGATGGTTCCACCCTGCAGTACAGAGTAACCTCCACACACCCTGCAGGGGCGACAGAGGGTCAGGGTGCAGGGACAACCAGCACTAGGACACAGTGTAATACAACCAAGGGCTGAGGGTGCACATACTTGGCATAGGCCTTCTCCAGTAGAGCGCTCCACATCTCTGTTGGGGTGTCGCTCCTCGAGTACAGCAGCCGCCCGCTCCTGGTTGGGAGTTTGTCATCAATGACAACATCAACCCATTCGCCAAACTGCCACAACTGTGGAGACAGAGGGCAATCCTGAGCTTACACCATAGACCTGCACCCCTTGCTTCATCCACACCATAGACCTGCACCCCCTGTTCCACCAACACCATAGTCCTGCACCACCTGCTCCACCACAGCATAGACCTGCACCCCCTGCTCCACCAGCACCATAGACCCTGCACCCTCTGCTCCACCCACACCATAGACCTGCACCCCCTGCTCCACCAACACCACAGTCTGGCGCCCCTTCTCCACCCACACCATAGACCTGCACCCCCCTTCTCTACCCACACCATGGACCTGCACCCCCCTTCTCTACCCACACAATGTACCCCACGTTCCATGCCTTGTCCCCTAACCTTAAAATGGAAGATTCCTTGGTATCCATCACTGGGGCTGAAGCTCTGATCGGTTGGTACTACTTTTGAAAATAGAGACTGGTGTAGCGTAAGAGACGAGAGAGTGGAGAGCAGCCAGCAATCACCTGAGGGTGGAGACATGTGTGAGAGCAGCCATTACCTCCACCTACAATCATTCATACATCATCTTCAGAAGGGTAAAGGGTCCCTCAGCCTCGACTAAGAAAATATTACTGATATTTATATCAATACAGGAATACATGCCATAAGACATAAAACATAACCCAAAAGTGGTAGTGGTGGGACTCTGCCTGGGTAGTGACCAAGAATGGAAGAATCTAGCAGGAGTAGAGCCCAAGAATGATAAAGTCTAATGGGGTTGGAGCCCAAGAATTGAAGAGTTTTGTAAGGGCAAGACCAAAGGATGGTAGAGTCTAGAGGGGTAGAGGTAACCCAAGAAAAGTAGAGAGTAGCAGAGGTGGGACCCAAAAATAGTAGAGTCTTGTAAGGATAAAACCCAAGAGTTGTAGAGTCTAGCAGAGGTGGAGCCACACATTGTTAGAGTTTAACGTGGGAGGTGAGCCGTGTGCTGGGGGAGGGGGGGGGGGGGGGGGTTAGTGGCATTAGTGTGGCTTATCTTTTGTCGTTTTGCACTGTTTACTATGAGCTGGATTGTGGATAGGAACCAGTTGTCATGTGGGCCCTCTGGGGTCATTCTTACCCTCCTCTGATCCCATGACCTTGAACTCACCAGTGCATAGCCCTATGACCCATAGACAGACGGGTCACTTACCCAGCGCCCCCTGACACACGTCCATGCTGCTGGAGCCGCTCTCTATGAATTTTGGGTTGGAGCAAAATTCCTGCAGTACAAAAAAAGGTAAGAAGCAGAGTCGGGTGTAACACCATTATCTGCTAACATGGATGGGTCATTGACCACTGACAGCTAGAAGCTATAGACAAAATAAAGAGGGAACTTTCAGACCTACCGGGGGTCTTTTCCATTCAATATTTGGGTCAGAGAAATCCCCAGGAAACAAAGGGTCTTCGAATAGTTCTCCATTCTTCAAGCAGGAAGCACAAAGAGCAAGGTAATCCTGTCCAGCCCACATCCTAGACATAGATCGATGGATATCACATATATAGGAGGTAGGTAGATAGAAGGAAATATAGATAGATATAAGATAGATAGATAAGATCTATAAATAGAAGCTGTCTACCTTGCTACGGTTGTGTGTGTCTCGCCCCAGTCCTGCTCTGTCCCTTATACCCGTGTCTCTCGCCCTCTTTTTACATATTTACATAGGGGGTGTTGCGGGTGTGAACCTGTGATCCAGGATTATGGTTTGCAGTTTTTGGCCCTATGACAGTTTTTGAAGACCTTTCCATCTTCGGAGGGGAGCGGTGTGTTTGGTTAGGGCCGCATTGATGGGCCACACTTTGGTTACTTGAAGGAAGTATCTGCAGACTGGGAGAAGAGAACCTTCTGGAAGTTGAATGAGTCCAAAAAGTGAAATATTGTGAAATCATCCCTGAGGAAACATAGTGAGAAAACTGAGGGAGCTGCATATGCAGGGGGAAAACTGAGAGAGCAGCGAGCAGCACATGTAGGGGGAAGACTGAGGGAGCAGCACATGTAGGGGCAAATGCCCAGTTTGTCGCCTCCTAACGCCAGCGCTGGGAAGACCGAGGAAGCAACATGTATAATGGGAAAGACTGAGGGAGCAGAAGAAATAAAATTTGGTGGGTGGTTTGGGTGGCCATTGGCCCCTAGGCACCCTATTATAATCCACTACTGATTATAATCCCATGCAGATGCCTCCTTAGGGCCTGGGCTTAATACATGATGCTTTAACATGTTGTATGTAGCCTAATTAGTTCACTCTAATATGTTCACCTTACGGCGCTCCCTGTGGCTCTTCTTCTCCCCTCTTCTATCTTCTGCACTATTGCAAACCAAGTCTGCGTGCTTGGCACATGTGCACACTATGACGCAGCACTTTGTGACTGCATTGTGCTGGGGCTACCTATATATTAAGGGGAGTGACGGCAGTGTTTTGGGGCTACCTACCTAATGGGTGGTGACTGCAGAGTGCTGGGACTTACTACATACTGAAGGGGGGTTGACTGCAGTATGTGAGGGCTTCCTATATACTGAAGGGAGGTTACTGCAGTGTGCTGGGGCTACCTATCTACTGGGTGGTGACTGCAGTATGCTGTGGCTACCTATATACTGAAGGGGGATTACTGTAGTGTGCTGGGGCTACCTTTATACTGGGGGAGACTGCAGTGTGCTGGCTATACTGAATGGGGGTGACTGCTGTGTGCTAGGACTACCTATATACTAAAGGGGGGTGAATGCAGCATGCTGGGGCTGAGGGGGAGAGGCTGCAGTGTGGTGGTTACCTATATACTGGGGGTAGTGGGCAGCGCAGACGGGAATTGATCATGGTGCTGTGTTTCTGTATGAAGCTTAGTTCTAGTTCTGTACTTATGTATTGGACTCCATACTGGTGCTGTATTTACATAGTAAGCTTTGTTCTGGTGAAGTATATAAGTAAATCGCTATTATAATAATTCATAACAGGCACAATATTATAATTTGAAAGACACTGCATATTTTAATTAAAGGGGGGACACCCTCTAAGGTAACATAGAGGGATAGTGCTGCATACTCTAAAATCCATACATAAATGAATGTTTCTAATATTTTTAATATTTTTGTGGGGGGTTGCTTATGCAGGAAATCTATGATTATTTGTCCTTCCTGGGTGACTAGAATGTCCATATAGGTCCTTTCCCATGTTTTGGGATTAGGGGTGATACACTTCTGCACTCCCCAAATATAGGATTTTGTCTCATATCGTCCCCCATGTTTACTTATTCTATTGGGTTTACAATTTGGTACCCGTTTACACCCTTTCTAGTGTGGTTGTAGCCTTGGACTATACCCCTGGTTAACTTTTATCGACTCTTCTCTTAAACACAGTGGCGCGGTTATAGCCTATTTTATTTATTTGCCCACTTCCGATTTGCACCGAATTTTCCCGGGATTTTGGCACACGCGATCGGATTTTGGTGCACCGGCGCCGGCTTGTGTCGCAAGATCAGCACTTACATGCACCAGGACGAATAAGGTGAACTCCGGCGGACCTCAGCGGGGGAAGCGACACATGCAGGAAATTGGACGCACGTTCTTAGTGAATCCCGGCAGACCCGAATCCTCGTCGGAGAACGCACCGCTGGATCGCAACTGTGCCCCATTATGTTCTATATAACTAATATTCATTTGAACATTGAAAATAAATGACATATGTGATAGAAGTGACCAGGCTTATCCTACTGAAGTTCACCACTTTCCCCCAGCCTCAGCTGGCCTAATTGAGCTAGGTTGTTTACGATCACTCCAGGAGAGGTAACACTCCACGGCACATTTTCGTCTGGTTTCCCGACTATTTCCGAATTGCGCCGCATTTAAGTAGGGTTTTTTGTGCACGCAATTGGATTATGGCACAATCGCGCTGATTGGCATGTGACAAATCGTGGGGCGTGGCCGACTGACAACACGACTGATTCGAACAATTCAAGTTTGTTAACATACACCAGGAAGGTGGTGGTGAACTCCGGCGGACCTGAGCAGGGAAGCGTCAGATGCAGGATATCGGGCGAACGATATTGAAGAATCGCGCCGGACTTCATCCTTGTTGGAGAACACACCTTGGGGATCGCGACAGGACCGGGTAAGTAAATCTGCCCCAAAGACTCTTAAACCAATAGGTTGAATAGGGACAGTCAAGGAGTTATGGTCCATCTCACCCCAACTATATTTTTGGATAGTTATCGTCAGGAGATAACAGTGGTCCAATTCCTGGGGCTCTAGCACCCTTGGGTCCAGAGATATTAATATCTCTGGATAGGACCATAGCAAATGGGTCAGGTTTGGTATCAATGCGATCCAGGGATTCACCTTGATCCAATGATACCAGAACCATGACCCTACAACTTCCCCTTGAGAAGCTATGACTTCTCCAGGGTTCGGGATGTAATAACAGGTAGGAGGGACCCATGACCCCTCCTAGTGGTGGGCAGAGGTGTGTCTGCACCTGATATAAGCAGGCACCTCTACGACCGCAGGGTCTATTTTGTCTGGGAACCATTTTAACATCAAGGGCAGAGAAGGATGCCAAGGTGTGGACTATCAGGTGCCATTAGGCCACACACAAGGTAACGAACTTACTGAATTGCTGTTAGTAGTGCTACCTGTGAATTTTGTACTCTGTTTGGCTGTATATATACACTCACCGGCCACTTTATTAGGTACACCTGTCCAACTGCTCGTTAACACTTAATTTCTAATCAGCCAATCACATGGTGGCAACTCAGTGCATTTAGGCATGTAGACATGGTCAAGACAATCTCCTGCAGTTCAAACCGAGCATCAGTATGGGTGAAGACACACATGGCGTTTTTGGGCCGTTTTTGGGCCGTTTTTACTAAGTGCGTTTTCAGATCGTTAAAAACGCATGCGTTAAAAAACGTTGTCCGTTTTTCCGAAATTGCGCAATGAAAAACGGACAAAAACGCATGCGTTTTTAAAAAACTGATGCGTTTTAACGCATGCGTTTTAACAATCTGAAAAACGCACTTGTAAAAAACGGCCCCAAAACGGCCCAAAAAACGCATGTGTTTCTTCACCCTGGGGAAGAAAGGTGATTGAGTGCTTTGAACGTGGCATGGTTGTTGGTGCCAGAAGAGCTGGTCTGAGTACTTCAGAAACTGCTGATCTGCGGATTTTCACGCACAATCATCTCTAGGTGTTACAGAGAATGGTCCGAAAAAAAAAAACATCCGTGAGCGGCAGTTCTGTGGCGGAAATGCCTTGTGTGATGCCAGAGGTCAGAGGAGAATGGGCGACTGGTTCGAGCGATAGAAAGCAACAGTGACTCAAATCGCCACCCTTACAAACAAGGTAGGCAGTAAGAGCATCTCTGAACGCACAGTACGCCAAACTTTGAGGCAGATGGGCTACAGCACAGAGACCACACCGGGTGGCCACTCCTTTCAGCTAAGAACAGGAAACTGAGGCTCATTGAAATTGGACAGTAGAAGATTGGAAAAACGTTGCTCTGGTCTGATGAGTCTCGATTTCTGCTGCAACATTCGGATGGTAGGGTCAGAATTTGGCGTCAACAACATGAAAGTATGGATCCACCCTGCCTTGTATCAACGGTTCAGGCTGGTGGTGGTGGTGTCATGGTGTGGGGAATATTTTCTTGGCACTCTTTGGGCCCCTTGGTACCAATTTACAGTAAAGAACCCCCTCCATATTCTTTCCTTTAGATGTAGAGGACACCCCTTGTTATCACTCTATAGCCTCTTATACTGCTCCTTGAGTGATAACAAGTGGCATCCTCTACATCTATAGGAAAGAACATGAAAAGGATTCTTTACCATAAGAGCAGTGAGGCTATAGAGTTCTAACAATGGGAGTCCTCTACATCTATAGGAAAGAACATGGAGGGGATTCTTTATAGCCTCACTGCTTTTACAGTAAAGAACCCCCTCCATATTCTTTCCTTTAGATGTAGAGGTTGGGCCCCTTGGTACAACGCCACAGCCTACCTGAGTATTGTTGCTGACCATGTCCATCCCTTTATGACCACAATGTACCCAACATCTGATGGCTACTTTCAGCAGGATAATGCGCCATGTCATAAAGCTGGAATCATCTCAGACTGGTTTCTTGAACATGACAATGAGTTCACTGTACTCAAATGGCCTCCACAGTCACCAGATCTCAATCCAATAGAGCATCTTTGGGATGTGGTGGAACGGGAGATTCGCATCATGGATGTGCAGCCGACAAATCTGCGGCAACTGTGTGATGCCATCATGTCACTATGGAGCAAAATCTCTGAGGAGCTTCCAGCACCTTGTTGTATCTATGCCACGAAGAATTGAGGCAATTCTGAAGGCAAAAGGGGGTCCAACCCGTTACTAGCATGGTATACCTAAAAAAAGTGGCCGGTGAGTGTATATTGCCCTAGATTTTTGTACTCTTACCCCACACCTTTATATTGTTGCCTCTCTCTTCCATCCCCCTCATATGTGGCCTCCTGTCCTCCATCCCCATCATAACTGTGGTTCCCTTTCCTCTATCCCCCTCATATTGTGGTACCCTTTAATCTATACCCTGCATATGGTGGCCTCTTGACCTCCACCCCCTTTATACTGAGCCCCCCAGTCTTCCATCCCCCTCATATTGTTGCTCCATGTCCTCCGTCCCACTCATATTGTGGTATTCTGTCCCCTACACCTAGAGGAGAGGAGGTTCTACCATCACCATAGACAGGGGGC
>WNYA01000279.1:179123-202230 GCA_019512145.1 Engystomops pustulosus | reverse complement strand
GTCATAATTCCACACCTGGAAGTCTGGGGCACATTCAACAAGGAGAGGCTCTGCCAGTAACTGAGGGAGAGAGACTCTGTTCCAACACATCTGCAGACACAGGAGTTGAACCTCCCAGGCAAAACATTTCACCTTCCACTGGTCTTAATTCCACACTTGGAAGTATGGGGCACCTTCAGCAGGGAGATGCTCTGTCAGTAACTTAGGGAGAGAGACTCTGTTCCAACACATCTGCAGACATGGGAGTTGAACCTCCCAGGCGGAACATATCACCTTCCACAAGTCATAATTCCACACGTGGAAGTCTGGGGCACCTTCAACAAGGAAAGGCTTTGCCAGTAACTGAGGGAGAGAGACTCTGTTCCAACACATCTGCAGACATGGGATTTGAACTTCCCAGGCAGAAAATATCACCTTCCACTGGTTATAATTCCACTCCTGGAAGTCTGGGGCACCTTCACCAGGGAGAGGCTCTGCCAGTAACTGAAGGAGAGAGACTCTGTTTCAGCACAACTGCAGACGTGGGAGCTGAACCTCGCAGGCAGAACATTTCATCTTCCACTGGTCATAATTCCACACTTTGAAGTCTGGGGCACCTTCAACAAGGAGAGGCTCTGCCAGTAACTGAGGGAGAGAGACTCTGTTCCAACACATCTGCAGACATGGGAGTTGAACCTCCCAGGCAGAACATATCACCTTCCACTGATCATAATTCCACACCTTGAAGTCTGGGGCACCTTTAACAAGGAGAGGCTCTGCCAGTAACTGAGGGAGAGAGACTCTGCTCCAACACATCTGCAGACATGGTTGTCGAACCTCCCAGGCAGAACATATCACCTTCCACTGGTCATAATTCCACACTTGGAAGTATGGGGTACTTTCAGCAGGGAGAGGCTCTGCCAGTAACTGAGGGAGAGAGACTCTGTTCCAAAACATCTGCAGACATGTGAGTTGAACCTCACAGGCAGAACATTTCACCTTCCACTGGTCATAATTCCACACCTGGAAGTCTGGGGCACATTTAACAAGGAGATGCTCTGTCAGTAAATGAGGGAGAGAGACTCTGTTCCAACACATCTGCAGACACAGGAGTTGCACCTTCCAGGCAAAACGTTTCACCTTCCACTGGTCATAATTCCACACTTGGAAGTATGGGCACCTTCAGCAGGGAGATGCTCTGTCAGTAACTGAGGGAGAGAGACTCTGTTCCAACACATCTGCAGACATGGGATTTGAACTTCCCAAGCAGAACATATCACCTTCCACTGGTAATAATTCCACTCCTGGAAGTCTGGGGCACTTTCACCAGGGAGAGGCTCTGCCAGTAACTGAGCGAGAGAGACTCTGTTTCAGCACAACTGCAGACACAGGAGTTGAACCTCGTAGGCAGAACATTTCTACTTCCACTGGTCATCATTCCACACCTTGAAGTCTGGGGCACCTTCACCAGGGAGAGGCTCTGCCAGTAACTGAGGGAGAGAGACTCTGTTTCAGCACAACTGCAGCCGTGGGAGTTGAACCTCCCAAGCAGAACTTTTCACCTTCCACAAGTCATAATTCCACACCTTGAAGACTGGGGCACCTTCAACAAGGAGAGACTCTGTTCCAACACATCTGCAAACATGAGAGTTGAACCACCCAGGCAGAACATATCACCTTCCACTGGTCTTAACTCCACTCCTGGAAGTCTGGGGCACCTTCACCAGGGAGAGGCTCTGCCAGTAACTGAGGGAGAGAGACTCTGTTTCAGCACAACTGCAGACGTGGGAGTTGAACCTCGCAGGCAGAACATTTCACATTCCACTGGTCAAAATTCCACACCTTGAAGTCTGGGGCACCTTCTACAAGGTGAGGCTATGCCAGTAACTGAGGGAGAGAGACTCTGTTCCAACACAACTACAGACATGTGAGTTGAACCTCCCAGGCAGTACATTTCACCTTTCACTTGGTCATAATTTCACACTTGGAAGTATGGGGTACCTTCAGCAGGGAGAGGCATTGCCAGTAACTGAGGGAGAGAGAGACTGTTCCAACACATCTGCAGACATGGGAGTTGAACCTCCCAGGCAGAACATATCACCTTCCACTGGTCATAATTCCGCACTTGGGAATCCGAGGCACCTTTAACAAGGAGAGGCTCTGCCAGTAACTGAGGGAGAGAGACTCTGTTCCAACACATCTTCAGACATGGGAGTCGAACCTCCCAGGCAGAACATATCACCTTCCACTGGTCATAATTCCACACTTGGAAGTATGGGGTACTTTCAGCAGGGAGAGACTCTGTTCCAAAACATCTGCAGACATGTGAGTTGAACCTCACAGGCAGAACATTTCACCTTTCACTTGGTCATAATTTCCCACTTGGAAGTATGGGGTACTTTCAGCAGGGAGAGGCTCTGCCAGTAACTGAGGGAGAGAGACTCTGTTCCAAAACACCTGCAGACATGTGAGTTGAACCTCACAGGCATAATATTTCACCTTCCACTGGTCATAATTCCACACCTGGAAGTCTGGGGCACATTAAACAAGGAGAGGCTCTGCCAGTAACTGAGGGAGAGAGACTCTGTTCCAACACATCTGCAGACATGGGAGTTGAACCTCCCAGGAAGAACATATCACCTTCCACAAGTCATAATTCCACACGTGGAAGTCTGGGGCACCTTCAACAAGGAAAGGCTTTGCCAGTAACTGAGGGAGAGAGACTCTGTTCCAACACATCTGCAGACATGGGAGTTGAACCTCCCAGGCAGAACATATCACCTTCCACTGGTCATAATTCCACACGTTGAAGTCTGGGGCACCTTCAACAAGGTGAGGCTCTGCCAATAACTGAAGGAGAGAGACTCTGTTCCAACACAACTGCAGTCACAGGAGTTGAACCTCCCAGGCAGAACATTTCACCTTTCACTTGGTCATAATTCCACACTTGGAAGTATGGGGTACCTTCAGCAGGGAGAGGCATTGCCAGTAACTGAGGGAGAGAGAGACTGTTCCAACACATCTGCAGACATGGGAGTCGAACCTCCCAGGCAGAACATATCACCTTCCACTGGTCATAATTCCACACTTGGAAGTATGGGGTACTTTCAGCAGGGAGAGACTCTGTTCCAAAACATCTGCAGACATGTGATTTAAAAACCTCCCAGCAGACATATCACCTTTTACCTGGTTGAAATTCCACTCTTGGAAGTCTAGTAGGGCACTTTTCAGCTGGATAGACTCTGTTCCAAACATCTGCAGACATGGGATTAGAACCTCCCAGGCGAACATTCACCTTCCACTGGCATAATTGCACACTGGAAGTCTGGGGCACCTTCAAACATAGAAAGCTCTGCAGTAACTGAGGGAGAGCGACTCTGTGTCCAACAAAATCTGCAGACACAACAGAGTTGACCTCCCGGCAGAACATTTCACCTTCCACTGGTCATAATTTAACTCACTGGAGTAATAGGGGCACCTCATTCAGCAGAGCGAGGCTCTGCCAGTAATGAGGGAGAGCGACTCTTTTCCAAACACACTGCAGACATGGATTTGGAACTTCCCAGGAAACATAATCACCTTCCCACTGGTCTTAACTCCACTCCTGGAAGTCTGGGGACCTTCACCAGGGAGAGGCTCTGCCAGTAACTGAGGGAGAGAGACTCTGTTCAGTCACAACTGCAGACCGTGGAGTTGAACCTCGCAGGGCATAACATTTCAACCTTCCACTGGTCATAATTCCCACATCTGAGTCTTGGGTGGCACTTTCACTTCAACAAGGAGAGGCTCTTGCAGTAACTGAGGGAGAGAGACTCTGTTCCAACGACAACTGGCAGTCACCGGAGTTTGAACCTTTCAGGCAGAACATTTCACCTTCCACTGTCAATAATTACTCACTTGGAAGTATAGGGCAACCTCAGCGGGAGAGGCTCTGCCATTAACTGAGGGAAGAGACTCTGTTTCCAACATCATCTGCAGACATGTTAGTTAAATTCCCAGAGCCAAACAATATCACCATTCCACTGGTTCATAATTCCACTTCTGAAGTCTATGGCATTTTTCAGCTGGGAAGACTCTGTTCCAACACACTCTGCAGACATGGTAGTAGAACCTCCCAGGCAGAACATATCACCCTTCCACTGGTCATATTGCACACTTGGAAGTCGTGGACCCTTTCCACAAGGAAGGCTTTTGCCAGTAACTGATGGAGAGAACTCAGTTTCCAACACAGCTCATAAATGGGAGTTGAACCTCCCAGGCAGAACATATCACCTCCACTGGTCATAATTGCACACTTGGAAGCTGGGACAACCTGTCAACATAGAAAGGCGCTGCAGTAAACTGAGGGAGAGAGCCTCTGTTCCACACATCTGCAGACACAGGAGTTTGAACCTCCCAGGCCAAAACATTTCACTTCCACTGGTCCATAATCCCACACTAGGAAGTATGGGGCACCTAATCAGCAGGGAGAGGCTCTGCAGTAACTGAGGGGAGGACCTCTGTTCCAACACATCTTCAGACAATGGTAATTTTGAACTTCCCAGGCGGAACATATCACCTCCACTGGTCTTAACTCCACTCCTGGATGTCCTGGGGCACCTTCAACCAGGGAGAGAGACCTTGTGTCATCACAACTGCAGACGTGGAAGTTGTGGAACCTCCCGGCAGAACTTTCACCTTCCCACTGGTCCTACTTCCACATCTTGAAATCTGGGGCAACTTTCAACAAGGAGAGGCTCTGGCAGTAACGAGGGAGAGAGACTCGGTTCAACACACTTCAGTCACAGGAGTTTGAACCTTTCATCAGGCAGAACTTTCACCTCCACTGTCCATAATTACTCACTTGGAATATAGGGCACTTCAGCAGGAGAGGGCTCTTCCATTAACTGAGGGAGAGAGACGCTGTTCCAACACAGCTGCAACATGTGAGTTAAAATCTCCCAGGCAGAACAATCAACACCTTCCACTGGTCATAATTCCACTCCTGGAAGTCTAGGTCATTTTCAGCTGGGAGAGACTCTGTTCAACACATCTGCAGACATGTAGTAGAAGCCTCCCAGGCATACATTCAACCTCCACTGGTCATGAATTGCACACGTTGGAAGTCTGGGACACCTTTCAACAAGGAAAGGGCTTTGCAAGTAACTGCTGGATAGAGACTCCGTTCCAACACATCTGTCCGACATGGGAGTTGAACCTCCAGTAGACATACACTCTTCCACTGTCCATATTTCGACTTGGAGTCTGGTGCAACTTTAAACAAGGAGAGGCTCTGCCAGTAACTGAGGGCGAGAACTCGTTCCACACATCTGCATACATGGGAAGTTTAACCCCTCCCAGGCAGACTATCACCTTCCACTGGTCGTAATTCCACACTTGGAAGTAGTGGTACTTCAGAGGGAGAGGCTCTACCAGGAACTGAGGGAGAAGACTCGTTCCAAAACATCTGCAGACATGGGAGTTTGAACCTCACAGCAATGAGCATTTCACCTCCCTGGTCATAATCCACACCTGGAAGTCTGGGCCACATTCAACAAGGAGAGGCTCTGCCAGTAACTGAGGGAGAGAGACTCTGTTCCAACACATCTTGCAGCACAGGATTGAACCTCCAGCAAAACAGTTCACACCTTCCACTGGTCATAATTCCACCTTGGAAGTTGGGCACTTTCAAGCAGGGAGATGCTCTGTCGTAACTGAGGGAGAAGAGACTCTGTTCAAACCAACCTCTGTCAGACATGTGAGTTAAACCTCCCAGGCAGAACTATCACCTTCCACGGTTATAATTCCCACTCTTGGAAGTCTAGGGCACTTTCAGCTGGGAGACTCAAATGTTTTCCAACACATCTGCAGACCTGGAGAGAACCTCCGGCAGACATATCACCTTCCCCTGGTCATAATTGCACACTTGGAAGTCTGGACAAAAAAAACAACCTTCACATAGAAAGCTCTGCCAGTAACTGGGGAGAGAGACTCTGGTTCCACACCCCCCTCCGCAGACACAGGAGTTGGAAACCTCCCAAGTCACAACCTTTCAACCTTCCACTGGTCATAATTCCACACTTGAAGGTATGGTCAACCTTAGCAGGGAGAGGCTCTGCCAGACTGAGGGAGAGAACTCTGTTCCAGACACATCTGCATAGACATGTGAGTTAATCTCCCAGGCAGACTATCACCTTCCACTGGTCATAATTCCATCCACTCCTGGAAGACAGGGCACTTTCAGCTGGGAAGGGACTCCTGTCCAAACACATCTGCAGACATGGAGTAGAACCTCCCAGGCAGAACATATCACCTTCACTGGTCATAATTTGCACACTTGGAAGTCTGGGACACCTTAACAAGGAAAGGCTTTGCCAGTAACGGATGGATATAGACTCAGTTGCCACACATCTGTCAGACACCGGAGTTGAACCTCCCAGCCGAACCATACCTTTCCCTTGGTCCCTAATTCCATACTTGAATATGGGCAACCTCAGCAGGAAGCATTGGCCAGTAACTGATGAAGAGACTTCTGTTCAACACATCTGCAGACATGGGAGTTGAACCTCCCAGGCAAAAATATCACCTTCCACTAGTCATAATTCCGGACTTGGAAGTCTGGGGCTCTTTCAAGGAGAGGCTCTGCCAGTAACTGGGGAGAGAGACTCTGTTCCAACACATCTGCAGACACAGGAGTTGAACCTCCCAGGCAGAACATATCACCTTCCACTGGTCAAATTCCCACTGTTTGAAGTCAGGGCACTTTCAATCTGGATAAACTCGTTCCAACACATCCTGCAGCATGGGGAGTATAACCCCAAGCATAACATATCACCTTCCACTGGTCATAATTGCAACACTTGGAAGTATGGGGCACCTTTCAGCGGGAGATGCTTTTCAGTAACTGATGGAGAGAGACCTCTGTTTCCAACACAATCTGCGACATGCGATTTGAACCTCCCAGGCAAAACAATGACCTTCCACTGGTCATTAATTCCTGACTTGGCCAAGTCTGGGGCACCTTTAACAAGAGAGCTCTGCCAGTAACGAGGGAGAATAGACTCTCTTTTCCCACACTCTGCAGACACAGGAGTTGAACCTCCCCAGGCAAAACATTTCATTCACCTTCCACTGGTCATAATTCCACACCTTGGAAGTATGGGGCACCTTCGGCAGAGAAAGACTCTGTTCCAACACTATCTCCAGACATAGGATTTGAACTTTCGCCAGGCCGAACGTAATCACCTTCCACTGGTTATAATTCCCTCCTGGAGTCGGGGCCACTTCACCGAGGGATGGCTCTGCCAGTAACTGAGGGAGAGAGACTCTGTTTCCAGCAACAACTGCAGACACACTAGGAGTTGAAGAACCCGCAGGCAGAACATTTCTACTTCCCACCACTGTACATAATCCACACCTTGAAGTCTGGGGCAACCTTCAACAAGGAGCGGCTCTGGCATACTGATTGATAGAGACTTCTTGTTCCCAACACATCTGCATGTACATGGGAAGTTTGAACCCCTAGCAAAATATCCCCTTCCACTGGTCCATAATTCCACACCTTGAAGTCCTGGGGCACCTTCAACAAGGTGAGGCTCTGCCAGTCACTGAGGTGAGAGAGACTCTGTTCCCAACACACGCAGGTCACAGGAGTTGAACCTCCAAGGCCAACATTTCACCTTCCACTGGTCATAATTACTACTGGAAGTATAGGCACCCTTTTCGGCAGGGAGATGCTCTGCCAGTACTCTGAGGGATAGAGACTCTGTCCAACACATCTGCAGACATTGAGGTAAACTCCCAGGCAGAACATTTTACCTTTCCTTGGTATAATTCCACACATGGTAGTATGGGACCCTTCATCCAAGGGAGAGGGCATTGCCATAACTAGGGAGAGAGAACTCCTGTTCCAACACATCTGCAGACCAGGAGTTGAACCCTCACAGGCAAAACAATTTCACCTTCCACTGTTATAATTCCACAGTTGGAAGTATGGGGCACCTTCCGCAGGGGATCTCTGATCAGTAACTGAGGGAGGAGACTCTGTTTCCAACACATAATGCAGACATGGAGGTGGAAACCCCCAGGCAAACAATATCACCTTCCACCAATCATAATTCCCCACACTTGGAAATCTGGGGCATCTTCAACAAGGAAGGCTTTGCCAGTACTGAGGGAGAGAGACTCTGTTCCAACACATCTGCCGACATGGGAGTTGAACCTCCAGGCGAACATTCACCTTCCACTGGTTATAATCCAACTCCTGGAAGTCTGGGCACCTCACCAGGGACAGGCTCTGCCAAATAACTTAGGGAGAGAGACTCTGTTTCAGCACAGACTGCCGACAAGGATTGAAACGCGCATGCAGAACATTTCTACTTCCATTTCCACTGGTCATAATTCCACACCTTGAGTCTGGGGCACTTTCAAACAATGAGAACTCTGTTCCAACCATCTGCCATGGGAGTTGAACTCCCATGCAGAACATATGACTTTCACTGGTCTTAACTCCACTCTTGGAAGTCTGGGGGCACCTCCTTCACCAGGGAGAGGCTCTGCCAGTAACTGAGGGAGAGAGACTCTGTTTCAGCACACTGCGACACAGGATTTTGAAACTTCGCAGGCAAACATTTCACCTTCCGCACTGGTCATATTTCCCACTTCTTGACGTCTGGGGCACTTTTCAACAGGAGAGTCTCTGCAGAACTGAGGGGAGAGACTCTGTTCCAACACATCTGCAGACTGGGAGTTGAACCTCTCAGGGGCAGACATATCTCACCTTCTTCCACTGGGTCATAATTCCACACCTTGAAAGTCTGGGCACCTTCAAAAAGGTGAGGCTTCCCATTAACTGAGGGAGAGGTACTCTGTTCCAACCAACTGCAGTCACGGAGTTGACCCTTAAGGCAGAACATTTTCCAACACCTCCACTGGTCATAATTACTTCTCACTTGGAAGTATAGGGCCCTTCAGCAGGGTGAGGCTCTGCCAGGAACTGAAGGGAGAGAGCCTCTGTTCTAACACATCGCAGACATGTTAGTTAAATCTCCCAGGCAGAACATATCACCTTCCACTGGTCTATTCACTCCTGGAAGTCAAGGGCATTTCAAGCTGGGAGAACTCTGTTCCAACACATCTGCAGACATGGGAGTATAACCTCCCAGGCCGACATTCACTTCGCACTGGTCTTAACCTCCACTCCTGGAAGTCTGGGGTGGGGGCAAACCTTCACCGGGAGAGGCTCTGCCGTAACTGAGGACGAGAGACTCGGTTTCAAGCCAACTGCAGACTTGGGATTGAACCTCGCAGGCAGAACTTCACTTCCACTGGTCATAATTCCACCCGTTGAAGTCCTGGGGCACTTTTCAAACCAACAGGAGAGGTCTGGCAGTAACTGAGGGAGAAGACTCTGTTTCCAACACATCTGCAGACATGGGAGTTGCCCCCAGGCAGAACATACAAACCTTCCAACTGGTCTAATTCCACACCTGAGTCTAGGGCACCTTAAACAAGGTGAGGCTCTGCCAGTACCTGAGGGAGAGAGACGCTGTTCCAACACATCTGCAGACATGTGATTAAACTCCCAGGCATACATAGCACCTTCCACTGGTCATAATTCCACTCCTGAAGTCTAGGGCAACCTTCAGCTGGGAGAGACCTGTTCTCAACACATCTGCAGCATGGGGGGAGAAACCTCCCAGGCAGAACATCACCTTCCACTGGTGCATAATTGCACACTTGGAATCTGGGACACTCAACAAGGAAAGAAAGGCTTGCCAGTAACGGATGAGAGAGACTCAGTTCAACACATCTGCGGACATGTGCGTTGAACCTCCCAGGCAAACATTTCACCTTTTCTACTTGGTCCTAATTCCACACCTTAAGTCTATCGGCAAACCTTAAACAAGTGAGGCTCTGCCAGTAACTGGGGAGAGGACTCTTTTCCAACACACTGTCAGACATGTGAGTTAAACTCCCAGGCAGAACATAATTCAAACCTCCTTCCACTGGTCATAATTCCCCTGTTGGAAGTCTAGAGTGCCACTTTCAGCTGGGAGAGACTCTGTTTTCCAACACTCTGCAGACATGGGAGTAGACCTCCCGGCACGAAAATATCAATCACCATCACCTTCACTGTCCATAATTGCACACTTTGAAGTCTGGGGCAACCTTACAGCAGGAGATGCTCTGTCAGTACCTGAGGGAGAGAGACTCTGTTCCAACACATCCTGCAGACATGGGAGTTTAACCTCCCAGGCAAACATATCACCTTCCAACTGGTCATAATTCCGGACTTGGAAGTCTGGGGCAACCTGTTAACAAGGAGAACGCTCTTTCGTAACTACTGGGGAAGAGAGACTCGGTTCGCAACACTCTGCAGACACAGGATGAAACCTCCCAGGCAAAAACTTCACCTTCCACTGTCATAATTTCCACACTTGGAGTATGGGGCACTTTTCAGCAGGGGAGATGGCTCTGTCAGTGAACTGAGGGAGGAGACTTTCTGTTCCAACCATCTGTGCAGATAAGGGAGTTGACCTCCCAGGCAGAACATATCACCTTCCAGCAATTCTAAGTCCACACTTGGAAGTCTGGGGCAACCTTCACAGGAAAGGCTTTTGCCAGTAACTGAGGGAGAGAGACTCTGTTCAACATCTGCAGACATGGGGAGTTGAACCTCCCAGGCCAAAGAAACATATCACTTCCACTGGTCATAATTCCGCACCTGAAAGTCTGGGAAACCTTCAAACTAGGAGAGGCTCTGCCAGTCACTGAGGGAGAGTAGACCTGTTCAACACAACTGCAGGACACAGGAGTTGAACTCTCCCAGGCAAACAATTTACCTTCCACTTTGTCATAATTCCACACTTGGAGTAATGGGGCACCTTCAGCATGGAGATGCTCTGTCAGTAACTGAAGGGAGAGAGACTCTGTTCCAACACATCTGCAGACAACAGAGTGAACCTCCCAGCAGAACAATTACCATTCCACTGGTCCTAATTCCACACTTGGAAGTATGGGGCAACCTCAGTCAGGGGATGCGTCTGTCCAGTCTGAGGGATCGAGACTCTGTTTCCACACATCTGCAGACATGGGAAGTTGACCTCCGAGGCAAACATATCACCTCCACAAGTCCCAATAATTCCACACTTGTAGTCTGGGGCACCTTCACAAGGAAAGGCTTTGCCAGTAACTGATGGAGAAAGACCTGGTTCCAAAACCTTGCATACCTTTGAGTTGAAACGTCACCAGGCAGAACCATTTCAATCACCTTCCACTGTCATAATTCCACACCTGAAGTCTGGGCACATTCAACAAGGAGAGGCTTCTGCCAGTAACTGAGGGAGAGAGACTCTGTTTCAAACACATCTGCAAGACATGGGGTAGAAACCTCCAGGCAGAACATCACCTTCCACTGGTCATATTGCACACTTGGAAGTCCTGGGACAAAACCCTTCAACATAGAAAGGCTCTGGCCAGTAACCTGAGGAAGAGAGACTCTGTTCCAACAGATTCTGCAGGACACAGGATTTGAACTCCCGGCAAAACATTTCACCTTCCACTGGGTCATAATTCCACACTTGGAAATAAAAAATGGGGGCAACCTTCCGCAGGGAGATGGCTCTGTCAGTACTGAGGGAGAGAGCCCTGTCCAACCATCTGCAGACAGGTGAGTTTAACCTCCGAGCATAACATATCACCTTCCCAAGTCCTAATTCCATCCACCCTTGGAAGTCTGGGGCACCTTCACAAGGAAGGCTCTGCCGTTACTGAGGAGAGAGACTCCGTTTCAGCACAACTGCAGACATGGGAGTTTGAACCTCGCAGGCAGAACATTTTCACCTTTCACTGTACATAATTCCACACCTATAGTCTGGGCACCTTCCAACAATGGAGAGGCTCTGGCAGGTAACTGAGGGAGAGAGACTCTGTTCCAACACAGTCTGCAGACATGGGAGTTGAACCTCCCAGGCAGAACCTAGCACCTTTCCCTGGTCAAATTACACACCTTGAAGTATGGGGCACCTTCAACAAGGTGAGGCTCTGCCAGTACTGAGGCGGAGAGACTCTTTTCCAACACAACTGAGGCAGTCCACAGAGTTGAACCTCCCAGGCAAGCATTTCACACCTTTCCGCTTGGTCATCATTCCACACTTGAATCTGGGCACCTTCACAAGGCAGGCTTTGCCAGTAACTGAGGGATAGAGACTATGTTCGCAACACATCTGCCACTGGAGTTGCACCTCCCCAGGTAGAACTGCCACCTTCCACTAGGTTAATAATTCCACTCCTGGAAGTCTAGGGCACACCTTCACCAGGGAGAGGCTCTGTGCCAACACATCTACAAACATGGAGTTGACCTCCCAGCAGAACATATCACCTTCCACCGGTCTTAACTCCACTCCTGGAGTCTGGGGCACCTTCAACAAGGAAAGGCTCTGCCAGTAACTGAGGGAGAGAGACTCTGTTCCAACACACCTGCAGACAAAAAACAGGGAAGGGGGGTTTTTTTTTTGAAACCTCACAGTCAAAACATTCACCTTCCATCTGTCATAATTCCCAGTTGAAGTTGGGCACCTTCAGAGCAGGGAGAATGCCTCTGGTTCAGTAACTGAGGGGAGAGAGACTCTTCCCAACACATCTCTGACATGGGAGTTGAACCTCCCAGCGAACATATCACCTTCCACAAGTCACTAATTCCACACACTTGTTCTCAGTATGGGTACTTTCAGCAGGGAGAGGCTCTGCCAGTAACTGAGGGAGAGGAGACTCTGTTCAAAAACATCTGCAGAATGTGAGTTGAACCTCACAGGCAGACAGTTTTCACCTTCCACTGGTCTAATTTCCACACCTGAAGTCTGGGGCCATTCACAAGGAGTGCTCTGTCCAGTAACTGAGGGAAGAGACTCTGTTCGCACACATCGCAGACACAGGATTGAACCTCCCAGGCACAACATTTCACACCTGCCACTGGTCATATTCCACACTTGGAAGTATGGGGGGCACATTCAGCAGGAGATGCTCTGTCAGTAACTGAGAAGAGAGACTGTTTTCCACACATCTGCAGACAGGTGAGTTAAACCTCCCAGGCAGAACCTATTCCACCTTCCACTGGTCATAATTCCACTCTTGGAGTCTAGGGTCACGTTCAGCTGGGAGAGACTCTGTTCCAACCATCTGCAGACATGGGATTAGAAACGCCCCGAAGAACATATCACTTCTCACTGGTCATAATTGCACACTTGGAAGTCTGGACCCCTTCAACAAGAGGAAAGCTCTGCCGTGACTGAGGGAGAGAGACTCTGGTTCCAACACCTGCAGACCCAGGAGGTTGAAGAACCTCACAGGCAACACATTTCACCTTTCCACTGGTCAATATTCCACAGTTTGAAGTATGGGCACCTTAGCAGGGAGATTCCTCTGTCAGTAATTAGGGATAGAGACTCTGTTCAAACACATCTGCCGACATGTGAGTTTAACCTCCCAGGCAGAACATATCACCTTCCATTGGTCATAATTTCACTTCTTGGAAGTCTAGGCACTTTCAGCAGGAAGATGCCTGTCGTAACTAGGGAGAGACGCTGTTCAAACACTCTTCAGACATGAGTAGAACCTCCCAGCAGAACATATCACCTTCCCCTGGTCATAATTTGCACACTTGGCAGTCTGGACACCTTCAAATAGAAAGGCTCTGCCAGTAACTGAGGGAGAGAGAACTCTGTTCCAACCCATCTGCAGACACAGAGTTAACCTCCCATGCACACATTTCACCCATCATCACCTTCCACTGGTCTAATTTCCCCACACTTGGACGTTGGGGCAACTCATCAGGAGATGCTCTGTCAGTAACTGAGGGAGAAGACTCTGTTTCCAACACATCTGCAACATGGGCATTTTGAACCTCCGAGGCAGAACTACACCTTCACCAGTCTAATAATTTAACCCTTGGAAGTCTGGGGCCCCTTCAACAAGGAAAGGAGGCATTTGGCCATTACTGAGGGAGAGACTCGGTTCCAACACACTGTCTGCAGACTGGGAGTTGAACCTCGCAAGGCAGAAACATTTACCTTCCACTGGTCATAATTCCACACTTGGAAGTATTGGGCCCTTACAACAAGGAAAGACTCTGTTCCAAACACATCTCTAGACATGGGCGTTGAACTCCCATGCAGAACATATCACCTTCCACTGGTCTAAACTCCACTCCTGGAAGTCTGGGGCACCTTCCCAGGGGAGGCTCTGCCAATAACTAGGGAGAGAGACTCCTGTTTCAGCACAACTGCAGACGTGGGAGTTGAACCTCCCAGGCAGCACATATCACCTTCCACAGGGGAAGTATAATTCCACACTTGGAAATCTGGGGCAAACCTTCAACAAGGTAAAGGCTTTGCCAGTACTGAGGGGAGAGATACTCTGTTCCAACACCTCTTGCAGACATGGAGTTCGACCTCCCAGCAGGACATATCGCCTTCACTGGTCTCATTTCCGGACTTGGAAGTCTGGGGCAGCCTTTAACAGGAGAGGCTCTGCCAGTAACTGAGGGAGAGAGACTCTGTGTTCAGCACAACTGCAGACACAGGAGTTTGACCTTCGCAGGCAGAACATTTTCTACTTCCCTGGGCATAATTCCACACCTTGAAGTCTGGGGCACCTTCAACAAGGAGAGGCCTCTGTTCCAACACCTCTGCAGACATGGAGTTGAACCTGCCAGGCAGAACATATCACCTTCCACTGTCTTAACTCCACCCTGGAAGTCTCTCGGGCCCTTAACCAGGGAGAGACTTCTGTTTTCAGCACATCTGCGACATGTGAGCTGAACCTCACACAGGCAGAAATATCACCATTCCACTGTTCCATAATTGCCACTTGGAAGCTGGGACACCTTCAACATGACAGGCTTTACCATAACTGAGGGTAGAGAGACTCTGTTTCCAAAACATCTGCAGACCATGGGAGTCTAACCTCCCAGGCAAACATATCACCTTCCCTTGTCATAATTCCACACCTGGAAGTCTGGGGCACATTCAACAAGGAGAGGCTCTCCAGTAACTATGAAGAGAGGACTCTGTTCCACACATTTTCAGATCCAGTAGTTGAACTCCCAGGCCAAACATTTCAACCTTCCACTGGGTCATAATTCCCTCTTGGAAGTCTAGGGCACTTTCAGCTGGAGAGACTCTGTTCAAACAAATCTGCAGACTGGGAGTAGACCCTCAGGCATAACATATCCCTTCCACTGGTCATAATGCACACTTGAAGTCTGGGACACCTTCAAACATAGAAATCTCCTGCCAGGAACTTAGGGAGAGAGACTCTGTTCCAACACATCGGCAGACACAGGAGTTGAACCTCCAAGGCAAAACATTTTCACCTTCCACTGGCATAATTCCACACATTGGAAGTATGGGGCACCTTCAGCAGGGGATTCTCTGTCAGTACTTAGGGAGAGAGACGCTGTTCTCAACGCATTCTGCAGACATGGGAGTTGAACCCCGAGGCAGAACATATCAATCACTCCACATCCATAATTCCACTCCTGGAAGTCTGGGGCACCTTCCCAGGATAAGACTCTGTTTCAGCCACACTGCAGACCTGGGGAGTTGAACCTCCCAGACAGAACATATCACCTCCCCCTGTTCATAAGTCCACCAGCCTTGAAGTCTGGGGCACCTTTTTACATTGTGAGGCTCTGCCAGTACTGAGGGAGAGAGACTCTGTTCCAACACAACTGGGCCGTCACAGGAGTTGAACCTTTCAGCAGACACATTCTTCAACACCTTCCTGGTCAATTACTTACTTTCCCTTGAAGTATGGCACCTTCATGAGGGAGAGAGACTCTTTTCACACCAACACATCTGCAGACATGTGAGTTCAATCTCCCAGGCAGAAACATATCACCTTCCACTTGGTCATAGTTTCCACTCCTGGAAGTCTAGGGCATTTTCAGCTGGGAGAGGCTCGGTTCCAACACATCTGGCAGACATGGTAGTAGAATAGAACCCCCAGGGGCCAGAACTATCACTTCCCCTGTCATAATTCCACACTTGGAAGTCTACACAACCTTTAACAGGAGAGGCTCGCCAGTACTTAGGAGGAGACTCATTTCCAACACATCTGCGCATGGGAGTTGAACCTCCCTGAAGAACCTATCACCTTCCACTGGTCTAATTCCGGACTTGAAGTCTGGGCCACGCTTTAACAAGGAGAGGCTCTCCAGTAACTGAGGGAGAGAGACTCTGGTTCAACACAAATCTGCAGACATGGGAGTCCGAACCTCCCAGGCAGATCATTTTCACCTTCCACTGGTCTAATTCCACAACCTGGAAGTCTGGGCACATTCAACAGGAGAGAGACTCTTTCCAACACATCTGCAGACAACAGGAGTTGAACCTCCCAGCAAAACATTTCACCTTCCACTGGTCTAATGCCACACTTGGAAGCTAGGGCACTTTCAGCTGGTCGAGACTCTGTTCCACACACTCTGCAGACATGGGAGTCGAACCTCCCAGCCGAACATATCACCTTCACTGGTCATAATTTCCACACTTGGAAGTCTGGGACACCTCACAATAGAAAGTGCTCTGCCAGTAACTGAGAGAGAGGAGAACTCTGTTCCCACACATCGCATACACAGGAGTTGAACCTCCCAGGCAAAACATTTCACTTCCACTGGTCATAATTGGGCACCCTTGAAATCCTGGGACACTTCACAAGGAAATGCTTTGCCAGTAACGGAGGAGAGAGACTCCAGTTCCAACACATCTGCAGACATGGGAGGTTTGAACCTCACAGGCAGAACATTTCACCTTTTTCACTTGGTCATAATTCCCATACGTGGAAGTTGGCCCTTCATCAGGATAAGTCAATTGCCAGTAACTGAGGGAGAGGCTTCTGTTCCAACACAATCTGCAGACATGGGAGTTGAACCTCCCAGGCAGAACATATCACCTTCCACTGGTCATAATTCCGGACTTGGAAGTCTGGGGTCACCTTTAACAGGAGAGGCCTGCCAGTAACTGAGGGAGAGAGACTCTGTTCCAACACATCTGCAGACACAGGGAGTTGAAAACCTCCCAGGCAGAACATAATCACCTTTCCTGGTCATAATTGGACATAGTAGTCTGGGGCACTTCAGCAATGGAGATGCTTCAGTTTTTGCAGTAACTGAGGGAGAGTACTCTGTTCCATTCCACACATCTGGCAGACATGAGAGTTGACTCCCCGGAAGAACATATCACCTTCCACTGGTCATAATTCCAGACTTGGAAGTCTGGGGCAAACCTTCAGAGAAGCTCTGCCGTAACTGATGGATAGAGACTCCTGTTCCTCCAACACATCTGCAGACACAGGAGTTGACTCCCAGGCAAAAACATTTCCCTGTCACTGGTCATAATTCCACACTTGGAGTATGGGGCACCTTCGGCAGAAAGGACTTCTGTTCCAACACTCTTGCAACATGGGATTTGACCTCCCAGCATACATATCAACTTCCCTGGTTATAATTCCACGCCTGGAAGTCTGGGGCACTTCACCATGGATAGGCTCGCCAGTAACTGAGGGAGAGGGACTCGTTTCAGCAAAACTGCAGACACAGGAGTTTTAACCTCGCAGGCAGAACATTTCTACTTCCACTGGTCATAATTCCACCCTTGAAGGCTGGGCACCTCAACAAGGAAGACTCTGGTTCACAACACATTTGCCAGACATGGGAGTTGAAACCTCCGGCAGAAACTTATCACCTTTCCACTGGTCTTAACCCACTCTGGAGTCTGGGGCACTTCACCAGGGAGAGGCTCGGCCGTAACTGAGGGAGAGGAGACCTCTGTTTCAGCTCAACTGCAGACAATGGGAGTTTGAACCTCACAGGGGCAGAACATTTCACCTTCCACTGTACTAAATTCCAACCTTGAAGTCTGGGGCACTTCACAAGGAGATGCCTGCCAGTAACTGGGGAAGAGAAACTCCCTTTTCCAACACACCTGCAGTCACAGGAGTTGAACCTCCCAGGCAGAAACATTTCACCTTCCACTGGTCATAATTTCCTCACTTGGAAGTATAGGGCAACCTTCGCAGGAGAGGCCTCTGCCAGTAACTGAGGGGCGAGCTCTGTTCCAACACATCTGCAGACATGTGAGTTAAACTCCCAGGCAGAACATGTTCACCTTTCACTGGTCATAATTCCCCACATGGTGTTCATGGTGCAACCTTCAGCATGGAGAGGCATTGCCAGTAACTAAGGGAGAGAGACTCTGTTCAACACATCTGCTAGACATGGGAGTTGAACTCCCAGGCAGAACATATCACCTTCCACTGTCTTAACTCCACTCTGGAAGTCTGGGGAACCTTCACAAGGGAGAGGGGAAGGCAAGAAAGTGAAGGGAAAGAGAGAAGGGAGAAGGAGGCGAAAGTTAGCAGATGGATAAGTAGTTAGAGTAGTAAGAAGAGAGAGGGTGGGGTGGCACTGCTGGGAGAATGTTCAAGGGAGGAAGGTTGGGGAGAGAGGGGACAGGATAGAAGGAGTGGGAGGGATGGGGGTTAGGGAGGAGGCAAGATAACTCTGCCAGTACTGGGAGAAGAGACTCTGTTTCAGCACAACTGCAGACACAGGAGTTTGAAACCTCACAGGCAGAACATTTCACCTTCCACTTGGTCATAATTCCACTTCTTGAAGTCTGGGGGCACTTTTCAACAAGGAAGGCTCTGGCATAACTTGGGGAGAGACCTCTGTTTCAACACCTCTGCAGACAGGGGAGTTGAACCTCCCCGGCAGACATATCACCTCCACTGGGTCATAATTCCACACCTTGAGTCTGGGGCATACTTCAACATGGTGAGCTCTGCCAGTACTGAGTGAGAGAGACTCTGTTCCAACACACTGCAGTCCACAGGAGTTTGAACCTTTCAGGCAGAACATTTCCCCTTCCCGGGTCATAATTACTCACTTGGAAGTATAGGGCACCTTCAGCAGGAGCGGCCTCTGCAGTAAACTGAGGGAGAGAGACTCGTTTTCCAACACATGCTGCAGACATGTGGTTAAATCTCCCCATGGGCAGAACATATCACCTTCCACTGGTCATAATTCCACTCCTGGAAAGTCCCCCTAGGGGGGGCACTTTCAAGCTGGGATAGACTTCTGTTCCAACACATCTTGCAGACATGGGAGTATAACCTCCCAGGCAGAACATATCACCTTCCACTGGTCATAATTCCACACCTTGAAGTCTGGGGCACCTTCAACAAGGTGAGGGCTAGGCTCTGGCAGTAACTGAGGGAGAGAGACTCTGTTTCCACACATCTGCAGACATGTGATTAAATCTCCAGGCAGAACATAATCACCCACCCTTCCACTGGTCAATAATTCCCACTCCTGGAAGTACTGGGCAACCTTCAGCTGGCGAGACTCTGTTCCAACACATCTGCAGACATGGGAGTAGAACCTGCCAGGCAGAAATTCACCTTCCACTGGTGCATATTGCACACTTGGAAGTCCTGGGACACCTTCAACAATGAGGCTTTGCAGTAACGGATGGAGAGAGACTCAGTTCCACACATCTGCAGACATGTTAGTTAAATCTCCCAGGCAGAACATATCACCTTCCACTGGTCATAATTCCACTCTGGAAGTCTAGGGCACTTTCAGCTGGGAGAGACCTGTTTCCAACACATCTGCAACATGGGGAGAGAACTCCCAGGCAGAACATATCACCTTCCACTGGTCATATTCCACACCTTGAAGTCTGGGGCACCTGTCACAAGGTGATGCTCCTGCCAGTAATGAGGGAGAGAGACTCTGTCCAACACATCTTGCAGACACTGTGAGTTAAACCTCCCAGGCCGAACATAGCACCTTCCATGGTCATAATTCACTGTTGGAAAGTCTAGGGCACTTTCAGCGGTAAGACTCTGTTCCAGGGGGGAGGTAAGGGAGAATGGAGAGGGAAGGGGATAGGACGGGAACCCCTCTGCAGCCATGGGAGTAGAACCTCCACTGTCATAAATTGCACACTTGGAATCTGGGGCACCTTCAGCAGGGAATCTCTTCTCAGTAACTGAGGGAGAGAGACTCTGTTCACCACACATCTGCAGCATTGGGATTGACCTCCCAGGCCGAACATATCACCTTCCCACTGGTCATATTCCGGACGTGGAAGTCTGGGGCACCTTTACAAGGAGACGCTCTTCCAGGTAACTGAGGGAGGAAACTCTGTTCCAACACATCTGCAGACACAGGAGTTTGAACCTCCCATGCAAAACATTTCAACCTTTCTCACTGTTCATA
This sequence comes from Engystomops pustulosus, assembly GCA_019512145.1. Lineage (NCBI taxonomy): Eukaryota > Metazoa > Chordata > Amphibia > Anura > Leptodactylidae > Engystomops > Engystomops pustulosus. The sequence continues at coordinate 181,991 of WNYA01000279.1, read as the reverse complement.
ATTCCCACTTGGAAGTATGGGGCCCTTCAGCAGGGGATGCTTCTGTCAGTAACTGAGGGAAGAGACTGTTTCAACACATTTCAGACTGTGAGTTAACCCTCCACAGGGCCGGATTTTAGGCTGGGCTCCCGGGGCTCTAGCCCCGGCCCCCACCATCTTGCCCCCCCTAGGGGCCCCCACCAGCTCGCACCTCCCGTTCCCCCCCTATTAGCCGACGCCGCCCTCCCCCGCCTTCCGGGCATTGGTATCGCCTCCTGGCGATCCAGCCCCTGCATAAACTGCCCGCCCACTCATCCTGCTGCAGTGGAGTCGCCCCCGCCCCCCCATACCGCCCTCCCCCCCACCGGCACAGTTACAAGCAACCCCGCTCGCTCCTGCTCCGCTCATCCCGGCTAAACACCGCCCCCCCCCCGGCTCCCCTCCCCCTGGTCCGCTCACTCGCTCTCCGCTCCAGGCTAAACACCGCCCCCGGCTCCCCGCCCCCTGGTCCGCTCACTCCCCCCCGAACCCCCCCCCCCCCCCACCAAACCCGCGAAAAACCCTCTCCCCCGCTCCACTCATCCCGGTCTAAACAACCGCCCCCCGGCTCCCCGCCCGGCCGCTCTCCTCTCGCTCACAACCCCCGCTACTCTCGCTGACCACCCCCCGCTCCGCCGCCTCACCACCCCCCCCACCCCCCTCTCCGCTCGCTCACGCCCCCACCCCCTCCCCCCGCTGTGCCTCCTTTTCTCTCACCTGCCCCCTCTCCGCTCTCGTCACCCCCCCCGCTCTCCTGCTCCCCCCCCCCCCCTCTCCCTCTTCTCTCCCGCCCCCGCCTCTCCCCTCTCCTCTCTCTCTCCCTCCCCCTCCTCATCCTCTCTCTCACCCCCCCGGAGCCCCGCTCCCCGCTTTCCACTCTCTCACCTCCCTTGCTCCCCGCTCAGCTCGCTCACCACCCCCCTCTCGCTAAGCACCCCGCTCCGCTCGCTAACACCACCCCTTTCTCCCCGCAGTCAGCTCGCTCACCACCCCTTGCTCCCCTTTCTCCCCCCGCGCTCAGCTCGTCGTCACCACCCCCCCCACGCGCCCCCTCTCCTCTCTCTCACCCCGCCCCCCCCCCCTTCCCCCTCCCTCAACCACATGGCATCCCGCCAACCCCCCCCCCCCTCCGTCCCGTCCGAATAAGCAACAATCGACGATCTTCCCCTCCCTCCCCCCCCTGGCGAACAAGGCACTGCAATACCCCCCCCCGCCCGAACAAACAGGCACCAAACCCGGTCAACCCGACCGGTAAGTATATACTAGGTTTTTCTGTGTGTGTATCTGTGTATTACAGTGTATATATGCATCTACTGTGTATATATCACCTACTGGTTATATATATATATATGTATATACTGTGTAATTTATGCTCTACTACTGTGTATATATATGTATATACTGTGTATATATGCATCTACTGTGTATATATTCATCTACTGTATATATATATGTATATACTGTGTATATATGCATCTACTGTGTATATATGCATCTACTGTGTATATATATGTATATACTGTGTATATATGCATCTACTGTGTATATATTGTATATACTGTGTATTATGCATCTATGTGTATATATATGTATAGACGTGTATATATGCTTACTGTGTTATATATGTATATACTACTGTGTATATATGCTCTCCTGTTATTATATATGTATATACTGTGTATATATGGCAATCTACTGTTAATATATATGTATAATTACTGTGTATATATATGTATATACTGGTATTTATGCATCTACTTGTATATATATGTATACTGTGTATTTTATGCAATCTACTGTTGATATATATGTATTACTGTGTATTTATGCATCTACTGTTGTATATATATGTATATACTGTGTATTTATGCATCTACTGTGTATAATATTAGGGGGTGGATATACTGTGTATTTATGCATCTACTGTGTATATATAGGTATAATACTGTTCATTTATGCATCTACTGTGTAATATTATATGTATATACTGTGTATTTAGTCTCTGTGTATATATATGTATATAACTGTGTATTTAGCATCTACTGTGTATATAGATGTATATACTGTTTATTTATGCATCTTACTTTGTATATAGATGTATTACTGTGTATTTATGCTCTACTGTGGTATATATTTATAACTGTGATTTATCCTCTACTGTGTATATATATATGTATAGACTGTGTATTTATGCATCACTGTGTATATATATGTATATCTGTTTTTTATGCCAATCTACTGTGGGTATATATTGTATATACTGTTATTTATGATCTACTTTATATATATGTATATACGGTGTATTTTGCAGTCTCTGTGATATAATGTTATTCTGTGGTATTTATCAGCTACTGTTAATATATATGTAATACTGTGTATTATGCCATCTACTGTGTTTTTATAATGTAATATACTGTGTATTTAGCATCTACTGTTTTTTTATATGTATATACTATACTGTGTATTTATGCATCTACTTGTGTGTATACACGCAATATGTGTGTACATTTCATATATAAGTGGAATGATGTGGTTTTGTATATACTGTGTAGTTTGGAATGTATGTTAGACTCGATATATACATATATTATATGGTTTTTGTGCTGGGTCGCCGCTGTTGTAGCTGGTTACTTTACTGGGTGAGGCGCTTGTGTTAGCTGTGTTAACTGGTGGTGAGGCGGCTGTCATGTAGCTGTTGTTACTGGGGGCGAGGCAGCTGTATGTAGGCAGTGTTTTACTGTGGATGAGGCTGCTGTATGTAGCACTGTGTACTGGGGATGAGGCAGCTGTATGTATGCAGTGTTAACTGGGGATGATGGCGGCTGTATTCTGTGTTTTTACTGGATGAGG
>WNYA01000279.1:137629-178968 GCA_019512145.1 Engystomops pustulosus | reverse complement strand
TTCCAAAACATCTGCACACATGTGAGTTGAACCTCACAGGCAGAACATTTCACCTTCCACTGGTTATAATTCCACTCCTGGAAGTCTAGGGCACCTTCAACAGGGAGAGAGACTCTGTTTCAGCACAACTGCAGACACAGGAGTTGAACCTCACAGGCAGAACATTTCACCTTCCACTGGTCATAATTCCACACCTTGAAGTCTGGGGCACCTTCAACAATGTGAGGCTCTGCCAGTAACTGAGGGAGAGAGACTCTGTTCCAACACATCTGCAGACATGTGAGTTAAACCTCCCAGGCAGAACATAATTCCACACTTGGAAGTATGGGGCACCTTCAGCAGGGAGATGCTCTGTCAGTAACTGAGGGAGAGAGACTCTGTTCCAACACATCTGCAGACATGGGAGTTGAACCTCCCAGGCAGAACATATCACCTTCCACAAGTCATAATTCCACACTTGGAAGTCTGGGGCACCCTCAACAAGGAGAGACTCTGTTCCAACACATCTCCAAACATGGGATTTGAACTTCCCAGGCAGAACATATCACCTTCCACTGGTTATAATTCCACTCCTGGAAGTCTGGGGCACCTTCACCAGGGAGAGGCTCGGCCAGTAACTGAGGGAGAGAGACTCTGGTTCAGCACAACTGCAGACACAGGAGTTGAACCTCACAGGCAGAACATTTCTACTTCCACTGGTCATAATTCCACACCTTGAAGTCTGGGGCACCTTCAACAAGGTGAGGCTCTGCCAGTAACTGAGGGAGAGAGACTCTGTTCCAACACATCTACAGACATGTGAGTTAAACCTCCCAGGCAGAACATATCACCTTGCACTGGTCATAATTCCACTCCTGGAAGTCTAGGGCACTTTCAGCTGGGAGAGACTCTGTTCCAACACATCTGCAGACATGGGAGTAGAACCTCCCAGGCAGAACATATCACCTTCCACAAGTCATAATTTTCAAAAATGGGGCAGCGGTTGGATGAGGCGGAAGGTCGAATCTCTGACGTTGAGGATAAACTTGTAAAAGTAGAGACAGAAATTAAATATTTAAAATCTGAATTGACGATACAAAACAAAAAAATAGTGGACCTAGAAAATCGGTCCAGACGTGCAAATATCCGATGTATGGGTTTCCCGGAAAAATCGGAGGGTGGAGATGTTGTTTCTTTTATGCAAGAATGGTTAAAAACAACTTTAGGCCCCGAAATTGCTTCTTTTCCATCCTTCATCGAGAGGGCTCATAGAATCCCCAGCCGCAATCCTATCCCGGGGGGCCTTTCTAGACCAATTTTGATAAAATTATTTTCCTCGAGAGATAGAGACATGATTATGCGCAAGGCCCGGGAAAAAGGGAAAATAGAGTATAATGGGCAAACCATTCGTCTGTTTCCAGACTTCGCTAAGGAGACGAGAAATAGGCGTAAAGATTTTTTTGAAGTAAAGCAAAAACTACGCCAAGCTGGTATCCAGTATTCTATGCTGTTCCCGGCTAAATTAAGGGTTATGTGGAAAGAAAAAAGTGTGTTCTTTGAGGATCCAGATGATGCACTGGAATGGTTTATAAGAAGATGATGTGTCATTATTAGTTGATGAATAAGCTGGAGATGACCGGCGAGGTCGTTGGGGTGTCGGTATGGGGGGGAGGGAGGGATGATGCGAGGTTTAGAGGTTAGGGCTGCCCCGAGGTCTTTGGTTTTGGGACGGTCCCTTGGCCATCTGGAGGTTGGGAGAGGTGAAGGGTGGGTTTGGGCGGGGGGGAGGGGGGGTGGGTGGCCATATCTCTAGAGTATTCACACAGTTTTTTTTTTTTGTTTTGTTTTGTTTTTTTTTCTTTTTCTCTTTTTCTTTTTCTCCTTTCTCTCCCCTCTTCCTGCTGCATTTTATTGGTGGTCAGCTCTCGGTTCGAGTGGTCAGTCCCCCTAATAAGTTTTGGTCGACTTGAGAGCACTGAATGAAAGTTTTGTCATGGAATATTAGGGGGCTGGGCCCCAGGAACAAACAAGTTGCGATTTTTGATTTGATCAATAAACACCGTCCTGATATTGTTGCATTACAGGAAACCCATTTGACCACTGAATCAGCGGTCAAAATTGGAAAAAAATGGATTGGATGGATGTATCATTCTTTTTTCTCCTCATATTCGAGAGGGGTAACATTAATTTTTCGGCGGGATTTGGAGTACCAGGAGATTCAAGTAAAGGTGGATCCCGAGGGGAAATACATCTTTGTGTATTGTATTATAGAGGGTAAATCATGGGTTATTGGTAATATATATGTCCCACCCCCATTTTCCACAGGCGTAATAGTAGAATTTTTCACCTTTTGCACAAAGATGGGAGGATTATACACGCTATTAATAGGGGACTTCAACACAATTTTGGACATAGAGGCGGATGTTGCACAGTTGGGGCCGGCTAAGCGTTCCTATCACAAACCTCATATGCTTAAAAATTTATTGGAGTCATTCGGATGGTATGAGACATGGCGGGAATTAAATAAAGGAAAAAGGGGTTTTTCATATTTCTCTAAAACTCACAATGTTTTTTCACGGTTAGATATGGCACTCATTAATGCTAGTACTTTGTCCCTCTGCACGTCATGCACTTATGGGACTAGAGGGGTCTCTGATCATACACCTTTAATATGTAATTTTAATTTAGGGAAAAAGATAAATACTAGGTGGTTTAAAATCACCCCATCATGGATAAACACATTAGGGAAAAGTGATTGGGTGGTAAATCAAATTAATGAATTTTTTTTGTTTAATAAGGGGATCTCCCCATTAGATTTAGTATGGGACACGGCCAAGTCTTTTATTAGAGGTATATTTAAGGCACAAATACTTAGGCATAAGAAGGAAACACAGAAAGATACACAGGTTTTGGAAAATAAAATACAATTACTTGAGGAAAAATATATGTCAGACCCCTCGGAACAAAATAGAATCAATTGGGAAGAAACACAAAATTTACATTCTGACCTTATCCAGGCCCAAGTAAATAAGAAAATGGGGGACCATGCCAGAAAGGGTTATATAGAAGCCAACCTCCCTGGGAGAATGTTAGCAAATTTAATTAAAGAGGAGAAAAAGCGGGTGATAATTAAATCTATAGAGGGGTCAGGAAATGGGACTCTCCATCGGCCGGAAGACATCCAGAAGGCCTTTGTGGAATATTATGAGGAACTTTTTGAGTCCAAGAGTACAATGACGGGCGATCAGTTAAGGAAATATCTTTCGCAGATTCCATTACCGCACCTATCAGGGGAGGAGAGAGCACTGTTGGAGGCCCCTATAACCCATGAGGAAATATTGAAAGTCCTCTCACACACGGCGCGGGGCAGCTCCCCCGGTTTGGACGGGATCCCGTTTGAACTGTACGAGTTATATAAAGATGAACTAATATCCCATTTATTGGAAGTATGGAATCAAGCGATTACCAAGAGGGAGCTTCCTCCATCCATGAGGGAAGCCCTCATAACTTTGATCCCAAAAATAGGGAAAGACAGTAATAAGCTGGACTCATATCGGCCAATCTCCCTGATCAACACAGATAATAAGCTGTTCGCTAAACTATTGGCTGAGAGACTGAAGAGATGTATTAGGAGTGTGGTCCACGTGGACCAGTGTGGCTTTATGCCGGGCTGCTCCACGATGGACAATCTTAGGAGACTGTTTCTTAATCTCCAGTTGATCCCAGCCAATACGGGGGAACGTACTATCTTAATGCTGGATGCATCTAGAGCGTTCGATACTATAGAATGGGACTATCTTTGGGCAACTCTGGAGACAATGGGGTTCGGTGATAAGTTTATAAACCTGATAAAAACTTTATATTCAGGCCCCTTAGCCAGGATTTTGGTGAACGGGGAAGTTTCTAGGGTACTTAAACTAGCTCGAGGTTCTAGACAGGGTTGCCCTCTTTCCCCGTTATTGTTTGCCATAGCCTTGGAACCCCTTGCATGTCAAATTCGGCAATCCCCAAATATTAAAGGATTTAATCAAAGGGGTACAGAGGAAAAGATTTCGCTATATGCGGATGACATCCTGTTATTTCTGGGGGCCCATGAGGCCATCCCGAGGGTTTTTTCAACATTTGATGTGTTTGGGAGGGCCTCCGGGTTGACCATTAACTGGCAGAAGTCGGCATGTCTGCCAGTGGACCCTCTGGTAAAATCTATACCCCGGGGACTTAAGACGATTGAGGTAAACGGATGGGTGGAATATCTTGGGATTAAATGCTCAATAGACATAACCAGATATACGGAGCTTAATATAATGCCAGTGATAGGGTATATTAGAAGTAAGATCAAAACGTGGAAAAAACTACCCATTAATCTGATAGGTAGAATTGCCCTTATTAAAATGCAACTTCTCCCTAAACTCCTTTACGTGTTGGCTGCGGCTCCTATTTGGATCCCAGTAAAAATCTATCGGATTATAGAAAGCCTCTTTAGGGAGCTAGTTTGGAGAGGTAGGCAACCACGCCTGAAACTGGAGGTTATGATGCTCCCATATGAAGAGGGGGGCTTCAACCTCCCGGATTTAAAAGTTTATTTTTTAACATCACAAATTAAACATATCTTGACCTGGGATTGCTCTCCCCTGACAGGTCTTCCGGGTAGTGTGATCGGTTCAGGGGATTATACGCTTAAACTTAACATTTTTGAAGCTCTAGAGACTGGTAACTGGGAAAGACAGCCTATGAGGAAAACGCATCCCACACTATCCCTGATGGTTCAAGTGTGGCGTGAGATTAAATCCCTATGGGATATTGAAGATATTTTCCCCTTCTCCCCCATATGGAAAAATGCAAACCTGGGTTCACCCGATATTATAGAACGTCCATGGATAGAGAAGGGAGTAATTCACGTCCACCAGCTTGTCAGAAACGGTAAAATAAGGCCATTTTCAGCTATAAGAGAGGAGTATGAGATTCCCCCCTCATGTTTTTTTGCATACGTACAATTGGCCCATTGGTGGTCCTCTCTTAATAAGACGGTCCTGGAATGGGAGGGGCTACCCCCAATTATAAGATTATTGTGGAGGTATTAGCCGGGGATGTCAGCGGTAGATTACCGCTGAAATCCCGCGGCTAACGATGCCGGTTCGGCTGCTATGCAGCGCTGAACCGGCATCGTCTCTGCGCCGTAGCTGTACTGCGCTGAGCGCTAATCGTCGGAAGCTGCGCAGTACAGCTACGGCGCGGAGCGCTAAGGGGTTAAGAAGAAATAAACGTTTAATATTTGGGGATTGCCGAATTTGACATGCAAGGGGTTCCAAGGCTATGGCAAACAATAACGGGGAAAGAGGGCAACCCTGTCTAGAACCTCGACCTAGTTTAAGTACCCTAGAAACTTCCCCGTTCACCAAAATCCTGGCTAAGGGGCCTGAATATAAAGTTTTTATCAGGTTTATAAACTTATCACCGAACCCCATTATCTCCAGAGTTTGGGCAATCCCCAAATATTAAAGGATTTAATCAAAGGGGTACCGAGGAAAAGATTTCGCTATATGCGGATGACATCCTGTTATTTCTGGGGGCCCATGAGGCCATCCCGAGGGTTTTTTCAACATTTGATGTGTTTGGGAGGGCCTCCGGGTTGACCATTAACTGGCAGAAGTCGGCATGTCTGCCAGTGGACCCTCTGGTAAAATCTATACCCCGGGGACTTAAGACGATTGAGGTAAACGGATGGGTGGAATATCTTGGGATTAAATGCTCAATAGATATAACCAGATATACGGAGCTTAATATAATGCCAGTGATAGGGTATATTAGAAGTAAGATCAAAACGTGGAAAAAACTACCCATTAATTTGATAGGTAGAATTGCCCTTATTAAAATGCAACTTCTCCCTAAACTCCTTTACGTGTTGGCTGCGGCTCCTATTTGGATCCCAGTAAAAATCTATCGGATTATAGAAAGCCTCTTTAGGGAGCTAGTTTGGAGAGGTAGGCAACCACGCCTGAAACTGGAGGTTATGATGCTCCCATATGAAGAGGGGGGCTTCAACCTCCCGGATATAAAAGTTTATTTTTTAACATCACAAATTAAACATATCTTGACCTGGGATTGCTCTCCCCTGACAGGTCTTCCGGGTAGTGTGATCGGTTCAGGGGATCATACGCTTAAACTTAACATTTTTGAAGCTCTAGAGACTGGTAACTGGGAAAGACAGCCTATGAGGAAAACGCATCCCACACTATCCCTGATGGTTCAAGTGTGGCGTGAGATTAAATCCCTATGGGATATTGAAGATATTTTCCCCTTCTCCCCCATATGGAAAAATGCAAACCTGGGTTCACCCGATATTATAGAACGTCCATGGATAGAGAAGGGAGTAATTCATGTCCACCAGCTTGTCAGAAACGGTAAAATAAGGCCATTTTCAGCTATAAGAGAGGAGTATGAGATTCCCCCCTCATGTTTTTTTGCATACGTACAATTGGCCCATTGGTGGTCCTCTCTTAATAAGACGGTCCTGGAATGGGAGGGGCTACCCCCAATTATAAGATTATTGTGGACATTTAATAAAAGAAAGATTAAGACTCAAAAAATATATTCTAGTATAGTCATACAAAGGCACCGTAGGTTACTTAATAGACCCAGGGAAAAATGGATGGAGGAAATTGGAATTGTTGAAGATCAGGCCTGGGGAGATACCCTGAGAGATATAAAAAAGATACTAAAAATCCCTGCACATAGACTGACGCAATTGTCAATCCTGCATAGGATATACTATACCCCAAAAAAAATTTCATTATTTTCAGGAGAAATGGTCCGGTGTAAACGATGCGGGGGGGAGAATGCTGACGATGTTCACATGCTATGGTCATGTCCATTAATGCAAAACTATTGGGAAGGAATTATTAAAGAAATTGTAAATTGCTTTGACACCCAAATCCCATTTCACTTCACCACCTGTATTCTAGGCATATGGCATAGGGAAGATGATAGAGCACTAGGGAATTACGTAGTTAGAAAACTGCTGTTTCTCGCTAGATTTTGTATTGTCAAAAAGTGGATATCCTCAGACCCCCCCTCACTCGCTTTGTGGAAACGAATCACGAACAAGACAATCCTAGCTGAGGGTTATGAAAATGGTAGAACAAACACCAGCTCTAAATTGATCTATTTGAGAAACTGGCAGAAATGGATAGATTCCTATTTTGCAATAGAGGAAAAGAAGATTTTAGGGGTATTATAACTTCCCGTGAGATAGGGAAGGCAATATGGAAGTGGGGAGAGGGGCCATGAAATTGCCATACTTTGTTCACTCATTAATTTTATAATTCTTTTTTTTTTTTTTTTATTCTCTTGTTAATGATTTATGGTGATTATCTAGGGATATGACTGGGGGGGGGTTGGGTAGGTAAGGGGTAGGGAGGGAAGGGAAATGGGGAGGGAAGGTAGGGGAAGGTCAAGGGGATATGGGAAAATTGTATCATGTTTTATAACGGTGACTACCCAAGTTAAAATTGTAAAGTTTGTTGTATATAAATGTAGTACCTTATACGTGCTTAAAATGTTTGCTATGTCCTGGTTTAAACATTGTTAATATTGATTATGCTATGTTTATGCGGATGGGTAGATGTATAATATATGTGAAAGATTGATTTGATCTATGTATAATGCAAGCTAGAGGCCCACCTCTAAACCTGAAAGTAAATAACTAGCCGGTTGGACTGGCAATTATTTAGCAAGCATCCATAACTAGTAAGGGTAGAAACCTAATACATGTTATAAATTTCTTATATGTAATGTAGCACTTTATTTGTTATATGATTGTATTGCTGGAAAAATCAATAAAAAAATTTTATTAAAAAAAAAAAAAAAAAGAAGAAATAAACGTAAAAAAAAATAAATCAGAAGACTGTGCCTAATTCAAATCAAACCCCTAATAAATTGTCCCACTTCGGTGTTTGAGGTGGATATGTGTGTCACTAAGAGCTAAACACAACTCTCCCTCAGTTACTGGCAGAGCCTCTCCCTGCTGAAGGTGCCCTATACTTCCAAGTGAGTCATTATGACGCAGTGGAAAGGTGAAATGTTCTGCCTTAAAGGTTCAACTCCTGTGACTGCAGTTGTTTGGACAGAAGTCTCTCTCCTCAGTTATGCCAGAGCCTCTCCTTGTTGAAGTGCCCCAGACTTCAAGAGTGGAATTATGACCAGTGGAAGGTGAAATGTTCTGGCCTTGCGAGGTTCAACTTCCACGTCTGCAGTTTGTGCTGAACGATTCTCTCTCCTCAGTTACTGCAGAATCCTCTCCCTGGTGAAGGTGCCCCAGACTTGCCAGAGTGGAGTTAAGACCAGTGGAATGTGATATGTTTCTGCCTTGGAATTTCAAATCCCATGTCTGCAGATGGTGTTGGAAATGTCTCTCTCCCTCAGTACTGGCAGAGCCTCGCTCTGTCTGAAGGGTCCCTATCTTCCAGTGGTATTATGACCAGTGGACAGGTGAATGTTCTTGCCTGGGAGGTTCAACTCCTGTGTCTGCAGATGTTTGGAACAGAGTCTCCTCCTCCACTCAGTTACCTGCAGAGCCTTTCTAAATGTTTAAGGTGCTCCCAGACTTTTCCAGTGTGCAATTATGACCAGTGGAAGTGATTATGTTCTGCCTGGGAGGTTCTACTTCCCATGTCTGCAGATGTGTTGGAACAGAGTCTCTCCCAGCTGAAGTGGCCCTAACTTTTCCAAGAGTGGAATTATAACCAGTAAAAGGTGATATGTTCGCCTGGGAGGTTAACTCACATGCTGCAGATGTGGTTGAACAGAGTCTCTCCCTCAGTTACTGGCAGAGCCTCTTCCTTGTTGAATTTGCCCCAGACTTCCGGTGTGGAATTATGACGTGGAAGGTGAAATGCTCCTGCCTGTGAGTTTTCAACTACAGTCTGCAGATGTTTTGAACAGAAGTCCTCTCATCCCCTCCGTTCTGGCAGAGCTCTCCTCCTACAGTACCCATACTTTCCAGTGTGGAATATGACCAGTGGAAGGTGATATGTTCTTGCCCTGGGAGGTTCAACTCCATGTCCTCTGGCAAGATGTGTTGGACAGAGTCTCCTCTCCCTCAGTTACGGGCAGAGCCTCTCCTGTTTAAAGTTCCCCAGACTTCCCAGTCCGGAATTATTACCATTGGAAGGTGGATAGTTCTGTTTCTGCTGGGGAGGTTCTACTACCATTATCTGCAGATGTGTTGGAACAGAGTCTCTCCCAGCTGAAAATGCCCTAGACTTCCGGAGTGGAATTATGACCAGTGAAGGTTGGAATTTATTTGTTCGGCTGCCTGTGAAGATTTAACCTCACATGTCTGGCAGATGTGTGGAACAGAGTCTCCTCTCCCTCAGAAAAAAGTGAATTACTCTTCCCTAGCCTCTCCTTTGTTGAAAGTGCCCCGACTTCAAGATGTGGATTATGACCAGTGGAATGTTAAAATTGTTCTGCCTGCGAGGTTCAACTCCACGTTGCAGTTGTTCTGAAACAGAGTCTCCGCCCTCAGTTTTCTGGCAGAGCCTCTCCCTGTGAAGTGGCCCAGCTTCCATGAGTGAGTTAGACTCAGTGGAAGGTGATTGTTCTGCTGCCCTTTAAGTTCAATCCCATGTCTGCAGAATGTGTGTTGGAACAGAGTCCTCTTTGCCGAAGGTGCCCCATCTTCCCAATGTGGAATCATGAACCAGTGGCAGGTAAAATTGTTCTGCCTGGGAAGGTTTCAACTCCATGTCTGTCTGCAGATGTTTTGGACGAGTCTCCTCTCCCTCAGTTCGACAGAGCATCTCACTGCTGAGGTGCCCCCATACTTTCCAACTGTGGCTTAGGACCAGGGAGGTGAAATGGTTTTGCCTGGGAGGTTCAACTCCTTGTCTGCAGATGTGGTTGGAACAGAGTCTCTCTCCCTCAGTTTACGGGCAGAGCATCTCCTTTTGAATGTGCCCCAGACTTTCCCCAGGTGTGGAATGATACCAGTGGAAGGTGAAATGTTCTGCCTGTGAGGTTCAACTCACTTTCTGCAGAAGTTTTGGAACAGGAGTCTCTCTCCCAGTTCGCTGTAGAGCCATTCCCTGCTGAAAGTAACCCCATACTCCAGTGTGGAAGTATGACCAGTGAAGGTAATCGTTCTGCCGGGGAGTTCGACTCTCCGCATGTCTGGCAGATGTGTTGGAACAGAGTCTCTCGCCCGCAGTTCCTGCAGAGCCTCTCCTTGTTAAAGGTGCCCCAGACTGTCCAGGAGTGAGTTAAGATCCAGTGGAAGGTGATATGGTCTGCCTTGAAAGTTCAAATCCCATGTCTGCAGATGTGTTTTGGAACAGAGTCTCCTCTTGCCGAGGTGCCCATTCTTCCAATTGTGGAATCATATGACCATATGAAGGTAAATTGTTCTGCCTGGGAAGGGTTTCAATTCCCATGTCGCAATGTGGTGGAACAGAGTCTCTCTTCTCTCCCTCAGTTACTGACAGAGCATCTCACTGCTGAAGGTGCCCCATACTTCCAACTTTGGATTATACCAGTTGCGGTGAATGTTTTATCCTGTGGGGTTCAACTCCTGTGTCTGCGATGTGTGGAAAGAGTCTCTCCCCGTTGGCTTCGTGAAGGTGTCCCATGACTTCCAAGTGTGGACATATGACCAGTGTGGAAGTGAAGTTTGCTGTCCGGAGGTTCTAGCTACTGTCTGCGTAGTGTTGGAACACGGTCCTCCCTTGCGAAGTACGCCCATAGCTTCCAGGTAGGTGGGAATTATGACCAGTGGTGGAAGGGGAGTATGTTCTGCCTGGGTAAGTGTTGTAACTCCTGGTGGCAGATGTGTTGGAAGCAGTTCTCTTCCTCCCCAGTTACGGACAAGATGCAATCCCGGCTGGAAGGTAGCCCATATTTCCATGTGGAATGACCAAGTGAGAAGGTGGTGAAATGTTTGCCGTGGGAGGGTCAACTCTGTGATCTGCAGTGGGTTGGAACAGAGTCTCTCTCCTCTCAGTTACTGGCAAGCCTCATCCTTGTGAATGGCCCCAGACTTCAACAGTGTGGAATTATGTGCCTAGGAAGGTGAAGTTTGCCTGGTGGGTTCAAACCTCCCATTCTGCGATGTTTTGGAATCAGAGCTCTCTCCCTCAGTTATGGAAGGCCTCTCCTGCTGAAGTCACCCCAAGATACTAAGTGTGGATATGACTGTGGAAGGTGAAGTTACTTCCTGCGGAGGTTCAAGCTCCATGGTCTGCAGATGTGGTTGGAACAGGTCCTCCTCCCTCAGTCTGGCAGGAGCCTCTCCTTGTTTCAAAGGTGCCACCAGACTTCCAGTTCCGGAATATGACCAGTGGAAGGGGAAATATTCTGTGAGGTCAACCCCAGTCCTGCAGGATGTTGTTGAATGAGTCTCTTCTCCTCAGCTTACTGGCAAGCCTTTCTTGTTGAAGTGCTCGCAGATTCCAGTGGCATTATGACCAGTGGAAGGTGATATGTCTGCACTGGGAGGTCTACTCTCCATGTCTTGCAGATGTGTTGGAAACAGATCTCTTCTCCCTCAGTTCTGCAAGTGCCCCTGGGAAGACCTATTCCCAAGTGTGAAATATGACCAAGTGAGAAGTGATATGTACTGCCTGGGAGGTTTAACTCACTGTCTGTAGATGTGTTGGACAAGAGCCTCTCCTCAGTGGCTGATACTGCTTATTGCAGTTGGCCAGTTCAATTGATGACCAGTGAAGTGAAATGTCCTGCCCGAAGGTTCAACCGTCTGACAGCAGTTGTTGTTGGAAACAGAGTCTCTCTCCCTCAGTAACTGGCAGAGCCTCTCCTTGGGAAGGTGCCCCAGGACTTCAGTAGTTGTTGAATGACCAGTGGAGGTGATATGTTTGCTGGCGGTCATTCGGTTGCAGTGTGTGACGGCTCTGAAGGTCCCGTCCATCGAATATGAGTTGCGAATAACCAGTGAAAAGTTGTTGGGAAACCCCGGCGAGGTCTGACAGAGTCTATCCCTCAGTACGCAGAGCCTCACCTGGTGAAGTGCCCAGCTTCCAGGGAGTGGATTATAGCCAGTGGAGGGATAGTTTCTGCCTGGAAGTTCACATCCGATGCGCAACATGTGTTGAACAGGTCTCTCTCTCCTGTGAGAGGTGCCCCATACTTTCAGTGTGGATTATGACCAGTGAAGTAGAATGGTTCTGCCGGGAGGTTCAACTCCTGTCTGCAGTTGTTGGAACAGAGTCCTCTCTCCTCTTTATGGCCAGAGCCTCCCCTGTTGAAGGGTGCCCAGACTCAAGGTGTGAAATTATGACAGTGGAAGGTGAATTGTTCTGCCTGCAGAGGCATCCTCCATGTTCGCAGATGGCTTGACACGAGCTCTCTCCCTCAGTTATGGCAAGCCCTCCCGCGTGATAAGGTCCCAATACTTCCAGAGGTGGAGTATTAAGCCAGTGGAAAGTTGATATGTTCGCCGGGAGGTTCACACGTCCATGTTCTGCAGATCGTGTGTGGAAACAGGTCTCTCTCCGCTGCAGAGCCTTTAAAGGTGCCCCACTACTACCAGGATCGGAATTATGACCAGTGAGTAGTTAATATGTTCTGCCTGGAGGGGGTTTTTCACTGCTGTCTACTCCATTGCAGTTGTTGGAACAGAGTCTCTGCCCCATTACAGTGGCAACCTCACTATACGTTGCCAGATCGTAGTGGAATTATGAACCTGGAAAGGTTGATACTGGTTCTGCCTGGGAGGTTCACACTCACAGTCGCGTAGATTGTTTGAACAGAGTCTCTCTCCCTACAGTTACTGGCAGAGCCTACTCTGTTGATTGGTGCCCAGCTTCCAAGTGGGAATTAATATGACCATGTGAATGGTGAATGCTCTGCCTGGTGGTTCAACTCCACATGTCCTGAGATGTGTTTTGGACGACTCTCTCTCTCCTCAGTTACTGCATAGCCCTCCCTGCTGAAAGTAACACTCCAATGGAAGGACATAGTAACGGGTTTTTACTCACATGTGCAGATGGTGGAAATCTTCGTGAAGCCCTTTTAAGGTGCCCGATTCAGTGGATATAATGAGTTCTAGTGTTCTGCCCTGGGAGGTTCAAACTCCCATGTCTGCAGATGTGTTGGACAGAGTTCTCTTCCCTCAGTTACTGCATAGCCCTCACTTGGTAAGGTGCCCCAGACTTCCAAGGTCGGAATATGACATGAGGTGATATTCTGCTGGTTCATCCATGTTGAGGATTTGTTTTTTGTTCTTTACCATGCTCTGCACAGTTTGGAGAAGAGTCATCCTTCACAGGTTCTGATGCCAGACTTCCAGTGGGGCAATTATGACCAGTGGAAGGTGATATGTTCTGGCCTGGGAGAGTTCAACTCCCATGTCTGCAGATGTGTTGGAACAGACGTCTTCTACTGAGTACCTCTCCTTGTTGAAGGTGCCTCAGGACTTCCAGGATGTGGAATTAGAGCCATTGAAGGTGAAAGGTCTGCTGGAGGTACAACTCCAGTCTGCAGATGTGTGTGCAAACAGAGTCTCTCGTCCCTCTAGTTTACTGGGCAGTAGCCTTCCCTGTTGAAGGGGCCCTCCGACTTTCCAAGGAGTAAGTAATACCGAGTGGAATGTGAAATGTTCTGCCGGCGAGTTTCAATCCGTGTCTGCAGATGTGTTGGAACGAGTCTCTCTAGTTATGGCCGAGCGTCCCTCTGTTGCACGATAAGTTGTGAATCATGACCAGTGGAAGGTAAATTGTTTGCCTGGTGGTTCAACTCACATGTCCTGCAGATGTGTGTGGAACAGAGTCTCTCTCCCTCAGTTCCTGGAGAGCATTAGTAATGCCCTTGACGGAGTTCAGCTTCCACGTGGAATTATGACTAGTGTGGAAGGTGACATTACTTTTGCCTGGGAGGGTTCAACTCTCCAGGTCTGGCAGTGTGTTGGACGGAGTTCTCTACCCCAGTTACTGGCAGAGCATCTCCCAGCTTTGAGGTTTGAGCCCAACTTCCAGGTGTTTTTGGAATGTCCGTGGAAGGTGAAAGTTCTGCCTGTGAGGTTCCAACTCACATGTCTGCAGTGTTTTGGAACAGAAGGTCTTCTCTCTAGTACCTGGTGACCTGCCATGCGGTACCCCCATATACTTCCACGTGTGGGAATTATGACCAGTGGAAGATGTCTGCCGGAGTTATGACTATCTCGCTTCAGTCCATCGCGAGCTCCTAAAGGTCCACTTCCGAGTGAGTTAGACCAGGAAGGTGATCGTTCGCGGAAGTTCAACCATGTTAGTGTGTTGGACAACGAGTCTCCTTCCGCAGGTCTGGCAAACTCCTTGCTTATGCCCCAGATCCGTGGGAATATGACCAGTGGGGAATGTTGCCAATTGTTCGACGGAGGCAATTCATGTCTGCAGATGTGTTTGGAACAAGTCTCTCTCCTCTCAGTACTGCACGAGCTCACTCCCTGTCTGAGGTGCCCCACTTACTTCCAACTGTGGAAATTATGCCAGTGAAGGTGAAATTTTGTCCTGGGAGGTTCAACTCACTGTCTGCATAGTGTTGGAACTGAGTCTTCTCCCAGTTGATCTTTTGTGAAGGGGATCCAGACTTCCAAGTTGTGGCAATTATGACCATGGAAGGTGAATATGTTCTGTCCTTGGGA
This sequence comes from Engystomops pustulosus, assembly GCA_019512145.1. Taxonomy (NCBI): domain Eukaryota; kingdom Metazoa; phylum Chordata; class Amphibia; order Anura; family Leptodactylidae; genus Engystomops; species Engystomops pustulosus. The sequence continues at coordinate 164,357 of WNYA01000279.1, read as the reverse complement.
GGTTCTTCACTACCCTGTCTGCAGAGGTTGTTGGAACAGAGTATCTCCCTGCTGAAAGTGCCCTAACTTCCAGAGTGGAATTAGTACAGTGAAGGTGATATGTTCTGCCTGGGAGGTATAACTCCTGTTCTGCAGATTTGTTGGAAAAAGTCTCTCTCCCTCAGTTACTGAGCAGCCACTCCCTTATAGGTGGCCCCATACTTCCAGAGGTATTGATATGACCAGTGAAGTGAAATGTCTTGCCTGGGAGGTTCAACGTCTGTGATCTGCAGTGTGTGGAACAGAGTCTCTTCTCATCGAGTACTGGAAGGAGCCTCACCTTGTGAATGCCCAGACTTACCAGGTGTGGAATATTGAACAAAGGTCATGGAAGGTGATATGTTTGTCGCCTGTGGGTCCAAACTCAATGTCTGCAGATGTTTTGGAACGAGTCTTCTCCCCTCAGTTTACTGGAGAGCTATTCCTGTGGAAGGTGACCCAGTACTTCCAAGTGCGGGAATTATGACTAGTGGAAGGTAATATGTTACTGCCTGGGAGGTACGACTCCCATGTCGCAGATGTGTTGGAACAAGGTCTCTATCCTCAGTACTGGGCACGCTTCCATTGTTAAGTGCCCCAACTTCCAAGTGTCGGATTATGGACCATGGAAGGAGTTGAAAAATTTCTGCCGTGAGGTTCAACTCACATGTCTGCAGATGTTTGGAACAGAGTCTCTCTCCATCGTTCTGGCAAGCTTTCTTTGACGTGTCCCATACTTCAAGGCTGTGCAATTATGACCAGTGGAAGGTGATATGTTCTGGCCTGGGAGGTTGATACTCCTGTCTGCAGATGTGTGGAACACTGAAAGTCTCTCTTCCCAGGTCTGCAAGCATCTCCCTGAAGACCTATTCCAATGTAGTGGAATTATGACAAGGTGACAGGTGAGAATGTTCTTGCCTGGGAGGATTTAATCACTCGTGCCGGCAGATTGTTGGAAAGAGTCTCTCTCCTTCAGTTACGGCAGGCTCTCACCTGTGAAGTGCCCTAGACTTCCGTCGTGGAGTCAATTATGACCAGTGAAAGGTGAAGTGTCTGCCTGGAAGGTCAACTCCTGTCTGCAAGAGTTTGTTGGAACCAGAGTCTCTCTATCTCCCAGTACTGGCCCAAGAGCCTCCTTGTTTGAAGGTGCCCCAGACTTCATGGTGTGGAATTATGACCATGTGGAAGTGATATGTTTTCCTGGCCTTGGAGTTCACTCCCATGTCTGCATTGTTGGGAACAGGAGTCTCTCTCCCCTTCAGTTATGCAGAGCCACCTCTCCTCTGGTAATGTGCCCAATACTTCCAGGAGTGTGGATTAGACAGTGAGAGATTAATATTTGCCTGGCGGGTTCAACTCCCTGTCTGCCTGTTTTGGAAAACAGAGTCTCTATCCTATGTTGCAAGCGTGCCCCGAAAGTTACCTATCCAGTGGGAACATTATGACCAATGGAATAGGAAAGTGTCTGCACTCGTGAGGTTCAAACTCCATGTTTCGGCGTTGTACAAAAGACTTTGACAGTAGCATGCTCTCCCTGCTGAAGTTCCCCCTACTTCCAGGAGTGGGAATTATGACCAGTAGGAAGGGATAATGTTATCCTGGGAGGTTTCACTCCATGTCTGAGGATGTTTGGAACAGAGTCTCCTCCCTCAGTTAACTGGCAGAGCCTTCTCACCTGTCTGAAAGTGCCCTGGACTCCAGGTGGGATTATGACCATGAGAGGTACTATGTTCTGCGACTGGGAGGTCAACTCCCATGTCTGCAGATGTGTTGGAACAGTTCCTCTCCCTCACTACTGGCAATAGCCTCTTTCTCCTCTGTAAAGGTACCCACATGACTTCCAAGTTGAAAATTATGACAAGTGAAGGTGAAAGTATGCTTGGGAGGTTCACACTCCTGTCTGAGTTGTGTTGGAACCGAGTCTCTCTACGCTCAGTTAACTGGCAAGCCTCCCCGTTGAAGTGTGCCCCAGTCTCCCAAGTGGGTATTTGACCAAGTGAAAGTGAAAATGTCTGGGCCTGGAAGGTTCTAAACTCCTCACAGTCTGCAGATGGTGCGGAACAGAGTCTCTCCCTCTTACTGAAAGCTCTCCCTGTACAGGCTTGCCCAGATCCGATGGAAGTTATGACCATTGGAGGTGGTGAATGTTCTGCCTGGGGAGTTCAACTCCCAGTTCTGCGATGTGTTGGAACAGGAGTTCTCTCATCGTCTTGAAGATGCCCTTTTCTCTGAAGGTGTCATAACCAAGTGTGCATTAGGTGAACAGTTCGATTGGGAGGTTCATATCCGGCTGCATGGCGAAAAGAGTTACTTACGCCTTCGCAGTGTCGGACAGAAGCTCTCCTGCTTAAGTGCGCCATAGGACTTCCAGGAGGTGGAATTATACCAGTGGAAGGTGTATTTCTGCACTGGGAAGTTGTCCTCCTGGTGCCTCAGAGTTGTTGGAACAGAGTCTCTCTCCTGTTACTGCAGAGCCCTGTGGAAGGTCCCCAACTTCAAACGGTGTTGGACATTATAGCGTGGAAGTGAAATGTTATGCCTGCGCGAGGTCCACTCCGTTGTCTGCAGTTGGTGGCTAACAGGTCTCTCTCCCTCAGTTATGGCGGCTCTCCGCTTGATTTGAAGGCTCCACGACTTCAAAGTGTGGAATTATACGATGGAAGGTGAATGTTCTGCCTGGCTGGAGGTTAAACTCCCATGTCCTGCAGAGTTTGTGGAAACCATGTCTCTCTCTCCACTCATAATGGCAGAGCCTCTCCCTGGTAAGCCCCAGACTCCCAGGGTGGACGTTTGACCATTGGAGAGATGGATATGTTTGCTGGGAGGTTGAAACTCCCATGTCTGCAGATGTGTGAAGATTCTCGTAAGTCGGCTCTCTTGTTAAGAGAGTGTCCCAGATTTCAAGTGTTGGGAATTATGACAGTGGGTGATGTAGATAATGTTCTGCCTGGAGGTTTCAACTCCCTGTTTCTGAGTGCTAGAAAAAGGTCTCTTCCCTACGAGTATCTATTGGCGAGCCTCCAGGTGAAGGGCCCAACTAACGAGTTGGAATTATGACCAAGGAAGGTATAATGTTGCCTGGAGGTTCAACTCACATGTCTGCAGTATGTGTTGGAACAGGTCTCTTCCTCAGTACGACATGAGCAACTGCTGAGGCCCTATACCTCCAGTGTGGAATTAACAGTGGAGGTGATAAACGTCTTCTGCACTGGAGAGGTTGACCTCCTGTGTCTGCAGATGTGTTGGACGAGTTCTCTCCCTCATTTACGGCAGAGCACTTTCCTGGTTTGAAGGTGCCCTACTTCCAGGTGGGAATTATGACCAGTGGAGGTGACATGTTTTCTGCTGGAGGTTCACCTCCATGTCTGCAGATGTTTGGACAGAGTCCCTCTCCTCAGTCTGGAGAAGTGCTCCTAAGTACCCCTATCCAGGGGGAATTATGACAGTGGAAGGTGATGAGTAGTTCTGCCTGGGAGGTACAACTCCATGTCTGTTAGAATGTGTTGGAGACAGAGTCTCGTCCTCCTCAGTACTGACAGAGCATCTCCCTGTAGAGGTTGCCCAACTTCCAAGTGGGAATTGAATGATCGGCAGTTGATATGTTTTCTGCCTGGAGGTTCAACCAAATCCGTCGGCAGATGGTGTAGGAACAGAGTCTCTCTTCCCTCAGTACGGCAGAGCCTTTCTTGTTAAGTGTCCCAGAACTTCCAATGTGCAATACGACCAGTGCGAAGTGATATGTTTCTGTTCGGGTAGAGTCACTTCTGTTCGTACTCATGTGAAACAGAGTTGTCTCCTGAAGTACTGCAGAGCTCTCCCGAGTCTGAAGGTGCCCAGACTCCAGAGAGTGGAATATTACCAGTGGCAAGGTGATTGTTCTGCCTGGGAAGTTTTAAATCCACATGTCTGCAGATGTGTTGTGAACAGAGTCTCTCCCTCCTCAGTACTGGCAAGAGCATTCCTGCTGAAGTGCCCCAGATCTTACGGTGTGCATTATGGACCAGTGGAAGGTGAAATGTTCTGGCCTGGGAGGTTCAACGCCAGGTGTCCAGTTGTGGGAACAGAGTCTCTCTCCTACAGTTACTGAGCAGAGCTTCCTACTGTGAAGGTGCCCATACTCAAGTGTGGAATTAATGAACCAGTGGAAGGGAATTTCTGCCGGCCTGGGAGGTCTTCAATCCGTGTCAGTCTCAGAGTGTGGAGGACAGAGCTCTCGTCTCTCAGTCTGAGAGTGCCCTGTGAATGCTGCCAGCTTCAAGTAGTGGATAATATGACCAGTGAAGGTTGATATGTTTTCTCTGTGAGTTTCCTCACATGTCTGATGTGTGTTGATGAACAGAGGGTCTCTCTCCCTCAGTTTCTCGGCAGAGCTCCTCCCCTTGTTGACTATTGACCCAACTTCCAGTCGGAATTATGACAGTTGGAAGGTTGATATGTTCTGCCTGGGAGGTTCGAACTCCCAGTTCCTTGCAGATGTTTGGAACAGTCGAGTCTCTCTCCATCGTTACTGGCAGAAGCGCTTTCCTTGTTAGAAGGTGTCCCGACTTCCAAGTGGTCGGAATTAGGCCAGGAAGGTGAATATGTTCTGCTGGGAGAGTTCTACTCCCATGCTGCAGATTGTTAGAACCAGAGTCTCTCCCGCTGAAGGACCTCCATAGCTTCACAGTCTGGAATTATGACACATTGAAAGGTGAATATGTTTCCTGTCCTGGGGATTCACCACATGTCTGCAGATGGTGTTGGAACGAGTCTCTACTCCCTCAGTTACTTGCATGACTCTCCCTGATGAAGAGTCCCCAGACCAGATGGGAGATTTAGACCAGGGAAGGTGAAATGTTGGCCTGGGACGTAGTTCAACTCCTCAGTGATGAACTGTCTCTCTCCTGCGGCAAGCTTTCGTGCTGAAGTCAGCTCAAGAGTCGCATCCCGGAGGTATGTCTCATGGTATTACTTTGTTGCATAGCCTCTTCCGTTGAAAGTGTCCAGACTTCCAGAGTGCATATTATGAACCGTGAAGGTGATAGTTCTGTCCTGGGAGGTATTAACTACTCATGTCTCAGAGTGTGTTGGACAGATCGTCTCTCCAGATCAGGCCAGCTGATTGACCATGACTTCCAAGTGGGAATTAGTTACCAGTGTAAGGTGAATATGTTCTGCCTGGGAGGTTTAACTCACTGATCTGCACGATTGTGTGGAACGACTTCGTTCTCTCCTCAGATACTGACAGAGACATCATCCTGTCTGAAGGTGCCCCAACTTCCAGGTTGGGATTATGACACAGTGGAAAGGGTGAAATGTTCTTCTGCGGGAAGTTCACACTCCCTGTGCTGCAGTATGTTGTTGGAACAGAGTCTCTTCCCTTTCAGTTACTGCAGAAGCTCTCCTTGTGAAGTGCTCCCAACTTCAGGTTGTGGTTATGACCAGTGGAAGTGATAGCATGTTCTGCCTGAGGTTCACTCCTGTGGCATTGTTGCTGAGAACAGAGTCTTCTTCCCTCAGTTACTGGCAGACTCTCCTTTGAAGGTGCCCCACGCTTCCCAGGAGTGGAATGTTAGACCAAGTGGAAGGTATATGTTCTGCCTGGGAAGCTTCAAATCCCATGTCCGCAGAGTGTTGGAACAGAGTCTCTCTCCTCTGTCGGAAGCTTGTGAAGCTCCATCTTCCAAGTGTGGAAGTAGACTGGAAGGTAATTGTTTGGCCTGGGAGGTTCAACTCTCCTGGTTGCACATGTGGTTGGAACAGAGTCTCTCTCCTCCATTAACTGACAGAGCATCTCATGCTAGAAGGTGCCCCAGCTACTTCAAGGCTGTGGAATTAATGGACCAAGTTGGAAGTGAATGTGTCTGCCTGTGAGGTTCAACTCATGTCTGCGTGTTGTTGGAACAGAGTCCTCTCCCAGTCCTGCAAGCCTCCGAAGTTACCCCATACTTCCAAGAGTGGAATTATGACCAGTGGAGGGATCTATGTTCGCCTGGGAGGTATATCCACAGGTTAGCAGGCATGTGTGGAAGAGATTCTCTCTCCCAGTTACTGGACAGAGCCATCTCCCTGTTCTGAAGGTGCCCCAAGCAGTGGAATTACCAGTGTGGAAATAGTGAAAGGTGAATGTTCTTGCCTGAGGTTCAACTCCATGTGTCTGCAAGTGTGTGTGAACAGAGTTCGTATCCCTCATTTGACTGGCAGAGCATCTCTCTGTATGAAGTGGCCCCAGCTTCCAGAGTGTGAATTAATGACCAGTGGAAGGTGTAAATGTTGCTGCCGTTGAGGTCAACTCACATGTCTGCAGATGTTTGGAACAGAAGTCTCTCCCTATTCTGAGCCTCTCCTGCTGATGTGACCTAGACTTACATGTGTGGATTGCTAAGCCAGGAAGGAATATGTTTCTTGCCTGGGAGGTTCACTCCCATGCTGCAGTGTGTTGGACATCAGAGTCTCTCTCCTTGTCTTGGCATGCCCCATGACCTAGTACCCAGTACCAATGTGAATTATGACAGTGATGAAGGTGATAATGTCTGTGGGAGGTCTCCTCATGTCTGCGAGTTGTTAGGCATGAGTCCTCTCTCCCATCAGTTACTGGCAAGCCTTTTCTTGTTGAAGGGGTCCCAGACTTCCAGTGTGCAATTAATGACCTGTAAGGTGAATATGTTCCTGGCCTGGGAGGTTCTACTCCAATGATCTGCATTGTTGGAAACAGAGTCTCTCCCAGCTGAAAGTCCCTAACTTTCAGGAGTGGAATTTGACCAGTGAAGGTTAATATGTTTCCTGCCTGGGAGATTTACAACATGCTGGCAGATGTTTGTAACAGAAGTCTCTCTCCCTCAGTTACTACTTTTACTGGCAGAGCCCTCTCCCTGCTGAAGGTGCCCTATACTTCCAGTGAGTATTAGAACAGTTGAAGTGAAATGTCCTGCCTTGAGGTTCAACTCCGCATGTCTGGCACCATGTGTTTGGAACAGAGTTCTCTCTCCCTCAGGTTACTGCAGGCTCTCCTTGTTGAAGTGCCTTGCCCCAACCCGAAAAAAACTTCAAGGTGTGAAATTATGACGCAGTGGAGTGAAATGTTCCTGCCTGCGGGTTCAACTTACTCCCATGTCTGCAGTTGTGCTGAAACGAGTCTCTCTCCCTCAGTTTTACTGGCGAGCCTCTCCCTGGTGAATGTGCCCCAGAACTCCAGGAGTGGAGTTAAGACCAGTGAAGATGATTATCTGCCTGGGGAAAAAAGGTTCAACTCCCATTTCTGAAATTTTTGAAACAGAGTCTCCTCCTTGTTGAAGTCTTGCCCCAGTTTTCAGTTCCAAGGTGTGGAATTATGACCCGTGGAAGTAGAAATGTTCTGCCTGCGGGCTCAACTCCTGTATCTTCAGTTTGTACTAAAAGAAGAGTCTCTCTCTCCGCTCAGTTATTGGGCATGAAGCCTCTCCCTGGTGAAGGTGCCCCAGACTTCCCGAGTGGAATATGACCGTGGAAGGTTAAATGGTTCTGCCTGTGAGGTTCAACTCCCATGTCTGCAGATGTGGTGTGGAACAGAGTCTCTCCTCAGCTGAAATTCCCTAGACTTCCAAGTGTGAATTATTACCAGTGGAAGGTGATTTTCTGCCTGGAGGTTCTACTCTCCCCAATTTCTGCAGATGTGTTGGAACAAGAAGAGTCCTCTCCCGAGCTGAAAGTGCCCTAACTTTCCAATAGTGGAATAATTACCAGTGGAGTGATCGTTCTGCCTGGGCGTTTAACTCACATGGTCTGCAGATGTGTTTGAACCGAGTCCTCTCCTCCCCTCGTTACTGACAGAGCCTCTTCCTCCTGGCTGAAGGTGCCCCATACTTCCAGTGTGGAATTAGACCATGGAGTGAAATGTTCTGCCGTTGAGGTTCAACTCACATGTCTGCAGATGTTTTGGAACCGAGTCCTCTCTCCCTCAGTTACTGGCAGAGCCTCTCTTGTTATGTTAGGCCCCAGACTACCAGGTGTGGAATTATGATCAGTGGAAGGTGATATGTTCTACCTGGGAGGTTCAACCTCCACGTCGGCAGATGTTTTTGGAACAGAGTCTTCTCTCCCTCATTACTGGCAGAGCCTGGGAGGTTTCAACACCCCTAAATGCAGATGTAGTACAGTCGCTCTTCCTTCAGTTACTGGCGAGCCCTTTTCTGTGGAAGTGTCCCAGACTTCCAAGTGTGCAATTAGACCATGGAAGGTGAATATGTTCTGGCCTTGGAGGTTCTACCCAATGTCTGCAGATGTGTTGGCAACAGGCTCTCCCAGCTGAAAGTGCCTAGACCTTCCAGAGTGGAATTATTACCAGTGGAGGTGGAATTTTCTGCCTGGGATATTTAACTCACAATGGTCTGCAGTATGGCTGGAACAGAGTCTCTCTCCCTCCGTTAACTGGCAGAGCCTCTCCCCTGCTGAAGGTGCCCTCATACTCCAAGTGAGTAATTATGACCAGTGGACGGTGAAATGTCCTGGCCTGAAAGGTTCACTCCTGTGTACTGCAGTTTTGTTGGACAGATCTCTCTCCTCATTACTGCAAGAGCTCACATTGTTGAGGTGCCCGACTTCAAGGTGTGGAATTATTACACCAGTGAGGTATATGTTCTGCTTGGGGTTCACTCCCATGTCTGCCCTTTGTTTGGAACAGAGTCTCCTCCCTCATGTTACTGGCAGACCTCTCCTTGTTGAAAGTGCCCGAACTTCAAGGGGTGGAATTAAGGACCAGTGGAAGGTGACTGTTTCTGTGCTTGTTCTGCCTGCGAGGTTCAACTCCCATGTCTGCCAAGTTGTGGCTAAACAGGTCTCTCTCCCCCTAGTTCCTGGCATAGCTCTTCCCTGGTGAATGTGCCCAGACTTTCGAGAGTGAGTTTTAAGACCAGTGGAAGATGATATATTCTGCTGGGAGTTCAACTCCCATGTCTGGCAAATGTGTTGAAAACAGAGTCTCTCCTTGTTGAAGGTGCCCCAGTTTTCAAGGTGTGGAATTATGACCAGTTGGGGAAGTAAGAAATGTCTCCTGCGAGGCTCCACTCCTTTATCTGCAGTTGTACTAAAAAAGAGTCTCAGTCTCTCTCTCCTCAGTTATGGCAAGCCGCCTGTGAAGGTGCCCCAACTTCCAGGAGTGGATTATGACCAGTGGAAGGTGAAATGTTCTGCCTGTGAGTTTCACTCCCATGTCTTGCCAGATGTGTGGCACAGATCTCTCCCAGCCTGAAAGTGCCCTAACTTCCAGTGTGGCAATTATGACCAGTGGAAGGTGATATGTTCTGCCTGGGGGAGTTCTCTCCTGTCTGCAGATGTGTTTGGAACAGAGTCTCTCCAGCTGAAAGTGCCTATACTTCCAAGAGTGGATAATTACCTGGAAGGTGATATGTTTTCTGCTGGGAGGTTTAACTCACATGTCCTGTGCAGATTGTGTTTGAAACGAGTCTCCCTCTCTCCCTCAGTTACTGACAGAGCATCTCCCTGCTGAAGGTGGCCCCATACTCCAAGTGTGTAAATTATGACCATGGAAGGTGAAATGTTCGGCCTTTAGGTTCAACCTCACATTTCTGCAGATGTTTTGGAACAGAGTCTCTCTCCCTCATTTACTTGCAGAGCCTCTCCTTGTTGATGTGCCCCAGACTACCAGGTGTGGAATTATTATCAGTGAAGGTGATATGTTTCACCTGGAGGTTCACTCCCTCTGCAATTTTTGAACAGTAGTCGCTCTCCCTCAGTTACTGGCAAGCCTGGGAGGTTCAACACCATGAATGCAGATGGTTATGGTACAAGAGTCTCTCTTCCTCAGTGTACTGGCCGAGCCTTTTCTTGTGGAGTGCCCCCATACTTCCAGGTGTTGATTTATGACCAGTAGAACTTTGATATGTTCGCCTGGGAGGCCTCACCCTCCTGTGTCTGCAAATCTGTTGTAACCAGTCTTTCTCTTCTTAGTTTACGTCTATCCTCTCCCTGTGAAAGGTGCCCCTGAATTCCAGTGTGCGAATTATGACCAGTGGAAAGGTGAATATGTTCTGCTTCCCAATGACTGCAGATGTGTTGGAACAATTCTCCTCTCCCTCAGAAACGGCAAGAACGCAGTAAGGTTGCCCGCATACTTCCCAGGTGTGGAAAATTATGACCAGTGGAAGTTGATCTTTTTCTGCTGGGTGGGTCAAACTCCCTTGTCTGCAGATGTGTTGGAACAGAGTCTTCACTGCTGAAGGTTTCCCCATACTTCCAGGTGTGGAATTATGATCCGTGGAAGGTGATATGTTTCTGCCTGGGAGATTCAACTCCATGTCTGCAATGTGTTGGAACAAGTCCTTCTCCCCAGTTTGGCAGAGCTCTCCCTGCTGAATATTTCCGGTGTGGAGTTATGACCAGTGGAAGGTGAACCTGTTTTCTCCTGGGAGTTCAACTCCCATATCTAGGATGTGTGGACAGAGTCTCTCCTTGTTGAAGGTGCCCCAGACTTTTAAGGTGTGGAATTATGACCAGTTGAAGGTGAGATGTTCTGCCTGGAGGTTCAACTCCCATGGTCTGCAGATGTGTTGGAACAGAGTCTCTCTCCCTCAGTTCTTGCGATAGCCTCTCCTTTTGTAGGTGCCCCAGACCTTCCAGTTGTGGTATTATGACCATGAAGGGAATTTCTGCCTCTCTCCCTCTCTCTTTTTGTTCTTTCTCTTTTTTCTCTCTCTCTCTCTTTTCTCTAAGGCGTTCCTAAAAAGGGGAGTATAAATCGCAAGTCTTTCTATTATAACAAAAGGAGGATTAAACCATGCGGGAGTTGGAACTCGGGTCAAGGCGTTAGAAGATATTTTATGATACCCTCTACAGAACTACCAGGCGGGCTTGAGGAAGCCATACATGTTCTGTGGATCTGCTAAATTAACAGGCGGACAGAAGGTTCTGCCCGGTAAGGAGAGTTATATGGGAAAGCCAATTATCAGGTAACCGCTAGCAGGTTAGTTAAATGGATAAGGTAAAGAGCATATGTGCACCATCGCGAGACCGGAAGAGGAGACGGACGAGCCTGCCGAGATTATTGAGATATTTATTAAATATTATCAGGACCTCGTTACATCCAAAAATACTAAATCCCGGAAGAACTTCGTGAGTACTTTGTAGCCACTGATCCCGTCCTTCAGAATGGGGAAAGAGAGTCTTGACCAGGATATCACAGTCGGATGTTCGGAGGTGTTTCCCTGCTCGGGCTGGAGGTAATGCACCAGGGTTGGATCGCATTCCATTTGAGTTCTATAATGCTCTATAAGGATGAGATTATAGTGATCATTTAATAAATACATGGAAACCACTCATGTCAAAGAGAATTCCTTCCTCCATCATGAGGGAAGCACTAATAGTTCTAATCTATAAAGTCGAAAGATAAGAGCAAGTAATGCCTATCGTCCATCTCACTATTAATGTAGATAATAAATTTTAGCCAAGGTGTTGGCATAAGACTTAAAAAAATAATTAGATAAATAGTTCATATGGACCCAAAGGGGTTTTATTTTGCCCAGAGGTTCGCATCTGACAATCTATCTGCGTAGACTATTTTTAATATGCAACTCAAGGCATCCACCCTGGTCACAGATCCTGTGGTTTCCTTCCTGGACGCTCCCGAGCCGTCGATACTTTTAGAATGGTCCTTCCTGTGGTTTACATTGGAGAAATGGGCGTGTGGCCCTAAGATTTAATTACATGGGTGAACTTTTATATACTGTCCAACGGCAAAAATCTTAGTCAAATGGGGAAACATCAGAATCAATCAAGCTCGGTATTTGTTCAGCAGGGATGCCCCCCTTCTTTCCCCACCTACTTTTTGCCATTCCATGGAACCTGGCCTGTAAAATCGACAGGGAATAGGACCATCATGGGTTTTGGCAGGGAAAACGCAATGAACAAATTCTCTTTATGCAGATGACGTTCTCCTCTACTTAGGTTCTCATGGTTCATAGACAAAGTATTCAGATATTTGAGAATTTCAGACATTTTTCCTGCCTGTGCATAAATTGGCACAAATCCGCCTGGCTGCCGCGAAGAGTGTGGGTACCTTACCCCGCAAAAAGTGGTGGTTTTGATAAAGGGGGAAAGTACTACAATATTTGGGGGATACAGATCTCAGAAAAATATCCTGGAATTATATGGAAGAAATTGTCATAACCGATTTCGGTGAATTAGGGAAAACGGTCGCAACTGTGGAAAAAGCTCCCGATTAACATGCTGGAATAGAGTGTCCCTCATTATATGATATTGCTCCTAAGTTAATTTATGTGTTATCTGTAACTCCTAGAATTATACCGGAAACAATTTTTAAGATCATAGAGAGCTTGTTTGCTGATTATGGTGGGTAGAGGTAAACATCCGCTTAAAACCCCTTACCAACGCTTGGCCTTTTTTAGTTTTTTTTTTCACTTCCTTTTTTCACATCACCAAATTCAAAAATCTATACTTTTTTATTTTTCCACATAAAGAGCTGTGTTATGGGAGCCCTTACTTTCTGCGTCAACAAATTGCACTTCATAGTGAACGGTATTTAATATTCATGTCGTGTACTGGCGAAGGGCAGGAAAAAATCCAAATGCAGTGAAATGGTGAAAACCACATTTGTGACTTTTCTTGTGGCTTGGATTTTATAGCTTCCTCTGCGTCCCAATGACATGTGGTACATTATTCTTTGGGGTCGGTCGATCATGTGGATACCAAATTTGTATATGTTCATAATGTTTTCATACATTACAAAAATTAAACCTCCTGTATACAAAATATTTTTTTTCTTTTGGCCATCTTCTGGGGCAATACTTTTTCAAATTGTTGTACGGAGCTGTGATTGTCATTGTTTGCGCCATTTTGATGGCGTTTTCATTACTATAATTTTTGGGACTGTGCGACCTTTTGAACAAGTGAGCGTCACTTTTTATTAATTTTTTTTCAATATTTTCAAATTTCCCAACCTGGTGAGTTAAACCTCACAACAAAATTCACTTCCACGTTCATAATTTCCAACACCTGAAGTCTGGGGACCTCATTCTCAGGGTAGGCTCTGGCCATGGTAACTGAGGAGAGAGACTCTGTCCAACCATCTGCAGACAATTGGAGTTGAACCTCCCAGGCAGCACTATCATCACCTTCCACTGGTCATAATTCACACTTGAAGTCTGGAGGCAACCTTCAAACAAGGAGAGGCCTGCCAGTAATGAGGGAGAGAGCTCTGTTCCAACACATCCGCAGACTTGGAGTTGAACATCATAAGCAGAAAACATATCACCTTCCACTGGTCATCAATCCAACACTTGGAAGTATTGGGCCCCTTCAGCAGGGAGAGGCTCGTCAGTAACTGAGGTAGAGAGACTATCTTCCGATACATCTGCAGACATTTAGTTATCCTCCCAGGCAGAACTATCACCTCCCTGGTAGATTCCTTCCGCACCTGGAAGTCTGGGAACCTACTAGGGAGATTCTGCCCGTATTGTGTTAGGGAGGAGCATCTGGTCCAACACACTTGCAGACACGGGGAGTTGAACCTCCCGGCAGACATTCACTTTCCACCTGTCATAATTCCACACATTGGTCTGGAGCACCTTCACAAGGATAAGTCCTCTGCCAGTAACTGAGGGAGAGGACGCTTTTCCAACACATATAAAGCATGGGAGGGTACCTCCGGCAGAACAAATCACATTCCAACTGGTCATAGGATCGTTGTCCCACTTGGAAGTCCTGGGGCACCTCAACAAGGGAGAGGCTTTGCCAGTAACTGAGGAGATAGCTCTGTCCCACAATCTGCAGCACTGGGAGTTGACCACCCAGGCAGAACATATCACCTCCACTGTTAATAATTCCCACACCTTAAAGTTTGGGGCAACCTTCAACATAGTAGAGGCGCTGCCAGTACCTGAGGGAGAAAAGCTCTGTTCCAACAATCTGTCAGACATGGAGTTTACGCTCCCAGGCAGAATCTTTTCCCCACCTTCCACTGGTCATAATTTCAACTTGGAATATGGGGCAACTTTCAGCTGGGAGAGACTCTATTCCAACACATCTGCAGACATGGAAGTTGAACGCTCCCAGCAGAAACATATCAGCCTCCACTGTTATAATTCCCACACCTTGAAGTCTGGGGGACCTTCACCAATGAAAGTCTTTGCCCCGGGGCCAGTAACTGAGGGATAGAGACTCTATTATTCCAACACATCTTTCATACATGGGCGTTGGAACCTCCAAAAGCACAATTTTTTATACCTTCCACGTGGTCATATTCCACACTTGGAAGTATTGGGCACCTTCAGCAAGGAGAGGCTCTGCCAGTAACTAAGAGAGAGAGACTCTGTTTTTCCAACACATCTGCAGACATGGGAGTTGAACTCCCAGCAGACATAGCACCTTCCACTGGTCATAATTCCACACCTTGAAGTCTGGGTTACCACCTTCAACAAGGATGAGGCTCTGCCGTACTGAGGGAGAGGGACTCTGTTCCAACACACTGCAGACACATGAGTTGAACATCCATGCAGAACATTTCACCTTCCCTGGTCTATTCCACACTTGGAAAGTAATGGGGCACCTTCAGAAGAGAGAGACTTCTCTTTCCAATAATCAATGGTGCAACAGGTGGGTATGATCCCTCCCAGACAGAACATATCACCTCCACTGTCATATTCCCGTCCTAGAAGAGAGACTCTGTTCCAACACATCTGCAGACATGGGAGTTGAACCTCCCCGGCAGAACATATCACCTTCCACTGGTCATAATTCGTACCTTAAAGTCTGGGGCACCTTCAACAAGGAGAGGCTCTGCCAGTAACTGAGGGAGAAAGACTCTGTTCCAACACATCTGCAGACATGGGAGTTGAACCTCCCATCAGAACATTTCACCTTCCACTGGTCATAATTCCACACCTTGAAGTCTGGGGCACATTCAACAAGGAGAGGCTCTCTGCCAGTAACTGAGGGAGAGAGACTCTGTTCCAACACAACTGCAGACATGGGAGTTGAACATACCAAGCAGAACATATCACCTTCCACTGGTCATAATTCCACACTTGGAAGTCTGGAGCACCTTCAACAAGGAAAGGCTTTGCCAGTAACTGAGGGAGAGAGACTCTGTTCCAATACATCTGCAGACATGGGAGTTGAACCTCCCAGGCAGAACATTTCACCTTCCACTGGTCATAATTCCTCACTTGGAAGTATGGGGAACCTTCAGCAAGGAGAGGCTTTGCCAGAAACTGAGGGATAGAGACTCTGTTCCAACACATCTGCAGACATGGGAGTTGAACTTCCCATGCAGAACACATCACCTTCCACTGGTTATAATTCCACACCTGGAAGTCGGGGAAACCTTCAACTAAGAGAGACTCTGCCAGTAACTGAGGGAGAGAGCATCTGGTCCAACACACTTGCAGACACGGGTGTTGAACCTCTCAGGCAGAATATATCACCTTCCACTGGTCATAATTCCACACCTGGAAGTCTGGAGCACTTTCAACAAAGAGAGGCTCTGCCAGTAACTGAGGGAGAGAGACTCTTTTCCAACACATCTGCAGACATGGGAGTTGTACCTCCCAGGCAGAACATTTCACCTTCCACTGGTCATAATTCCTCACTTGGAGGTATGGGGAACCTTCAGCAGTGAAAGGCTCTGCCAGTAACTGAGGGAGACAGACTCTGTTCCAACACAACTGCAGACATGGGAGTTGAACCTCCCAGGCAGTACATATCACCTTTCACTGGTCATAATTCCACACCTGGAATTCTGGGGCACTTTCAGCTGGGAGAGACTCTGTTCCAACACATCTGCTGACATGGGAGTTGAACCTCCCAGGCAGAGCATTTCACCTTCCACTGGTCATAATTCAACACCTTGAAGTCTGGGGCACCTTTAACAAGGAGAGGCTCTGCCAGAAACTGAGGGAGAGGGACTCTGTTCCAACACATCTGCAGACATGGGAGTTGAACCTCCCAGGCAGAACATATCACCTTCCACTGGTCATAATTCCACACTTGGAAGTCTGGAGCACCTTCAACAAGGAAAGGCTTTGCCAGTAACTGAGGGAGAGAGACTCTGTTCCAACACATCTGCAGACATGGGAGTTGAACCTCCCAGGCAGAACATATCACCTTCCACTGGTCATAATTCCAAGTACGCAGCTGAAATTGCCAGACTTCCAGAGTGGAATTATTAACCAGTGTAAGGTGATATGTTCTGCCTGGGAGGTTTAATCACATGTCTGCCGATTGTTGGACGTCCTCTCGTCTCTCTCCTCAGTTACTGACAGACGAGCATCATCCCTGCTGAAGGTGCCCCATACTCCAAGTGGGATTATACCAGTGGAAAGGGTGAAATGTTCTTCTTGCCTGGGAAGTTCAACTCCTGTGGCTGCATATTTGTTGGAACAGAGTCTCTCTCCCTCCCTTCAGTTACTGCAGAAGCATCTCCTTGTGATGTTCCCAACTTCCAGGTGTGGTTATGACCATGGAAGGTACTTGTTCTGCGCTGGAGGTTCGACTCCCTGCTGGCATATGTGTGGAACAGAGTCTCTTCCCTCAGTTACTGGCAGAGCCTCTCCTTGTAAGGTTGCCCCAACCTTCCAGGAGTGGAGTTACGACCATGGAAGGTATATGTTCTGCCCTGGGAACTTCAAATCCCATGTCGTCAGATGTGTTGGAACAGAGTCTCTCTTTGCGAAGGTGCCCCCCATTCTTCCAATTGTGGAATCATGGACCAGTGGAAGGTAAATTTGTTTCGGCCTGGTCAGGTTCAACTCCCTGTCTGCACATGTGGTTGGAACGAGTCTCCTCTCCCCAGTTACTGACAGAGCATCTCACTGCTGAAGGTGCCCCATACTTCCAACTGTGGAATTAATGACCACAGTGAAGTGAATGTTGTTGCCTGTGAGGTTCAACTCTGTGTCTGCAGATGTGTTGGAACAGAGTCCTCTCCCAGCTGAAAAGTGCCCCTAGACTTCCAAGAGTGGAATTATGACCAGTGGAAGGTGATTATGTTCGCCTGGGAGGTTTTATCCACATGTTATGCAGATGTGTTGGAAAATTCTCTCTCCCTCATTACTGACAGAGCATCTCCCTGCTGAAGGTGCCCCCATACTTCCAAGTGTGGAATTATATTCAGTGAAGGTGAATTTTTGCCTGTAGGTTCAACTCTGTGTCTGCAAGTTGTTGGAACGAGTTCGCTCTCCCTCATTTGACTGGCAGAGCATCTCCTTTTGAATGTGCCCCAGACTTCCAGTTGTGAATTATGACCAGTGGAAGGTGAAATGTTCTGCCGTTGTAGGTTCAACTCACATGTCTGCAGATGTTTTGGAACAGAGTCTCTCTCCCTCAGTTACTGGTAGAGCCTCTCCCTGCTGAAAGTACCCATACTTCCACGTGTGGAGTTAAGACCAGGAAGGTAATATGTTTCTGCCTGGGAGGTTCGACTCCCATGTCTGCCATGTGTTGGAATCAGAGTCTCTCTCCTTGTTTAGGTCCCCAGACCTTCCAGTCCGGAATTATGACAGTGGAAGTGATAATGTTCTGCTGGGAGGTCTCACTCCCATAGTCTGCGAATTTGTTAGGAACTGAGTCCTCCTCTCTCTCCTCAGTTACTGGCAAGCCTTTTCTTGTTGAAGGGGTCCCAGACTTCCAGTGTGCAATTAATGACCTGTAAGGTGAATATGTTCCTGGCCTGGGAGGTTCTACTCCAATGATCTGCATTGTTGGAAACAGAGTCTCTCCCAGCTGAAAGTCCCTAACTTTCAGGAGTGGAATTTGACCAGTGAAGGTTAATATGTTTCCTGCCTGGGAGATTTACAACATGCTGGCAGATGTTTGTAACAGAAGTCTCTCTCCCTCAGTTACTACTTTTACTGGCAGAGCCCTCTCCCTGCTGAAGGTGCCCTATACTTCCAGTGAGTATTAGAACAGTTGAAGTGAAATGTCCTGCCTTGAGGTTCAACTCCGCATGTCTGGCACCATGTGTTTGGAACAGAGTTCTCTCTCCCTCAGGTTACTGCAGGCTCTCCTTGTTGAAGTGCCTTGCCCCAACCCGAAAAAAACTTCAAGGTGTGAAATTATGACGCAGTGGAGTGAAATGTTCCTGCCTGCGGGTTCAACTTACTCCCATGTCTGCAGTTGTGCTGAAACGAGTCTCTCTCCCTCAGTTTTACTGGCGAGCCTCTCCCTGGTGAATGTGCCCCAGAACTCCAGGAGTGGAGTTAAGACCAGTGAAGATGATTATCTGCCTGGGGAAAAAAGGTTCAACTCCCATTTCTGAAATTTTTGAAACAGAGTCTCCTCCTTGTTGAAGTCTTGCCCCAGTTTTCAGTTCCAAGGTGTGGAATTATGACCCGTGGAAGTAGAAATGTTCTGCCTGCGGGCTCAACTCCTGTATCTTCAGTTTGTACTAAAAGAAGAGTCTCTCTCTCCGCTCAGTTATTGGGCATGAAGCCTCTCCCTGGTGAAGGTGCCCCAGACTTCCCGAGTGGAATATGACCGTGGAAGGTTAAATGGTTCTGCCTGTGAGGTTCAACTCCCATGTCTGCAGATGTGGTGTGGAACAGAGTCTCTCCTCAGCTGAAATTCCCTAGACTTCCAAGTGTGAATTATTACCAGTGGAAGGTGATTTTCTGCCTGGAGGTTCTACTCTCCCCAATTTCTGCAGATGTGTTGGAACAAGAAGAGTCCTCTCCCGAGCTGAAAGTGCCCTAACTTTCCAATAGTGGAATAATTACCAGTGGAGTGATCGTTCTGCCTGGGCGTTTAACTCACATGGTCTGCAGATGTGTTTGAACCGAGTCCTCTCCTCCCCTCGTTACTGACAGAGCCTCTTCCTCCTGGCTGAAGGTGCCCCATACTTCCAGTGTGGAATTAGACCATGGAGTGAAATGTTCTGCCGTTGAGGTTCAACTCACATGTCTGCAGATGTTTTGGAACCGAGTCCTCTCTCCCTCAGTTACTGGCAGAGCCTCTCTTGTTATGTTAGGCCCCAGACTACCAGGTGTGGAATTATGATCAGTGGAAGGTGATATGTTCTACCTGGGAGGTTCAACCTCCACGTCGGCAGATGTTTTTGGAACAGAGTCTTCTCTCCCTCATTACTGGCAGAGCCTGGGAGGTTTCAACACCCCTAAATGCAGATGTAGTACAGTCGCTCTTCCTTCAGTTACTGGCGAGCCCTTTTCTGTGGAAGTGTCCCAGACTTCCAAGTGTGCAATTAGACCATGGAAGGTGAATATGTTCTGGCCTTGGAGGTTCTACCCAATGTCTGCAGATGTGTTGGCAACAGGCTCTCCCAGCTGAAAGTGCCTAGACCTTCCAGAGTGGAATTATTACCAGTGGAGGTGGAATTTTCTGCCTGGGATATTTAACTCACAATGGTCTGCAGTATGGCTGGAACAGAGTCTCTCTCCCTCCGTTAACTGGCAGAGCCTCTCCCCTGCTGAAGGTGCCCTCATACTCCAAGTGAGTAATTATGACCAGTGGACGGTGAAATGTCCTGGCCTGAAAGGTTCACTCCTGTGTACTGCAGTTTTGTTGGACAGATCTCTCTCCTCATTACTGCAAGAGCTCACATTGTTGAGGTGCCCGACTTCAAGGTGTGGAATTATTACACCAGTGAGGTATATGTTCTGCTTGGGGTTCACTCCCATGTCTGCCCTTTGTTTGGAACAGAGTCTCCTCCCTCATGTTACTGGCAGACCTCTCCTTGTTGAAAGTGCCCGAACTTCAAGGGGTGGAATTAAGGACCAGTGGAAGGTGACTGTTTCTGTGCTTGTTCTGCCTGCGAGGTTCAACTCCCATGTCTGCCAAGTTGTGGCTAAACAGGTCTCTCTCCCCCTAGTTCCTGGCATAGCTCTTCCCTGGTGAATGTGCCCAGACTTTCGAGAGTGAGTTTTAAGACCAGTGGAAGATGATATATTCTGCTGGGAGTTCAACTCCCATGTCTGGCAAATGTGTTGAAAACAGAGTCTCTCCTTGTTGAAGGTGCCCCAGTTTTCAAGGTGTGGAATTATGACCAGTTGGGGAAGTAAGAAATGTCTCCTGCGAGGCTCCACTCCTTTATCTGCAGTTGTACTAAAAAAGAGTCTCAGTCTCTCTCTCCTCAGTTATGGCAAGCCGCCTGTGAAGGTGCCCCAACTTCCAGGAGTGGATTATGACCAGTGGAAGGTGAAATGTTCTGCCTGTGAGTTTCACTCCCATGTCTTGCCAGATGTGTGGCACAGATCTCTCCCAGCCTGAAAGTGCCCTAACTTCCAGTGTGGCAATTATGACCAGTGGAAGGTGATATGTTCTGCCTGGGGGAGTTCTCTCCTGTCTGCAGATGTGTTTGGAACAGAGTCTCTCCAGCTGAAAGTGCCTATACTTCCAAGAGTGGATAATTACCTGGAAGGTGATATGTTTTCTGCTGGGAGGTTTAACTCACATGTCCTGTGCAGATTGTGTTTGAAACGAGTCTCCCTCTCTCCCTCAGTTACTGACAGAGCATCTCCCTGCTGAAGGTGGCCCCATACTCCAAGTGTGTAAATTATGACCATGGAAGGTGAAATGTTCGGCCTTTAGGTTCAACCTCACATTTCTGCAGATGTTTTGGAACAGAGTCTCTCTCCCTCATTTACTTGCAGAGCCTCTCCTTGTTGATGTGCCCCAGACTACCAGGTGTGGAATTATTATCAGTGAAGGTGATATGTTTCACCTGGAGGTTCACTCCCTCTGCAATTTTTGAACAGTAGTCGCTCTCCCTCAGTTACTGGCAAGCCTGGGAGGTTCAACACCATGAATGCAGATGGTTATGGTACAAGAGTCTCTCTTCCTCAGTGTACTGGCCGAGCCTTTTCTTGTGGAGTGCCCCCATACTTCCAGGTGTTGATTTATGACCAGTAGAACTTTGATATGTTCGCCTGGGAGGCCTCACCCTCCTGTGTCTGCAAATCTGTTGTAACCAGTCTTTCTCTTCTTAGTTTACGTCTATCCTCTCCCTGTGAAAGGTGCCCCTGAATTCCAGTGTGCGAATTATGACCAGTGGAAAGGTGAATATGTTCTGCTTCCCAATGACTGCAGATGTGTTGGAACAATTCTCCTCTCCCTCAGAAACGGCAAGAACGCAGTAAGGTTGCCCGCATACTTCCCAGGTGTGGAAAATTATGACCAGTGGAAGTTGATCTTTTTCTGCTGGGTGGGTCAAACTCCCTTGTCTGCAGATGTGTTGGAACAGAGTCTTCACTGCTGAAGGTTTCCCCATACTTCCAGGTGTGGAATTATGATCCGTGGAAGGTGATATGTTTCTGCCTGGGAGATTCAACTCCATGTCTGCAATGTGTTGGAACAAGTCCTTCTCCCCAGTTTGGCAGAGCTCTCCCTGCTGAATATTTCCGGTGTGGAGTTATGACCAGTGGAAGGTGAACCTGTTTTCTCCTGGGAGTTCAACTCCCATATCTAGGATGTGTGGACAGAGTCTCTCCTTGTTGAAGGTGCCCCAGACTTTTAAGGTGTGGAATTATGACCAGTTGAAGGTGAGATGTTCTGCCTGGAGGTTCAACTCCCATGGTCTGCAGATGTGTTGGAACAGAGTCTCTCTCCCTCAGTTCTTGCGATAGCCTCTCCTTTTGTAGGTGCCCCAGACCTTCCAGTTGTGGTATTATGACCATGAAGGGAATTTCTGCCTCTCTCCCTCTCTCTTTTTGTTCTTTCTCTTTTTTCTCTCTCTCTCTCTTTTCTCTAAGGCGTTCCTAAAAAGGGGAGTATAAATCGCAAGTCTTTCTATTATAACAAAAGGAGGATTAAACCATGCGGGAGTTGGAACTCGGGTCAAGGCGTTAGAAGATATTTTATGATACCCTCTACAGAACTACCAGGCGGGCTTGAGGAAGCCATACATGTTCTGTGGATCTGCTAAATTAACAGGCGGACAGAAGGTTCTGCCCGGTAAGGAGAGTTATATGGGAAAGCCAATTATCAGGTAACCGCTAGCAGGTTAGTTAAATGGATAAGGTAAAGAGCATATGTGCACCATCGCGAGACCGGAAGAGGAGACGGACGAGCCTGCCGAGATTATTGAGATATTTATTAAATATTATCAGGACCTCGTTACATCCAAAAATACTAAATCCCGGAAGAACTTCGTGAGTACTTTGTAGCCACTGATCCCGTCCTTCAGAATGGGGAAAGAGAGTCTTGACCAGGATATCACAGTCGGATGTTCGGAGGTGTTTCCCTGCTCGGGCTGGAGGTAATGCACCAGGGTTGGATCGCATTCCATTTGAGTTCTATAATGCTCTATAAGGATGAGATTATAGTGATCATTTAATAAATACATGGAAACCACTCATGTCAAAGAGAATTCCTTCCTCCATCATGAGGGAAGCACTAATAGTTCTAATCTATAAAGTCGAAAGATAAGAGCAAGTAATGCCTATCGTCCATCTCACTATTAATGTAGATAATAAATTTTAGCCAAGGTGTTGGCATAAGACTTAAAAAAATAATTAGATAAATAGTTCATATGGACCCAAAGGGGTTTTATTTTGCCCAGAGGTTCGCATCTGACAATCTATCTGCGTAGACTATTTTTAATATGCAACTCAAGGCATCCACCCTGGTCACAGATCCTGTGGTTTCCTTCCTGGACGCTCCCGAGCCGTCGATACTTTTAGAATGGTCCTTCCTGTGGTTTACATTGGAGAAATGGGCGTGTGGCCCTAAGATTTAATTACATGGGTGAACTTTTATATACTGTCCAACGGCAAAAATCTTAGTCAAATGGGGAAACATCAGAATCAATCAAGCTCGGTATTTGTTCAGCAGGGATGCCCCCCTTCTTTCCCCACCTACTTTTTGCCATTCCATGGAACCTGGCCTGTAAAATCGACAGGGAATAGGACCATCATGGGTTTTGGCAGGGAAAACGCAATGAACAAATTCTCTTTATGCAGATGACGTTCTCCTCTACTTAGGTTCTCATGGTTCATAGACAAAGTATTCAGATATTTGAGAATTTCAGACATTTTTCCTGCCTGTGCATAAATTGGCACAAATCCGCCTGGCTGCCGCGAAGAGTGTGGGTACCTTACCCCGCAAAAAGTGGTGGTTTTGATAAAGGGGGAAAGTACTACAATATTTGGGGGATACAGATCTCAGAAAAATATCCTGGAATTATATGGAAGAAATTGTCATAACCGATTTCGGTGAATTAGGGAAAACGGTCGCAACTGTGGAAAAAGCTCCCGATTAACATGCTGGAATAGAGTGTCCCTCATTATATGATATTGCTCCTAAGTTAATTTATGTGTTATCTGTAACTCCTAGAATTATACCGGAAACAATTTTTAAGATCATAGAGAGCTTGTTTGCTGATTATGGTGGGTAGAGGTAAACATCCGCTTAAAACCCCTTACCAACGCTTGGCCTTTTTTAGTTTTTTTTTTCACTTCCTTTTTTCACATCACCAAATTCAAAAATCTATACTTTTTTATTTTTCCACATAAAGAGCTGTGTTATGGGAGCCCTTACTTTCTGCGTCAACAAATTGCACTTCATAGTGAACGGTATTTAATATTCATGTCGTGTACTGGCGAAGGGCAGGAAAAAATCCAAATGCAGTGAAATGGTGAAAACCACATTTGTGACTTTTCTTGTGGCTTGGATTTTATAGCTTCCTCTGCGTCCCAATGACATGTGGTACATTATTCTTTGGGGTCGGTCGATCATGTGGATACCAAATTTGTATATGTTCATAATGTTTTCATACATTACAAAAATTAAACCTCCTGTATACAAAATATTTTTTTTCTTTTGGCCATCTTCTGGGGCAATACTTTTTCAAATTGTTGTACGGAGCTGTGATTGTCATTGTTTGCGCCATTTTGATGGCGTTTTCATTACTATAATTTTTGGGACTGTGCGACCTTTTGAACAAGTGAGCGTCACTTTTTATTAATTTTTTTTCAATATTTTCAAATTTCCCAACCTGGTGAGTTAAACCTCACAACAAAATTCACTTCCACGTTCATAATTTCCAACACCTGAAGTCTGGGGACCTCATTCTCAGGGTAGGCTCTGGCCATGGTAACTGAGGAGAGAGACTCTGTCCAACCATCTGCAGACAATTGGAGTTGAACCTCCCAGGCAGCACTATCATCACCTTCCACTGGTCATAATTCACACTTGAAGTCTGGAGGCAACCTTCAAACAAGGAGAGGCCTGCCAGTAATGAGGGAGAGAGCTCTGTTCCAACACATCCGCAGACTTGGAGTTGAACATCATAAGCAGAAAACATATCACCTTCCACTGGTCATCAATCCAACACTTGGAAGTATTGGGCCCCTTCAGCAGGGAGAGGCTCGTCAGTAACTGAGGTAGAGAGACTATCTTCCGATACATCTGCAGACATGTTAGATACCTCCCATGGAGAACTATCACCTCACCTGGTAGATTCCTATCCGCAACTGGCAGTCTGGGAACCTCACCTAGGAGAGTTCTGCCAGTAACTTGTGTAGGGAGGAGCATCTGTCCAACACATCTTGCAGACACGGACAGGAGTTGAACCTCACAGGCCAAAAACATTCACCTTCCACTGGTCATAATTTCCACCGATTGGGGTACTGGAGCAACCTCAGGCAAGGGCAGTAAGTCTCTGTCCAGTAACTGAGGGAGAGGACCGCTTCCAAACACATTCAGACATGGGAGTTGATACCTCCCAGGCAGAAAAACAAATACACCTTCCACAACTGGTCATAGATTTGCCCACTTGGAAAAGTCTGGGGATCACCCAAAAGGGAAAGAGGCTTTGCCAGTAACTGGAGGAGATGAGCTCTGTTCCACACATCTGCAGACAGCTGGGAGTTGAAAGCAACTACCCCAACAGTTAATAATTAACCTCGACACTGTAAAGTTGCAACTTCCAAATGAAGTAGGGCGCTGGCCAGACTGAGGAGAAGCTCTGTTCCAAACACATCTGCAGACATGGGAGTTTGAACGTCCCAGGCCGACATCTTCCCACCTTCCACTGGTCATAACTCCACTCGGAAATATGGGGCACTATCAGCATGGGAGAGACTTTTTCCACACATCTGCAGACATGGAAGTTGAAAACTCGCAGGCCAGAAAACATTCAGCCTTCCACTGGTATAATTCCACACCTTGAAGTCTGGGCGACCTTCACAGAGTCTTGCCCGGGCATACTGAGGGATAGATCTTTATTCAACACATCTTGCAGTACATGGGAGTTTGAACCTCCAGTAAACACATTTATACATTCCAATGTGGTTTAACATATTCCCACTTCGGAAGTCTGGGCACTTCACCAGGGAGAGGCTCTGCCTAGTAAAACTGAGAGAGGAGAGACTCTGTTTCGTCCACAACACTGCAAAGGACATGGGGATTTGAAACTCGCAGCAGAACATTCACATTCCACGGTCATAATTCCACCCACCTTGAAGTTGGGACCACCTTCAAACCAAGGTAGGCTCTGCCGTAACTGAGGGGAGAGGACTTGTTCCAAACAACTGGCGAGACACAGTGAGTTGAACTTTAGGCCAGGGCAGAACATTTCACCTTCCACAGTCATATTCCACACTTGGAAGTTCAATGGGGCCTACCGACGCTCCAGAATGCAGAGAGACTCTTTCCAACATCATCTGCAGACCAGGTGGGTATGACCTCCCAGACAGAACATATCACCTCCACTGTCATATTCCCGTCCTAGAAGTGAGGGAGAGAGACTCTGTTCCAACACATCTGCAGACATGTGAGTTAAATCTCCCAGGCAGAACATATCACCTTCCACTGGTCATAATTCCGGACTTGGAAGTCTGGGGCACCTTCACCAGGGAGAGGCTCTGCCAGTAACTGAGGGAGAGAGACTCTGTTTCAGCACAACTGCAGACATGGGAGTTGAACCTCCCAGGCAGAACATTTCACCTTTCACTTGGTCATAATTACACACTTGGAAGTATGGGGCACCTTCAGCAGGGTGATGCTCTGTCAGTAACTGAGGGAGAGAGACTCTGTTCCAACACATCTGCAGACATGTGAGTTAAATCTCCCAGGCAGAACATATCACCTTCCACTGGTCATAATTCAACTCCTGGAAGGCTAGGGCACTTTCAGCTGGGAGAGACTCTGTTCCAACACATCTGCAGACATGGGAGTAGAACCTCCCAGGCAGAACATATCACCTTCCACTGGTCATAATTGCACACTTGGAAGTCTGGGACACCTTCAACAAGGAAAGGCTTTGCCAGTAACGGATGGAGAGAGACTCAGTTCCAACACATCTGCAGACATGTGAGTTGAACCTCCCAGGCAGAACATTTTACCTTTCACTTGGTCATAATACCACACTTGGAAGTATGGGGCACCTTCAGCAGGGAGATGCTCTGTCAGTAACTGAGGGAGAGAGACTCTGTTCCAACACATCTGCAGACATGTGAGTTAAACCTCCCAGGCAGAACATATCACCTTCCACTGGTCATAATTCCACTGTTGGAAGTCTAGGGCACTTTCAGCTGGGAGAGACTCTGTTCCAACACATTGCAGGACATGGGAGAGTTGACCTCGAGGCAGAACATTATCCCTTCCAAAGAGTGCCAATTCCACACTGCGGAGTCTGTGGATCTTTGGCCACCTCTCAACAACGGAAGGCTTTGCCAGTAGGACTGAGGGAGAAAGACTCTTTTCCAAAAGCATATGCGACATTGTGAGTTGAACCGTCACAGGCAGAATTTCACCTTCAAGCGGCCCACGA
>WNYA01000279.1:116829-133666 GCA_019512145.1 Engystomops pustulosus | reverse complement strand
CAAGGGTGTGGGAATTAATGGTCAGTGGAAGTGATACTTTTCTGCTGGGTGGTTCAACTCCCATGTCTGCAGATGTGTTGAACAGAGTTTTTTCTTGTCTGAACGTGGCCCCAGACCATCAAGTGTGTGGAATTTAATGACCAGTGGAATTTAGAAATGTTCTGCTTGTGAGGTTCTACTTCCTGTGCTACAGTTGTGCTGAAACGAGTCCTCTTCTCACCCTCAGTTTACTGCAGAGCGCCTCTGCCCTGTGGAAGGTGTCCGCCAGGACTTCCCTGAGGAAGGTGGATTATTCGACCATGTTAAGTGAATGATGTTTCTGCCTGGGAAGCTCTATCAAATCACCATGATCTGCAACTGTGTTGGAGACAGAGTCTCTTCTCTGCCGCGAAGGTCCCCTCATACTTCCAATGTGGAAATTATGAACCAGTGGAAGTAACATTGTTCTGCCATCGGCAAGCACATTCAACTCCTGTGTTCCTGCAGTGTGTTGGAACACGAGTCTCTCTCCCTCAGTTACTCGGCAGAGACCTCGTGCTCCTAGTGTGAAGGCTTTTCCAGGACGCTTCAGGTGGCGGGACCTCTACCAGTGGGAAGGTGATAGGTTCTGGGCTGGGACGGTTCACTTCCCAATGTCTGCCGATGTGCTTGAAACAGAGTCTGTTCTCCTTTGATTCTGACAAAAGTGCCCCCATGAACTTCAACTGTGGAATTCAAAGACCAAATGGAGTAGAAATGTTTCTGCCTGGGGAGGCAGTTGTCAACTCCTGTTGGTCTGCGCATTGTGTGTGGAGAACAGGTCTCGTGCGTCCCTCAGTTACTGGCAGAGCCTCTCCTTGTTAAAGGGTGGGCCCCAGACTGTCCAAGTAGCGGAATATTATACGACGTCATGGAAGGGTTGATATGTTCTCGGCTGGGATGGGTTTCACTCCCTTGTCTCTGCAGTCATGTGTTATGGACCATTCGAGTCCCTCTCCCCTCAGTTATCTGGCACGTCCTCACCTTGTTAAAGGTGCCCACCAACAAGACTTTCCCCAAGTGCGGATTTATGAACCCTGGAAGGTTGGATATGTTACGGGTGCTTGCCTGGGACGGTTCAACGCTCCTGTTGTCTGCAGATGTGTGATATGGAACAGAGTCGCGCGGGGGCCATTGACATGTGCATTCATATTTTTGGGGGTTGTCTCCTCATCCCGGATCCTTTCCTGGCAATCCTCTCCCCTTCAAATGGCTACCGTCCCATACTTCCAATTGTGGAATAACTGACCAAGGGAAGGTAATGCTCGTTCTGTGCCTGGGAGGTTCCCACTCACATGTCGCAATGTGTTTGGAACTGAGATTCTCCTTTCTCCACTACAGTTACCTGAGCAAGCTTTCCTTGTTGAAGGTTTCCCAGACTTCCAAGTGGCAATTCAATGACACAGTGTGGAAGTGATATGTTCTGCCGTGGGTAGGGTGTATACTTCACAATGTTCTGCAGATGTGTCTGGGAACAAGTTCTCTCTCGCTCAGTTCCTGGCAGAGCCCTCCTCACCTGCCAAGGTGTCCCTATACTTCCAAGTGAGTAATTTATGTACCAGTGGAAGGTGAAATGTTCTTGGCTTGGGATTCAACTCCTTGACTCGACATCAGGTTGTGTTGGAACAGAGTCTCTCTTCCTCTCAGTTACTGGCAGAAGCCTCACCTTTCGTTGAAGGTGCCCCAGACTTACAAGTGTGAATTATGACCAGTGAAGGGAGATATGCTGTCCTGCCTAGGAGGGTGTCAACTCCCATTCCTCCAGATGTTTTGGAAAAGAGTCTCTCTCGCCTCAGTTACTTGCGCAGCTGCTCTCCTTGTGTGTAATGGTCCCCAGACTTCAAGGCGTGTGCAATATGATAACGTGGAAGTGAAATGTTCTGCCTCGAGGTTCACTCTCGTGTCTGCAGTTTGTGCTAAACAGAGTCCCACTCTCACCCATTACCATGCCAGAGCCTCTCCCCTGCTGAAGGTGCCCTTAATTCCAAGTGTTGGAATTATAACCAGTGGAAGGTGATATCGTTCTGCTGGCTGGAAAGGTTCAACTCCGTTGTCTGCAGTTGTTGCGTGAAACAGAGTCTCCTGCCGATGCCCTACTAGTGTGGAATACTGCTCAGTAGCCTAAGTGCTGGATCCACCTGTAAGTGGAACAGGTCCTCCCAGTACTGATCCCCTGTTGAGTTCCCCAGACTTAGTCGAACAGACTGGAAGTGTGATATGTTTGGCCTGGAGGTTCAAATCCCATTCCAGTGTGTGCAGATGCTGATGCTCTGCCGAGGTGTCCCTGCATATCTCTCTCCCTGCGGTTACTGTACATATCTTGAAGGGCCCACTCCCAGCTGTGCAATAGTACAGGGAGTTGATTCTGCCTTGGAGGTTCTACTGCCCATGCTGCAGATGTCTGTTGGAACAGAGTTCTTCCTCTTCTAACTTCGCTAGATGCAAAGTGTGCCCTAGATACTTTCCAAACTGAGGGAATTATGACTAGTTGGACTTAGTTAATGTTCTGCCTGGGAGTCAACTCCACGTCTGCAGATGTGTTGAAATGAGTCTCTCTCCTCAGTTACTGGACAAGAGCATCTCTCCTTGAAGTGCCCCAGAGACTTCCAAGTCGGAATCTTGACTAGTGGAAGCTGATGATTTTCTGCCTGGGGTTTCAACTCCTGTGTCTGCAGATTGTTGGAACAGAGTCTCTCTCCCTCGAGTTACTGGCGATGCCTCTTCTCGCTGAAGTGTGGCCCCTATACTCCATATTGGTCTGATTAGGACCAAGTGAAAGGGTGATCATGTACTTGTCCTGGGCTGTGTTCTAACGTCCCAATGTCTGCAGATGTGGTTGGAACAGGTCCGTCTCTTGTCCCAGCTGAAAGTGCGGACCTTGAAGTCTGGGGCACCTTTAACAAGGAGAGGCTCTGCCAGTAATTGAGGGAGAGAGACTCTGCTCCAACACATCTGCAGACATGGGAGTCGAACCTCCCAGGCAGAACATATCACCTTCCACTGGTCATAATTGCACACTTCGAAGTCTGGGACACCTTCAACAAGGAAAGGCTTTGCCAGTAACTGATGGAGAGAGACTCAGTTCCAACACATCTGCAGACATGTGAATTGAACCTCCCAGGCAGAGCATTTCACCTTTCACTTGTTCATAATTCCACACTTGGAAGTATGGGGTACCTTCAGCAGGGAGAGGCATTGCCAGTAACTGAGGGAGAGAGACTCTGTTCCAACAGATCTGCAGACATGGGAGTTGAACCTCCCAGGCAGAACATATAACCTTCCACTGATCATAATTCCACACCTTGAAGTCTGGGGCACCTTCAACAAGGTGAGGCTCTGCCAGTAACTGAGGGAGAGAGACTCTGTTTCAACACAACTGCAGTCACAGGAGTTGAACCTCCCAGGCAGAACATTTCTACTTCCACTGGTTATAATTCCACACATTGAAGTCTAGCGCACCATCAACAAGGAGAGATTCTGTTCCAACACATCTGCAGACATGGGAGTTGAACTTCTTAGGCAGAAAATATCACCTTCCACTGGTCTTAACTCCACTCCTGGAAGTCTGGGGCACCTTTACCAGGGAGAGGCTCTGCCAGTAACTGAGGGAGAGAGACTCTGTTTCAGCACAACTGCAGACGTGGGAGTTGAAACTCGCAGGCAGAACATTTCACCTTCCACTGGTCATAATTCATAGTTTCATAGTTTCATAGTTTCTACGGTTGAAAAAAGACACTTGTCCATCAAGTTCAACCAAGGAAGGGAAGGGATTTGATGAGGAAGGGATTTAGGGGAAACAATTCTATATAACATAACCATCTATGTTATTTAGGTGTAAAAAGGCATCTAAACCCTTCTTGAAGCTATCCGCTGTCCCTGCTGTGACCAGCGCCTGAGGCAGGCTATTCCACAGATTGACCGTTCTCATAGTAAAAAAGCCCTGTCGCCTCCGGTGATTAAACCTTGATTTCTCCAAACGGAGACAGTGCCCCCTCGTCTTTTGATTTGATCTAATCTGAAACAACTTCCCACCATATTTTTTGTATGGACCATTCATATATTTAAATAAATTAATCATGTCCCCTCGTAGTCGTCTCTGTTCCAGACTAAATAAATCCAGTTGTTTTAATCTTTCCTCATAACTGAGACCCTCCATACCCCTTATCATTTTTGTGGCTCTACGTTGAACCCTCTCCAGCTCCAGGGCATCCTTTTTATGGACCGGTGCCCAGAACTGGACGGCATATTCCAGGTGTGGCCGAACCAGTGCCTTGTATAGTGGTAATATTACATCCCTATCACGAGAGTCCATACCACTTTTGATACATGACAAGATCCTACTGGCTTTAGAGGCAGCTGATTGACATTGCATGCTGTTATTCAATTTATGATCTACTAGTACCCCCAGGTCCTTCTCAACAAGGGACTCACCCAGATTTACTCCCCCAAGGACATATTTTGCCTTTGGATTATTGGCCCCCAGGTGCATAACCTTACATTTATCCACATTAAACCTCATTTGCCAAGTGGATGACCAAACATTCAGTTTGTCCAAGTCACCCTGCAGCCTATGAACATCCTCCATAGACTGTATTACACTACACAGTTTGGTGTCATCTGCAAAAATAGACACAGTGCTATTAATTCCTACCTCTATATCATTAATAAATATATTAAATAGTAGTGGGCCAAGCACAGAACCCTGAGGTACACCACTTATAACTGGTGACCATTCCGAGTAGGAATCATTGACCACAACTCTCTGGATACGATCCTTCAGCCAGTTTTCAATCCAATTGCAAATGATTTCTGCCAAACCAATAGCCCTAATTTTACCCATCAGGCGTCTATGAGGGACAGTGTCAAATGCCTTTGCAAAGTCCAAGAACACAATATCTTCATAAAAGCAGATAAGGTTAGTTTGACAACTTCTATTCTTAGTAAACCCATGCTGGCTGTCACTTATTATACTATTTGATGTCACATACTCCAGTATGTAGTCTTTTACTAACCCTTCCAATACTTTCCCCACAATGGAAGTTAAGCTTACAGGCCTGTAATTGCCAGGCAAAGTTCTAGAGCCCTTTTTATATATTGGCACCACATTTGCCTTGCGCCAGTCACTTGGCACCACACCAGACATTACAGAATCCCTGAAGATTTTAGCCAGCGGTACAGCAATAACAGAACTGAGTTCTTTAAGAACTCTGGGGTGTAACCCATCTGGTCCAGGAGCTTTGTACACATTGATTTTATTGAGCTTAGATTGGATAATGTCTACATTTAGCCAGCCTAGTATATCACAGGATCCATGACCCGCACTGACACCACCCAAGTCAGAAGTTCTCTCTTCTATTGTATAAACGGAGCTAAAAAACCTATTAAGTAACTCCGCCTTCTCTTGGTCTCCAGTCACCGATGCCCCATTTTCAGAATAAAGGGGTCCAACCTGTTGTGACCCATTTTTTTTTGCATTGATATACCTAAAAAATTTCTTGGGATTTGTTTTGCTATCTTTAGCTACCTGTCTTTCATTTTGTATTTTGGCTGATTTGATTTCTTTTTTACAGATTTTGGTAAGTTTTTTGTAAGTATTGAAAGCCTCAGGTGACCCGTCAGATTTATATTTTTTAAATGCCCTCTTTTTCTCATTAATTGCCCTTTTAACTGTAGCTGTAAGCCACGCGGGGTGTAATCTAGCCCGTCTATACTTGTTACCTATTGGAATAAATTTAGAAGTATAAAAACCCAGGATAGATTTGAATTTCTCCCATTTTACATTAGTATCACCATGTGACAGTATCTGATCCCAGTCTATATCCTGTATTGCAGCCCTGAATTTTTGGAAATTAGCCCTCTTAAAATTCAAAGTTTTCGATTTTCCCACCTGTTTCTGCTTTTTAAAGTTTAAGAGGAAAATAATTATATTATGATCGCTGTTTCCAAGGGGTTCCCGGATACTGACATTTTGGACAATCTCCTCATTGTTAGAAATCACAAGGTCCAACAATGCGTCACCTCTTGTGGGACCTTCTACAAGCTGCAACATAAAATTATCCTGCAGAAAGTTGATAAAATGTCTCCCCTTCATAGATGAAGACGAGCCCTGACCCCAATTTATATTTGGAAAGTTAAAGTCTCCCATTATCACTACGGTCCCCTCCTGTGCAGCCCGCTCCATCTGTTTATATAGGTGACCCTCTATTTCCTCAGTGATGTTAGGGGGTCTATAAATTACACCAAAAATAATTTTCTCAAAGCTCTCTTGGCTTTGAATTTCAACCCACAAAGTTTCTGCCTCCTCACACTCTGAGACCACTGACTCATTCACAATCGCTTTTAAGTCTCTTCTGACATACAGACATACACCACCTCCCCTCCTATTTGCCCTGTCTTTCCGAAAGAGTGTAAAACCTTGAATATTAACAACCCAATCATGCGATGCATCGAGCCATGTCTCTGCTACACCAACAACATCTAACTGTTCCTCTAATATCAGAGCCTCAAGCTCGCCCATTTTGCCTGAGATACTTCTGGCATTTGTGAACATGCAATTTAATTTTCCACAGTTATTTATCTGATTTAAAGTAATTTTACTGGTACATATATCCTCACCACCGTTCTGTAACTTGTGGATCTCCTTATCCACTACCTTAGGCCCCCATACACCGCCCACCTCACCACCCACCAACATAACCTGCCCCCTCTCTGACCTGTCTACCCCTTCAGTGTCTTCCTTTTCCTCCTCCCCCGAGCCTAGTTTAAATACTCCGCCACCCCTGCTAGGATCTTCTCCCCCAGCACAGCAGCCCCCCTTCCACTTAGGTGCAAGTTATCTGCAGAAAACAGCTTGTACCCCAGTGAAAAGTCAGCCCAATGCTCTAGGAACCCAAATAACTGTGCTCTACACCAGGATCTGAGCCATGCATTTAACTCCCTGAGCTCCCGCTGTCTGCTCTGTGTAGCGCATGGCACAGGTAGGATTCCGGAGAATACTACCTTGGAGGTCCTTTCCTTAAGCTTTGAACCTAGTTCTTTAAAATTATTCTTCAGGCTCCTCCACCTACCATCTATTCTGTCATTGGTACCAACATGAACCACGACAGCTGGGTCATCCCCAGCCCCTCCCAGTAATTTATCCACCCTTTCCACCACATGCCGAACCCTGGCACCAGGGAGACAGCAAACCATTCGGTTGAGGCGGTCTTGGCGACAAATTATTCTATCCGTCTTCCTGATTATAGAGTCCCCTACAACCACTAGCTGCCTTGGCTTACCTGCACTCCCATCCACCCTACTACTAGCTGGTCTGCTCCCCCGGCTGTGAGGGAGAGCAGGATCCGCTAGGGCTGCCATTTCTGACACTGACGTCCTTACATCATTGCACAATTTTGCAATTTTGCTTGGATGTTCAGAGTCAGAGTTGGCCTTCCTTTTCTTTGACCCCTTCCTACCCCCTCTAGTTATAGTAACCCAGCAACCCACCTGGCCATGCTGGCTTTCCTCTCCACCCTCCACTTCTACCCCGCTTATTGCTTGCTCAGTGAGCAGCATACTCCTCTCAAGATTGTCAATTGCTCGCAGCCGTGCAATATCTTCCTCCAGATCTCTAACACGAGCTTCCAGTAGAAAAATATGGGCACATCTGTCACAGTGGTATTCACCCTCGAACTCCTGCTCCAGCAGTGTATACATGCGGCAGAGTGTGCACTGGAGCATACCACCAATCTTGCTAGCCATATCCTAGTAACAAAACAGTGATAAGTATATAAATCAGAGATATAAAATGTAGGTTACTTACAGTTCTGTGGACTTCTCTTTTTCAAACTCCGCTTTTTTCAACTCACTTAAGTTCACTAGCCACTTAGAATCACAAGCCAAAACTGAGCGAGCTCAAAAGTGAGTTGCTAGACCTTAACTTATCAGGTGTGAACACTAATCCCTCCTCCCAATTAGCAGACCAGGCAAGGAAAGGGAAAAAAAAATCTATTTAAATTGTCACCCAAACAACAGATTCACTCTTAACACACACAAAACTCCGCTTTTTTCAACTCACTTAAGTTCACTAGCCACTTAGAATCACAAGCCAAATCACACCTTGAAGTCTGGGGCACCTTCAACAAGGAGAGGCTCTGCCAGTAACTGAGGGAGAGAGACTCTGCTCCAACACACCTGCAGACATGGGAGTCGAACCTCCCAGGCAGAACATATCACCTTCCACTGGTCATAATTCCACACTTGGAAGTATGGGGTACTTTCAGCAGGGAGAGGCTCTGCCAGTAACTGAGGGAGAGAGACTCTGTTCCAAAACATCTGCAGACATGTGAGTTGAACCTCACAGGCAGAACATTTCACCTTCCACTGGTCATAATTCCACACCTTGAAGTCTGGGCACCTTTAACAATGAGAGGCTCTGCAGTAAATATGGAAGAGACTCTGGGCCAACCATCTGCACCACAGGAAGTGAACCTCCTCAGGCAAAACATATCACCTTCCACCAGTCATAATTCCACACTTGGAAGTCTGGGAAGCCCTTCAATATGAGAGGCTCTGCCATTACTGAGGGAGATAGACCTGTTCCAACCATCTGCAGACTGGGAATTTGAACTTCCCAGGCAGAACTACACCTTCCACTGGTTAATAATTCCACTCCTGAAGTCTGGGCCCCTTCAAACCAGAGAGAGGCTCTCAGTAACTGAGGGGAGCAGCGCTGTTCAGCACAACTGCAACCAGGAGTTGAACCTCACGGCAGAACATTCTACTTCACTGGTCCTAATTCACACCTTAAGTCTGGGGCACCTTCAACAGGGAGAGACTCTGCCAGTAACTGAGGGAGAAGAGGACTCTGTTCCACCATCTGCAGACATGGGAGTTGAACCTCCCAGGCAGAACATATCACCTTCCACTTGTCATAATTCCACACCTTGAATTCTGGGCACCTTCAACAAGGTGAGGCTCTGCCATACCTGAGGGAGAGAGGACTCTGTTCCAACACAACTGCGTCACAGGAGTTTTAACGCTCCAGGCAGAACATTTCACCCTTCCCTGGTCTAACTTACTCACTTGGAAGTATAGGGCAACTTCATCAGGGATAGGCTCTGCCGTAACTGATGGGAGAGATACTCTGGTTCCAACCCCTCTGCAGACATGTGAGTTATACCTCCAGGCAGAACATATCACCTTTCCACTGTTCAAATTCCACTCCTGGAATCTAGGGCACTTACAGCTGGGAGAAGACTCTGTTCCAATACATCTGCAACATGGAAGTAGAACCACCAGGCCAGAACATATCACCTTCCACTGTCATATTTGCACATTTGGAATCTGGACACCTTTCAGGGACAATTACATTCTTTTCCATTAACTATTTATATATACTCATTTTTCCCACAACAGACCGCAGACATGTATGTTGAACCTCCCAGGCATAACATTTCACCTTTCACTTGGTCATAATTCCACACTTGGAATATGGGGTACCTTCAGCAGGAGAGGCATTGCCAGTAACTGAGGGAGAGAGCTCTGTTTCCCACACATCTGCGACATGGGAGTTGAACCCCCAGGCAGACATTTTCACCTTTCACTTGGTCATAATTCCAACTTGGAAGTATGGGGTACCTCAGCAGGGAGAACTCTGTTTCTAACACTCTGCAGACATGGGAGTTGAACTCCCAGGCAGAACATATCACCTCCACTGGCCAATAATCCGCACTTGAAGTCCCTGGGGCACCTTTAACATGAGAGGCTCTGCCAGTAACTGAGGGAGAGAGACGCTGTTCCAACACATCTGCGACTGGGAGTCGAACTCTCCCAGGCAGAACATATCACCTTGGCCACTGGTCATAATTTCCACACTTGGAAGTATGGGTATTTCAGAGGGAGAGGCTCTGCCAGAACTGAGGGAGAGAGATCTGTTTCCAAAACATCTGCGCAGACATGTGGTTGAAGCCTCAAAAGCAGAACATTTCACTTCCACTGGTCATACTTTTCTCACACCTGGAAGTCTGGGGCCAGGTCAACAAGGAGAGGCCTCTGCCAGTAACTGAGGGAGAGAGCTCTGTTCCAACAACACTGCATAACACGGAGTTGCCTCCAGGCAAACATTTCACCTTCCCTGGTCTTCATTCCACACTTTGGAAGTATGGGTCACCTTCAGCGGGAGATGCTCTTCAATAACTTAGGGAGAGAGAACTCTGTTTTCAACACATCTGGCAGACCTGGGAGTTGAACCTCCCAGGCCAACATAATCACCTTCCACAAGTCCTAATTCCACACGTGGAGTCTGGGGCACCTTCAACAAGGAAAGGCTTTGCCAGTACTGAGGGAGAGAGACTCTGTTCCCACTCTGGCAGACATGGATTTGACTTCCAGCGAACATATCACCTTCCACTGGTTTATAATTCCACTCCTGGAAGGCTGGGGCACCTTCACCAGGAGAGGCCTCTGCCAGTACCTGTAGGAGAGGACCTGTTTTCAAGCACAACTGCAGACGTGGGGAGCTGAAACCTCGCAGGGAACATTTCATCTTCATGTCCTAATTCCACACCTTGACGTCCGGGGCACCTTCAACAATGGAGAGCTATGCCATTAACTGAGGGATAGAGACTCTGTTCCAACACTCTGCATACATGGGAGTTGAACCTCCCGGCAGAACATATCACCTTCCACTGTATCATAATTCCACACCTTGAAGTCTGGGGCACCTTATTAACAGAGAGCTCTGCCAGTAACTGAGGGAGAGAGACTCTTGCTCCAACACATCTGCAGACATGGTTTCGAACCTCCCAGCAGAACATTCACCTTCCCCTGGTCATAATTCCACACTTGGAAGTATGGGGTAGACTTTCAGGCAGGGAGAGGCTCTGCCAGTAACTGAGGGAGAGAGACTCTGTTCCAAAACATCTGTCATACATGTGAGTTGAACTCTCACAGGCAAGAACATTTCACCTTCGCACTGGTAAATCCACACCTTGAAGTCTGGGGCCAACATTCAACAAGTGATGCTCTGCTCAGTAAATTGAGGGAGAGGACTCTGTTCCACACCATCTGCAGACACAGAGTTGCACCTGTCCAGGCAAAACGTTGCACCTCCACTGGTCATAATTCCACACTTGGAATGTATGGGCACCTTCAGCAGGGAGATGCTCTGTCCATACTGAGGGATGAGAGACTTCGTTCCAACACATCTGCATACATGGGAGTTGAACTCCCAGGCGAACATATCACCTTCCACAAGTCATTTCCACACCTTGGAAGTCTGGAAGCCTTCAACTAGGAGAGGCTCTGCCAGTAACTGAGGTGATAGAACTGTTCCAACACAACTGCAGAGACAGGAGTTGAACCTCCAGGCAGAACAATTTACCTTCCACTGTTCATAATTCACACTTGGAAGTATGGGCCCCTTCGGCAGAGAGAGACCTGTTCCAACACATCTGCAGACCTGGGATTTTGAACTTCCCAAGCAGAACTATCACTTCCACTGTTCCATATTCCACTCCTGGAAGTCTGGGGCCCTTTCACCAGGTAAGGCTCTGCCATAACTGAGCGATAAGACTCTGTTTCAGCACAACTGCAGACCAGGAGTTGAACCTCGTCGGCAGAACATTTCTACTTCCACTGGTCATCATTCCCACACCTTGAGTCTGGGGCCTTCACCAGGGAGAGGCTCTGCTTACCTGAGGGAGAGATACTCTGTTTCAGCACACCTGCAGCCGTGGGAGTTGAACCTCCCAAGCAGAACTTTTCACCTTCCACTGGTCATAATTCCACCCCTTGAAGACTGGGGCACCTTCAACCGAGAGACCTGTTTCGCACACATCTGCCAACATGATAGTTGAACCGCCCAGGCATAACATATCACCTTCCACTGGTCTTAACTCCACTCCTGGAAGTCTGGGGGCACCTTCACCAGGGAGAGCTCTGCCAGTACTGAGGGCGAGAGACTCTGGTTTCAGCACAACTGCAGACTTGGAGTTTAACCTCGCAGGCAGAACATTTCACTTCCACTGGTCAAATTCACACCTTGAAGTCTGGGGCCCTTCTACAGTGAGGCTATGCCAGGAACTGAGGGAGAGAGACTCCTTTCCAACACAACTACCGACATGTGAGTTTGAACCCCCCGGCAGTACATTTTCACCTTCACTTGTCATAATTTCACACTTGGAAGTATGGGGTACCTTCAAGCAGGAGAGGCATTGGCCAGTAACTGAGGGAGGAGAGACTGCTCCAACACACTGCAGACATGGAGAGTTTAAACCTCCCAGCGAACATATCACCTTCCACTGGTCTAATTCCCACTTGGAGTATCGGGCACTTTAGCAGGGAAGGGCTCTGCCAGTTAAACTGAGGGAGAGAGACTCTGTCCAAACACATCTGTCAGACATGTGATGTGAACCTCCAGCCAGAACATTATCACTTACATGTATAATTCCACACTTGGAAGTGGCACTTCAGGAGGGCTCAGCTTATAGCGAGAGGACTCTGTTCCAAAACTCTCAGACACATGGAGTTGAACCTCACAGACAGAACATTCACCTCACAACGGTCATATCCTCACTTGGAACGTTGGGACACCTTCAAGGCTAGGGAGAGGCTCTGCCAAGCACTGAGGGAGCAGAGACTCTGTCCAACACATCTGCAACCATGGGATTTGAATCTCCCAGGCAGAACATATCACCTTCCATGGTTCATAATCCACTCCTGGAAAGTCTGATTACAGAGAGGCCTCTTCATACTGGGAGAGAACCTCTGTCTTCAGACACATCCTGCCAAACGACATGGAAGTTGAAACCTCCCGCAAGAACATTCACTTCCACAAGTCATAATTCCCACACTTGAGATTGGGGCACCTTCACAGCAGAAAGGACTCTTGCCATAAACTGAGGGACAGAGAGCTCGGTCAACACACATCTGCAGAAGGGGGTTGAACCTCCCGGCGGAAGAACATATCACCTTCCACTTGGTCAAATTCCACACCTTGAGTCAGTAGGGGCACCTTCCAGGGGCTGCCAGAAGGGGAGAGAGACTCTTCTGCAACACAATGCAAGTCACGATGGTTTGAAAACCTCCTCAGCAGAAACATTTCACTTCCACTGGTCATAATACCACTTGGAATATTGGGGCACCTTCCGCAGGGGATGAGGCTCTGCCAGTAACTGAGGGAGAGAGACTTGTCATGAGCGTGAGTTATCCACGGCAAATCACCTTCCACTGTCAAAACTCTGGACGTTGGAACTCAGGTGAATCGTGTCCAATACACCGACATGGAAGTAAAACACCAGCGACATATTCACCTTCCACTGGTCATATTTCACACACTTGGAAGTATGGGCACCTCAAAAGGAAAGCTCTGCCCAAGAACTGATGGGAGGGCATGAGACTCATGTTCCAACACATCGAGACATGGTAGTTGAACCATCCCGGAACGAACATTATCACCTTCCACGTTCGGGCTAATTTAGCCACACTTGGAAGTATGGGCCGGCATGTTAAGTGCTCAAGAAATTTCCGCGCTGAGGGTAGAGAGACTCGTTCCAACCACATCTTGCAGAACATGGAGTTTGAACTCATCAGGCCAGAACATTGTCACTTCCACTGGTATAATACCAACTCTTTGTAAGTTGGGGCGGACCTTCACAGGAGATGCTCCACTTGGAGAGTGTTCTCGCACATTACAGGACTGGGAGGAACCTCCCAGCAGTAACATATCACCTTCCACTGGTCATAATTCCGAACCTTGAAGACGGGGCACCTTACAAGGAGAGGCTTTCCCAGTACTGAGAGCTGAGAGGAGAGAGAACTCTGTTCAAACACCATTCTGCAGACATGGAGTTTGACCTCCAGGCAGAACATATCACCTCCACGGTAATAATTACCTCCTTGGAAGTATGAGGTACTTCTTCACAGCGGTAGACGCGCTCTGCCAGTAACGTGAGGGAGAGAGACTCTGTTCCAAACACATCTGCAGACTGTGAGAGTTGAACCTCAACCAGCAGAACATTATAACCTTCCCACTGGGTAAATATATTCACACTGGAAGTCTGGCATTCAACAGGGGCGCCAGTTAAGGGCGGAGAGACTCTGTTCCACAACATCTGCAGACAGTAGTGAACACCTCCAGCAAGAACTTCACCTTCCCACTGGTTTAATTCCACCCTGGAAAGTTATGCCCTTAGCGGGAATCACTCTTCAGTAACTTGGGAGAGAAGCCTCGTTCACAACAAATCTGCTAACATGGGAGTTGGAAGACCTGCCAAAGGCAGAACATATCACCTTCACACATGTCACTAACGATTCACACGTGGAGAGTCTGGGGACACCTTCAACAAGGAAAGAACTGTTGCTCAGTAAAACTGATGGAGAGGACTCGTTCCAACACACTCTGCAATGCATTAGTGAACTCGCCGGCAAGGCAAACACTTCACTTTTACTTCACTCTGTGAGCGGGTCACATTCCGCACTGGTATAGGCACCTTAACAGGAAGGCTCTGCCAGTAAACGTGAGGAGAGAGAGCTCTGTTCACAACACATTGCAAGACGATGAGGAGCGTCGAACCTCGCGGCAGAGACATTCATCTTCACTGGTCATAATTCACACCTTGGAAGTATGGGGGCTACTGCAACAGGAGAGGCTCTGCCAAGTAACTGAGGGGAAGAGACCTGTTCCAACCCATCTGCAGAAAGTGAGTTGAACCTCAAGCGCAGAACATAATCACCTTCCATTGTATAATTCCCCACCGTGAAGTCTGGGGACCTTAACATAGGAGAAGCCTCTGCCAGGGTAAACTGAGGGAGAAGAGCGCTGTTCCAACACAACTGCAGAACAGGGTTGCGAACCACGTCCCAGCAGAAACCATTTACCTTTCCCTGGTCACATTCACCCTTGGAATGCGATTCACACTGGGGCCTCTTGCAGGGGAGAGAGACCTGTTCAAAACATACTGCGACGACATTGAGCTTTGAACTCCCACAGGTCAGAACCATTCACCTGCCCACTGGTCTTAATTCCCAGCACCTGGAAGTCTGGGCGCACTCTGCAACCGGGAGATGCTCTGCCAGGTAAACTCGCAGGGCGAGGAGACTCTGTTCCAACACATCTGAGACATAGGTAATCCCCAGGTCCAGCAAACGCTTCACCTTCCACTGGTCATAATTCCACGATGATATTGGACGTCGCTAGGGAGCAGCTTTCAGCGTAGGGAGAGAACTCTTGTCCAACACATTGCAGCATGGGAGTTGAACCTCCCAGGCAGAACGATCCACCTTCCACTGTCCATAATTGCACACTTGGACAGCTGGATGCACTTCAACTAGGGAGGCTCTGCCAGTAACTGGGGAGAGAGAGGACGAGAACGATCTGTTCATGCACAACATGCCGACACAGGGGAGTTGAACTCCCAGGCAGAACAATTTACCTTCCACTGGTCATCATTCCACATGTTAGGTAAAGTATGGGCACCTTCGCAGAGAGGAGAGACCTCTGGTTCAGCACACTGTAGACATGGGATTTGATACTTCCTCAAGCAGAACATATCCCTTCCACTGGTTTAATTTCCACCTCCGGGAAGTCTGGGCACCTTTCACCAGGTCGAGGCCTCTGCCA
The DNA here is from genome assembly GCA_019512145.1 of Engystomops pustulosus. Lineage (NCBI taxonomy): Eukaryota > Metazoa > Chordata > Amphibia > Anura > Leptodactylidae > Engystomops > Engystomops pustulosus. Next base: position 118,047 of record WNYA01000279.1, on the reverse strand, counting down.
GTAACTCGAGGAGAGGGACTCTGTTTCAGTCAGCACACTGCTCAAGACGTGGAGTGACGTCTGCTGAGGCCAGAACATTCTACCTTCCACTGGTCTTGTAACTCCACCCGTTTGAAGTCTGGGCCACGACCGTCACACGGGGAGGCTTGCCAGTGAACTGAGGGGAGAGAGAGAAGGCGTCAATGCCGACACCCCTTCAGATGGGAGTATAACCTCGCAGGCAGAACTTTCACCTTCCCTGGTCATAATTCCACACCTTAAGAGCTGGGCAATTCACAACAGAGAGACTCTGTTCCAACACATCTGCAAACATGGGAGTGACCCAGAGGCAGAAACATATCAACCTTCCACTGGTCTTAACTCCACTCCTGAAGTCGGGGGCACCTTACCAGGAGAGGCTCTGCCAGTAACTGAGGGAGAGAGACTCGTTTACAGCACAATCTGCAAACTGGGGAGTTGACCTCCCCCAGGCAGGAACATTCACACTCCACTGGTCAAATCCAACTTGAAGTCTGGGGCACCTTCTAACAAGGTTGAGCGGCTCTGCCAGGAATACTAGGGAGGAGAGACTCTGTTCCACAACACACTCAGACATGTAGTTGTAACCCTTCAGGACTCAAACATTTCACTCTTCACTGGTCATAATTCACTACTGGAAGTATGGGTGGTACCTTCAGCAGGAGAGGCTGCACTACTGAGGGAGGAGAGGACTGTGTCCAAACACATCTGCAGACATAGTTAGATCAACTCCCCAGGCAGAAATACTTCAGCTCATTTCGCACTGGGATCTAACACCTTCAATGGAGAGGTCTAGCCACTTCAGTACTGGGAGAGAGACTCTGTTCCACACATCTTGCAGACATGGGAGGAACTCTCCAGGCATCAACATATCACCTTCCACTAGGTCATAATTCCACATTGGAAGTCTGGGGCCCATTAACAAGAAGAGGCTCTGCCAATTTTTTAAAAATAACATTATTGTTTTATTTTTAACTGAGGGGAGAGAGACTTCTGTTCCAACACATCTGGCAGCCACAGGAGTGAACCTCCCGGCAAACGTTTCAGCTTCCACTGTCATAATTCCACCCTGAAGTATGGGGCACCTTCACAATTGCAAAGCTTTTGCCAGTAACTGAGGGATATAGACTCTGTTCCAACACATCTCAGACATGGGGTTGAACCTCCAGGCAGAACAATTTAACCTTCCCTGGTATAAAT
>WNYA01000279.1:91835-116684 GCA_019512145.1 Engystomops pustulosus | reverse complement strand
TATGGGGTACTTTCAGCAGGGAGAGGCTCTGCCAGTAACTGAGGGAGGGAGACTCTGTTCCAAAACATCTGCAGACATGTGAGTTGAACCTCACAGGCAGAACATTTCACCTTCCACTGGTCATAATATCACACCTGGAAGTCTGGGGCACATTCAACAAGGAGAGGCTCTGCCAGTAACTGAGGGAGAGAGACTCTGTTCTAACACATCTGCAGACACGGGAGTTGAACCTCCCAGGCAAAACATTTCACCTTCCACTGGTCATAATTCCGCACTTGGAAGTATGGGGTACCTTCAGCAGGGAGATGCTCTGTCAGTAACTGAGGGAGAGAGACTCTGTTCCAACACATCTGCCGACATGGGAGTTGAACCTCCCAGGCAGAACATATCACCTTCCACTTGTCATAATTCCACACCTTGAATTCTGGGCACCTTCAACAAGGTGAGGCTCTGCCATACCTGAGGGAGAGAGGACTCTGTTCCAACACAACTGCGTCACAGGAGTTTTAACGCTCCAGGCAGAACATTTCACCCTTCCCTGGTCTAACTTACTCACTTGGAAGTATAGGGCAACTTCATCAGGGATAGGCTCTGCCGTAACTGATGGGAGAGATACTCTGGTTCCAACCCCTCTGCAGACATGTGAGTTATACCTCCAGGCAGAACATATCACCTTTCCACTGTTCAAATTCCACTCCTGGAATCTAGGGCACTTACAGCTGGGAGAAGACTCTGTTCCAATACATCTGCAACATGGAAGTAGAACCACCAGGCCAGAACATATCACCTTCCACTGTCATATTTGCACATTTGGAATCTGGACACCTTTCAGGGACAATTACATTCTTTTCCATTAACTATTTATATATACTCATTTTTCCCACAACAGACCGCAGACATGTATGTTGAACCTCCCAGGCATAACATTTCACCTTTCACTTGGTCATAATTCCACACTTGGAATATGGGGTACCTTCAGCAGGAGAGGCATTGCCAGTAACTGAGGGAGAGAGCTCTGTTTCCCACACATCTGCGACATGGGAGTTGAACCCCCAGGCAGACATTTTCACCTTTCACTTGGTCATAATTCCAACTTGGAAGTATGGGGTACCTCAGCAGGGAGAACTCTGTTTCTAACACTCTGCAGACATGGGAGTTGAACTCCCAGGCAGAACATATCACCTCCACTGGCCAATAATCCGCACTTGAAGTCCCTGGGGCACCTTTAACATGAGAGGCTCTGCCAGTAACTGAGGGAGAGAGACGCTGTTCCAACACATCTGCGACTGGGAGTCGAACTCTCCCAGGCAGAACATATCACCTTGGCCACTGGTCATAATTTCCACACTTGGAAGTATGGGTATTTCAGAGGGAGAGGCTCTGCCAGAACTGAGGGAGAGAGATCTGTTTCCAAAACATCTGCGCAGACATGTGGTTGAAGCCTCAAAAGCAGAACATTTCACTTCCACTGGTCATACTTTTCTCACACCTGGAAGTCTGGGGCCAGGTCAACAAGGAGAGGCCTCTGCCAGTAACTGAGGGAGAGAGCTCTGTTCCAACAACACTGCATAACACGGAGTTGCCTCCAGGCAAACATTTCACCTTCCCTGGTCTTCATTCCACACTTTGGAAGTATGGGTCACCTTCAGCGGGAGATGCTCTTCAATAACTTAGGGAGAGAGAACTCTGTTTTCAACACATCTGGCAGACCTGGGAGTTGAACCTCCCAGGCCAACATAATCACCTTCCACAAGTCCTAATTCCACACGTGGAGTCTGGGGCACCTTCAACAAGGAAAGGCTTTGCCAGTACTGAGGGAGAGAGACTCTGTTCCCACTCTGGCAGACATGGATTTGACTTCCAGCGAACATATCACCTTCCACTGGTTTATAATTCCACTCCTGGAAGGCTGGGGCACCTTCACCAGGAGAGGCCTCTGCCAGTACCTGTAGGAGAGGACCTGTTTTCAAGCACAACTGCAGACGTGGGGAGCTGAAACCTCGCAGGGAACATTTCATCTTCATGTCCTAATTCCACACCTTGACGTCCGGGGCACCTTCAACAATGGAGAGCTATGCCATTAACTGAGGGATAGAGACTCTGTTCCAACACTCTGCATACATGGGAGTTGAACCTCCCGGCAGAACATATCACCTTCCACTGTATCATAATTCCACACCTTGAAGTCTGGGGCACCTTATTAACAGAGAGCTCTGCCAGTAACTGAGGGAGAGAGACTCTTGCTCCAACACATCTGCAGACATGGTTTCGAACCTCCCAGCAGAACATTCACCTTCCCCTGGTCATAATTCCACACTTGGAAGTATGGGGTAGACTTTCAGGCAGGGAGAGGCTCTGCCAGTAACTGAGGGAGAGAGACTCTGTTCCAAAACATCTGTCATACATGTGAGTTGAACTCTCACAGGCAAGAACATTTCACCTTCGCACTGGTAAATCCACACCTTGAAGTCTGGGGCCAACATTCAACAAGTGATGCTCTGCTCAGTAAATTGAGGGAGAGGACTCTGTTCCACACCATCTGCAGACACAGAGTTGCACCTGTCCAGGCAAAACGTTGCACCTCCACTGGTCATAATTCCACACTTGGAATGTATGGGCACCTTCAGCAGGGAGATGCTCTGTCCATACTGAGGGATGAGAGACTTCGTTCCAACACATCTGCATACATGGGAGTTGAACTCCCAGGCGAACATATCACCTTCCACAAGTCATTTCCACACCTTGGAAGTCTGGAAGCCTTCAACTAGGAGAGGCTCTGCCAGTAACTGAGGTGATAGAACTGTTCCAACACAACTGCAGAGACAGGAGTTGAACCTCCAGGCAGAACAATTTACCTTCCACTGTTCATAATTCACACTTGGAAGTATGGGCCCCTTCGGCAGAGAGAGACCTGTTCCAACACATCTGCAGACCTGGGATTTTGAACTTCCCAAGCAGAACTATCACTTCCACTGTTCCATATTCCACTCCTGGAAGTCTGGGGCCCTTTCACCAGGTAAGGCTCTGCCATAACTGAGCGATAAGACTCTGTTTCAGCACAACTGCAGACCAGGAGTTGAACCTCGTCGGCAGAACATTTCTACTTCCACTGGTCATCATTCCCACACCTTGAGTCTGGGGCCTTCACCAGGGAGAGGCTCTGCTTACCTGAGGGAGAGATACTCTGTTTCAGCACACCTGCAGCCGTGGGAGTTGAACCTCCCAAGCAGAACTTTTCACCTTCCACTGGTCATAATTCCACCCCTTGAAGACTGGGGCACCTTCAACCGAGAGACCTGTTTCGCACACATCTGCCAACATGATAGTTGAACCGCCCAGGCATAACATATCACCTTCCACTGGTCTTAACTCCACTCCTGGAAGTCTGGGGGCACCTTCACCAGGGAGAGCTCTGCCAGTACTGAGGGCGAGAGACTCTGGTTTCAGCACAACTGCAGACTTGGAGTTTAACCTCGCAGGCAGAACATTTCACTTCCACTGGTCAAATTCACACCTTGAAGTCTGGGGCCCTTCTACAGTGAGGCTATGCCAGGAACTGAGGGAGAGAGACTCCTTTCCAACACAACTACCGACATGTGAGTTTGAACCCCCCGGCAGTACATTTTCACCTTCACTTGTCATAATTTCACACTTGGAAGTATGGGGTACCTTCAGCAGGGAGAGGCATTGGCCAGTAACTGGGGAGGGAGACTGTTCCAACACAATCTGCAGACATGGGAGTTTGTAAACCTCCCAGCGAACATATCACCTTCCACTGGTCTAATTCCGCACTTGGGAATCCGAGGCACCTTACACGGATAGGGCTCTGCCAGTAACTGAGGGAGAGAGACTCTGTTCCAACACATCTTCAGACATGGGAGTCGAACCCCCAGCTACATATCAACCTTCCACTGTTCATAATTCGCACACTTGGAAGTATGGGGGTACTTTCAGCGGAGGACTCTGTTTCCAAAACATCTGCAGACATGTGAGTTGAACCTCCAGGCAGAACATTTCACCCTCCACTGGTCATAAACTCACTTTGGAGTATAGGGCACCTTCAGGCAGGGAGAGGCTCTGCCAGCACTGAGGGAGAGAGACTCTGTTCCAACACATCTGCATACCATGTAGTTGAATCTCCCAGGCAGAACATATCACCTTCCACTGGTCATAATCCACTCCTGGAAAGTCTAGGGCCTTTCATCTGGGAGAGACCTCTGTCCAACACATCCTGCAGACTGGGCGTTGACCTCCCTGCAGAAATCACCTTCCACAAGTCATAAATTCCACACTTGGAATTCTGGGGCACTTCACAATGAAAAGGCTTTGCCATAACTGAGGGAGAGAGCCGCGTCCCACACATCTGCAGATATTGGGCGTTGTAACCTCCCGGCAGAACAATTTCCTTCCATGGTTCATATTCCCACTTGGCAGTATGGGGCACCTTCGGCAGAGAGAGACTCTTCTGTTCAACACAATCTGCAGACATGGATTTGAACTCTCGCAGAACATATCCCCTTCCCACTGGTTCATAATACACTACTGGAATTCTGGGGCACCTTCACCAGGAGAGGCTCTGCCAGTAACTGAGGGAGAGAGACTTCTGTTTTCACGCACAACGCAGACGTGGAGTTGAACCCGCAGGCAGAACATTTCACCTTCCACTGGTCATATCCACACCTTGAAGTCTGGGGCACCTCAACAAGGAAGCTCTGCCAGGAACTGAGGGAAGAGACTCTGTTCCACACATCTGCAGACATGGGAGTTGAACCTCCCAGGCGACCTATCACCTTCCACGTTCCTAATTCCACACTTGGAAGTATGGGGCACCTTCGGCAGAGAGAGACTCTGTTCCAACACATCTTTGCAGACATGGATTTGAACTTCTCAGGCAGAACAGATCACTTCCACTGGTTATAATACCACTCTTTTCTGTAAGTCTGGGGCACCTTCACCAGGAGATGCTCTGCCATTAACTGATGGAGAGAGACGCTGTTTCAGCACACTACAGACGTGGGAGTTGAACCTCGCAGCATAACATTTCACCTTCCACTGGTCATAATTCCACACCTTGAAGAACTGGGGCACCTCACAAGGAGAGGCTCTGCCAGTAACTGAGGGAGAGAGACTCTGTTCCAACACATCTGCAGACATGGGAGTTGAACCTCCCAGGCAGAACATATCACCTTCCACTGGTCATAATTCCACACCTTGAAGTCTGGGGCACCTTTAACAAGGTGAGGCTCTGCCAGTAACTGAGGGAGAGAGACTCTGTTCCAACACAACTGCAGTCACAGGAGTTGAACCTCCCAGGCAGAACATTTCACCTTCCACTGGTCATAATTACTCACTTGGAAGTATAGGGCACCTTCAGCAGGGAGAGGCATTGCCAGTAACTGAGGGAGAGAGACTCTGTTCCAAAACATCTGCAGACATGTGAGTTAAACCTCCCAGGCAGAACATATCACCTTCCACTGGTCATAATTCCACTCCTGGAAGTCTAGGGCACTTTCAGCTAGGAGAGACTCTGTTCCAACACATCTGCAGACATGGGAGTAGAACCTCCCAGGCAGAACATATCACCTTCCACTGGTCATAATTGCACACTTGGAAGTCTGGGACACCTTCAACAAGGAAAGGCTTTGCCAGTAACTGATGGAGAGAGACTCTGTTCCAACACATCTGCAGACATGTGGTGAGTTAAAGACCAGTGGAAGGTGATATGTTCTTCCTGGGCGTTCACTCTCATGTTTGCAGATTGTTTGGAACAGAGTCTCTCCTTGTTGGAAGGTGCCCCAGTCTTCCAAGGTGTGGAATTATTACCAGTGGATCGTGAAAAGTTTCTGCTTGGGATGTTCAAACTCCCACGGCTGCAGTTGTGCTGAAACATAGTCCTCTCTCCCTCAGTACTGGCTAGCCTCTCCCTGGTGAAGGTGCCCCAGACTTCCCAGGAGTGGAATTATTACCAGTGGAAGGTGATATGTTATGCTTGGGAAGTTCAAATCCCGTGTCTGCAGATGTGTTGGAACAGAGTCTCGTCTCTCTGCTGAATGTGCCCATACTGTCCAGTGTGGAATTATGACCAGGTGGAAGTAAATTGTTCTGCCTGGGCGGTTCCAACTCCTGTGTCTGGCAGTTGTGTTGGAACGAGTCTCCTCTCCTTCATTACTAGGCAGCCTCAACCTTGTGATGGTGGCCCCAGATCTTCAAGGTGGGGAATTATGAACCATTGAGGTTAATTTCTGCCTGCGGGTTCACTCCCACGTCGGCAGCTGTGCTGAACATAGTCCTCTCTTCCCTCAGTTACTACTGGCAGAGCCTCTCCCTGGTGAAGGTGCCCCCACTACTTTCCATGAGTGGAGTTAAGACCGTGGAAAGTGACTATGTTCTGCCTGGGAGGTTCAACGCTCATGTCTGCAGATGTGTTGGAAAACAGAGTCTCTCTCTGCCGAAGGTGCCCCATACTTCCAAGTGTGGAATTAGACCAGTGGAAGGGTAAATTGTTCTGCCTGGGAAGGTTCAACTCCTGTGTCCTGCAGTTGTGGTTGGAACAGAGGTCTCTCTCCCCCTCAGTTACTACTGGCATAGCTCCAAAGAACCTTGTTAACGTGCCCTAGAAGTTCAAGGTGTGGAATTATACCAGTGGAAGGTTGATATGTGCTGCTGGGAGGTTCACTCCCATGTCTGCAGATGTGTTGGAACGAGTCTCTCTCCCTCAGTTACGGCAAAGCTTTTCCTTGTTGATGGTTGCCCCAGACTTCCAAGTGCGGAATTATGACCAGTGGAAGGTGATATGTTTCTGCCCTGGGAGGTTCAACTCCCATGTCCTGCAGATGGGGTTTTGGAACATCTCTCTCCTCCCTCAGTTTACTGGCATGCCTCTCCCTGCTGAAGGTACCCATACTCCAAGTGTGGAAGTATGACCAAGTGAAGGTGAAATGTCGCTGGGAGGTTTAACTCACATGTCTGCAGATGTTGTTTGGAACAGAGTCTCCTCATCCCTCAGTTACTGGCAGAGCCTCTCCTTGTTAAAGGTGCCCAGATTTCCCAAGCTGCGGAATTATAACCATGAAGGTGATATGTCTGCCTGGGATGTTTCAACTCACATGTCTGCAGATGTGTGGAACAGTTCTCTCTTCTGTCCCTCAGTTACTGGCAATGCCTCTCCCTTGTTGAAGGTGCCCCCATCCTTCCAAGTGTGGAATTATACCAAGTGAAAGGTGACAATTTCTGCTGTTCCTGGTAGGTTCACTCACATCTCAGATTGTGTTGGAACTGAGATCCCTCTCCCATCAGTTTTACTGGCAAAGTCTTTCTTGTTGAAGGTGCCCAGACTTCCAAGTGGCAATTATGAACCAGTGAAGGTGATATGTTCCTATGCTGGCCTTGGAGGTTCCTACTCCGCATGTATGCAGATTGTTGGAACAGAGTATCTCCTGCTTAAAGTGCCCTATACTTCATGAGTGGAATTCATGACCCAGTTTTTAAGGTGATAATGTTTCTGCCTGGGAGGTATAACTCACATGTCTGCAGAAATTTGTTTGGAACCGAGTCATCTCTCCCTCAGTTTCTGTCAGAGCCTCTTCTCCCCTGCTGACGGTGGCCCTCTACTTCCAGAGAGTATTTATGACCATTGGACGTGAAATGTTCTGCCTGGGAGGTGGTTCACTCCTGTTGACTGCAGTTTTGTGTTGGAGCGAACAGAGTCTCCATATCCTCAGTTAACTACTGGCAGAGCCTCACCTTGTTGGAAGGTTGCCCCCAGACTTCAATGTGTGGATTATGACCATGAGGTGATATGTTTTTCTGCCTGGGTGGTCAACTCCCATGTTCCTGCAGATGTGTTGGAACGAGTCTCTCTCCCTCAGTTACTGGCAAGCCTTTCCCCTGTTAAGGTGCTTTCAGACTTCCAAGTGCGGATAATGATTGTGGAAGGTGATATGTTCCTGCCTGGAGTATCAACTCCCATGTTGTGGAGATGTGTTTGGAACAAGAGTCCTCTCTTCTCTCTCCCTCAGTTACTGACAGAGCATCTCCCTGCTGAAGGTGCCCCATACTTCCAAGTGTGGAATGATGACCAGTGGAGTGAAATGTTTCTGGTTCTGCCTGTAGGTTCAACTTCACATGTCTGCAGTAGTTTTTTGGAACAGGCCTCCCCTGCTGAAAGTACCCCCAACTTCCCAGTGGGAATTATGACCAGTGGAAGGTGATTGTTCTGCCTGGGAGGTTTCGACTCCCCATGTCTGCAGATGTTGTTGGAACAGTTCGCTCTCTCCCTCATGCTTACTGGCAATGCCTCTCCCTGCTGAAGGTACCCCATACTTTCCCAGTGTGGAATTATACCAGGTTGAAATGTGAATGTCTGCCTGGAAGGTTCAACTCCTGTGACTTGCAGTTGTGTTGGAAACAGAGTCTCTCTCCTTCAGTTATTGGCAGAGCCTCACCATTGTTGAAGGTGCCCCAGACTTCAACGTGTGGAATTATGACCGGTGGAAGGTGATATGTGCTGCGGGGAGGTTCCACTCCCCATGTCTGCAGATGTGTTGAACAGAGTCTCCTCCTCCCCTCATTTACTGCAAGCCTTTCCTTGTTGAAGGTTGCCCAGACTTCCACGTGTGGCATTATGAATTGTGGAAGGTTGATTGTCTTCCTGGGAGGTTCACTCCATGTCTGGCAATGTGTGGAACAGAGTCTCTCTCCCTTCCCTCAGTTAACTGGCAGAGCCTCTCCTTGGTTAATGTGCCCCCGCTTCCAGTGGTGGAATTAACCATTGTAAGGTGAAATATAATGCCTGTGAGGTCAACTCCACATGTCTGCAGGTGTTTTTGGAACAGAGTCCTCTCTCCTCAGTTACTGGCATAGCCTCTCCCTGCTGAAAGTACCCCCATACTTCCAAGTGTGCAATTATGACCAAGTTAAAGTTGAAATGTTCTGCCTGTGAGGTTCAATCACTCACATGTCTGCAGTTTTTTTGAACAGAGTCTCTCCCTGCTGAAAGTCCCACCCCATACTTCCGATTGTGAATTATGACCAGTGGAAGTTATGTTCTGCTGGGAGGGTTCGCTCCAGGTCTGAAGATGTGTTGGACCAGAGTGCTCGTCTCCCTAGTTACTGGCAGACCTCTCCTTGTTAAAGGTGCCTTGCCTCTCGGTTCCCACGTGCGGAATTAATTGACCAGTGGAAGGTGATTGTTCTGCCGTGGAGGTTCAACTCCCATGTCTGCAGATGTGTTGGAACATTTCTCTCTCTCCCTCAGTTAACTGGCATTGCCTCTCCCTGCTGAAGGTACCACCCCATACTTCCAAGTGTTGATTATTCCATGAAAGGTGCAAATGTACTGCCCTTGAGGTTTTCAACTCACATGTCTGAGTTGTGTTGGAACAGAGGGCTCTCTCCCCTCAGTTACAAAAAACCTGGGCCTAGCCTCCCGTGTTGAAGTTGTCCCAGACTCAAAGGTGTGGAATTTTGAACCAGGGAAATGTGAATGTTCTGCCCTGCGAGGTTCAACCTCCCACGTCTGCAGTTGAGTGCTGAAACATATCCTCTCCCTCTACTGGCAGAGCTCTCTCCCTGGTGAAGGTGCCCCAGACTTCCAGAGGGAGTTTAAGACCATTGGAAGGTGATATTTCTGCCTGGGCGGTTTCACTCTCATGTTTGCAGATGTTTGGAATCAGAGTCTCTCCCTTGTTGAAGATGCCCCATTCTTCAGGTGGGAATTATACAGTGGAAGGTGAAAGTTCTGCTTGGGAGGTTTCAACTCCCACGGTGCAGTTTGTGCTGAAACAGAGTCCTCCTCTCCCCTCAGTTTACTGGCAAGCCTCTCCCTGTGAAGGATGCCCCAGACTTCCAGGAGTGGAATTATACCAGTGGAAGGTGATATGTCTGCATGGGAAGTTCAAATCCGTGTCTGCAGATTGTTGGAACAGAGTCTCTCTCTGTCTGCCGAAGGTGCCCCATACGTTCCAAGTGTGGAATTATGAACCGTGGAAGGTAAATTGGTTTCTGCCTGGATGTTCAACTCCTGTTGTCTGCAGTTGTGTTGAACAGAGTCTCTCTTCCCTCATTTACTGGCAGAGCCTCTCCCTAGTTTGAAGGCTTCCTCCTTTCCCAGACTTCCCAGTGTGGATATGACTTGTGAAGGTGATTGTTCTGCTGGGAGGTTCAAACTCCATGTGTCTGCAAGATGTTTTGGAACAGAGTCCTTGCCTCCCTCAAGTTACTGGCAGAGCCTCCCCCTGCTGAAAGTACACCCATACTTCCAAGGGGGTGGAATTTTATGACCCGTGGAAGGTGATATGTTCTGCTGGGCGGTTCGACTCCCCATGTCCTGCAGATGTGTTGGAACAGAGTCTCTCTCCCTCATTTACTGGCAGAGCCTCCTCCTTGTTAAAAAGGTGCCCCGACGTATCCAGTTCGGATTATGACCAGTGGAAGGTGATATTTCGCCCTGGGAGGTTTCAACTCCCATGTCCAGCAGATGATGTTTGAACGAGTGCTCTCCCGCGAAGGTACCCCATACTTCCAAGTTTGGAAATTATGACCAAGTGAACAGGTGAAATGTTCTGCCTGGGAGGTTCAACTCCCATGTCTGCAGTTGTGTTGGACAGAGTCCTCCTCCCTTCATTACTGACAGAGCAATCTCCCTGCTGAGGTGCCCATACTTCCAAGTGTGAATTATGAACACAGTGGAAGGTGAAACGTTTTGCTGGAGGTTGCAACTCCTGGTCCTGCATATGTTGTTGGACAGAGTCTCCTCATCCCCCCATTTTTTACTGGCAGAGCATTCCTTGTGAATGTGCCCTGCCCCAGACTTCCAGTGTGGACTTAGACCAGTGGAAGGTGAATGTCTGCCTGTGGGTCAACTCACATGTCCTGCAGAATGTTTTGGAACAGAGTCTCTCTTCCCTCAGTTACTGGCAGAGCCCTCTCCCTGCTAAGTACCCCATACTTCCACGTGTGGAATATGACCAGTTGAAGTTGATAGTTCTTCCTGGGAGGTTCGACAACCAGGTCCTGTTGATGTGTTGGAGCAAGTCTCTCTCCTCTCTCCCTCAGTTACTGGCAGAGCCCTCTCCTTGTTAAAGGTGCCCCAGACTTCAGTTCCAAGGTGTGGAATTATGATCATTGGAAGGGTGATATGCTGCCTGGAGGTTCAACTCCCATGTCTGCAGATGTGTTGGAACAGAGTCTTCTCTCCTCAGTTACTGGAGAGCCTCTCCTTGTTGAAGGTGCCCCAGACTTCAAGGTGTGGAATTACGACCAGGGAAGATGAATGTTCTGCCTCGAGGTTCAGCTGCTCCCACGTCTGCAGTTGTTCTGAAACAGATCTCCTTCCTTCAGTTACTGGCAAGCCTCTTTCCCTGGTGAGGTCCCCAGACTTCCAGGAGTGGAATTATACGCAGTGGAAGGTGATATTTTCTGCCTGGGAAGTTCAAATCCCATGTTCTTCAGATGGTGTTGGAACAGTCCTCTCTCCCTCAGTATACTGGCAAAGCCTTTCCTTGTTTTTGAAGGTGCCCAACTTCCCGTGTGGAATTATGGAACTTGTGGAGGTGATATGTTCCGCCTGGGAGTTCAACTCCCAGTCTGCAGATGTGTTTGGAACCGAAGTCTCTTCTCTCTCCCTAAGTTTACTGACAGAGCAGTCTCCCTGCTGAAGGTGCCCCATATTCCAAGTGTGGAATTAAGACCAGTGGAATGGTGAAATTGTTTTGCTGGGAGGTTCACCTCCTGTGTCTGGCAGATGTGTTGAACAGAGTCTCTCTCCCTCAGTTACTGGCAGATCCTCTTCCTTGTGGAATGTGCCCCAGACTCCATGTGTGGAAATATGACCATGGAAGGGTGAAATGTTCTGCTTTTGAGGTTCAACTCACTGTCGCAGGTGTTTTTGGGAAAATAGTCCTCTCTCCCTCAGTTACTGGCAGAGCCTCTCCCTGCGAAAGTACCCATACTTCCAAGTGTGGAATTATGAACCAGTGTAAGGGTGATATGTTCCTGCCTGGGAAGGTGTTCGACTCCCATGGTCTGCGATGTTTTGGAAACAAAGTCTCTCTCCCTCCGTTAGTGGCAGAGCCCTCCTTGTAAGGTGCCCCAGACTTCCAAGTGCGGAATTATGACCAGTGAAGGTGATATGGTTCTGCCTGGGATTCAAAACTCCCATGTCTGCAGATGTGTTAGAACAAGTCTCTCCCTGCTGACGGTACCCCATACTTCCCAGTTTTTGGAATTATTACCAGTGAAAGGTGAATGTTCTCCTGGGAGGTTCCACCCTGTCTGCAGATGTGTTTGGCCCAGAGTCCTCTCTCCCTCAGTTACTGGCAATGCCTCTCCCTGCTGAAGAGGTCCCATACTTCCAAGTGTGGAATTATGACCAAGTGAAGTGAACATGTTCTGCCTGGGAGTGTTTCAAACTAACATGTCTGCAGGAGTGTTTGAACTAGTCTCCCTCTCCATCAGTTACGGCAAAGCCTTTCCCCTGCTGAACGGTGTCCCTCAGACTTCCCAGTGTGCAAAGATGACCAGTGGGAAGGTGTATATGTTCCTGCCTGTAGGTTCTACTTCCATGTCTGCAGAATGTATTGGAACAGAGTCTCCTCCCAGCTGAAAGTGCCCTATGACTTCCAGGAGTGGAATTATGAACATTGACGGTGATATGTTCTGCCTGGGAGGTATAACTCACATGTCTGCCGAGGTGTTGGAACAGAAGTCTCTCTCCCTCAGTTACTGGCAGAGCCTATCCTGCTGAAGTGCCCTAACTTCCAAGTGAGTAATTATGACCCAGTGGGAAGGTGAAATGTTTCTGTCTGGGAGGTGTCAACTCCCTGTGACTAGCAGTTGTGTTGGAACAGAGTCTTCTTCTCTCCCTCAGTTACTGGCATGAGCATAACTTGTTTGACGGTGCCCCATACTTCAAGGTGTGAATTATGACAAGTGGAAGGTGATATGTTCTCCCTGGGAGGTTCAACTCCCATGCCTGCGATGTGTTGGAACAGAGTCTCTCCTTCCTCAGTGTCTGTCAGAGTCTTCTCTCCTGTTGAAGGTGCCCCAGACTTCAAGGTGGTGGAAATTTATGACCAGTGGAATAGAAATGTTCTGCCTGTGAGGTTCAACTCCTGTGTTTTGCACGTTGTGCGAAACAGAGCTTTCTCCCCTCATTTACTTGCAGAGCCTCTCTCTGGTGAAGGTGCCCCAGACTTCCAGGAGTGAAATTATAACAGTGGAAGGTGATATGTTCCTGCTGGGAGTTTCAAATCCCCTGGTCTGCAGATGTGTTTGGAACGATCTCTCTCCCTCAGTTACTGGCAGAGCCTCTCCTAGTTGAAGGCTTCCCAGACTTCCAAGTGTGGAATTATGACTTGTGGAAGGTGATATGTTTTGCCTGGGAGGTTCAACTCCTGTGTCTGCAGATGTGTTGGAACAGAGTCTCTCTCCCTCATTTACTGGCAGAGCCTCTCCTTGGTTAAAGGTGCCCCAGACTTCAAGGTGTGGAATTATGACCAGGGGGAGGTGAAATGTTCTGCCTGTGAGGTTCACTCACATGTCCTGGCGATGTTTTGGACAGAGTCTCTCCTCCCTTATGTTACTGGCATAGCCTCTCCCTGCTGAAAGTACCCCTATTCCAAGTGTGGATTAATTACCAGTGGAAGTTTATATGTTTCTGCCTGGGAGGGTTCGACTCCCATGTCTGCAGGTGTGTTGGAGCAGAGTCTCTCTCCCTCATTACTGGCAGAGCCTCTCCTTGTTTGAAGTGGCCCCGCTTCAAGGTGTGGATTATGACCAGTGAAGGTTAAATGTTTCGCCTGCTAGTTTAACTCCCACGTCTGCAGTTTGTGCTTAAACAGAGTCTGCTCTTCTCCCTCAGTTTACTTTTACTGGCAGAGCTCTCCCTGGTACAGGTGCCCCACTTCCAGGAGTGGAGTTAAGACCAGTGGAGGTGATATTTTCTCTGCTGGGAGGTTCCAACTCCCATGGTCTTCAGATGTGTTGGAACAGAATCTCTCCTTGTTGTGGTGCGCTAGAACTTCAATGTGTTGGAATTAATAAAAAAAAAAAAAAAATAAAATGGGGGGGTATAAAAAAAAAAAAAAAAGTAAAAAAAAAAAAAAAAAAACAACCAGTGGAAGTAGTAATGTTCTGCCCCTGGAGGTTCAACTCCTGTGACTTGCAAGTTGTTTGGAACAGAGTCTCTCTCCCTCGAGTTTACTGGCAATGCCTCTCCCTGCTGAAGGTAACCCATACTTCCAATTTTGGAATTATGAACAAGGAAAGGTTAAATGCCTCTGCCTTGGAGGTGAATTCACATGTCGCAGATGTGTTGGAACTGATTCTCTCTCTCCATCATTTACTTTTCAAAAACCCTTTCCTTGTTGAAGGGTTGTCCCGACTTCGAAGTGTGCAATTATACCAGTGGAAGGTGATATGTTCTGCCTGGATGTCGCTCCCATGTCTGCAGATGTGTTGGATCAAGTCTCTCTCCCCAATTACTCTGGCAGAGCCTCTCCTTGTTAAGGTGCCCCACAGAACTTCAAGGTGTGGAATTATGATCATTGGAAGGTGATATGTTCTTGCAGGGTGGTTCAACTCCATGTCCTGCAGATGGTTTTGGAACGAGTTTTTTTCTTGTTGAAGGTGCCCCAGACTTCAAGGTGTGGAATTATGACCAGTGAAGTAAAATGTTCTGCTTGTGAGGTTCAACTCCTGTGTCCGCAGTTGTGCGAAACAGAGTCCCTCTCTCCCTCAGTTACTGGCAGATCTCTCCCTGGTGAGGTGCCCCAGCCTTCCAGGAGTGGCATTTATAACCAGTGGACAGTGATTGTTCTGCTGGGAATTTCAAATCCATGTCTCAGATGTGTGGAACAGAGTCTCTCTCTGCCGAAGGTGGCCCCATACTTCCAATGTGGAATTATAACCAGTGGAAGGTTAAATTGTTCTGCTGCTGGGGGTTCAACTCTGTGTCCCCTGCAGTTGTGTTGGAAAGAGTCCTCTCCTCCCTCAGTTAACTGGCAGAGCCTCCCAGTCGAAGGCTTCCCAGACTTCCAGGGGCGGAATTATGACCAGTGAAATGTGATATTCTGCCTGAGGTTCACTTCCATGTCTGCAGATGTGTTGGAACAGAGTTTCTTCTCTCTTGTTGAGGTGCCCCAGACTCAAGGTGTGGAATATGACCACTGGAAGTGAATGTTCTGCCTGGAGGTTCAATCCTGGTCTGCAATGTGTTGGAACAAGTCTCTCTCCCTCATTACTGGCATAGCACTCTCCTTGTTAAAGTTGCCCCCCAGACTTCCAAGTGGCGGATTTGACTCGTGGGGTGATAGGTTCTGCTTTCTGCCTGGGAGGTTTCAACTCCTGTGTCTAGCAGATTGTTGGAACGAGTCTCTCTCCTCTGCCTCAGTTTTTACTGGCAGCCTCTCCCTGCAGAAGGTACCCCATACTTCCAAGTGTGGAACTAATGACCAAGTGAAAGTGAAAAATGTTTCTGCCTGGGAGGTTCAACCACATTTCTGGCGCAGGATGGGTTGGAACTGAGTCCTCTCCTCCTCAGTACTCTGCAAAGCCTTTCCTTGTGAGGTGTCCCCCCAGACTTCCAAGTGTTGCAATTATGACCAGTGGAAGGTGATATGTTCTGCCTGGAGGTTTTACTCACATGTCCCTGCAGTGTGTTGGAACAGATTCCCTCTCCATCAGTTACTACGGCAGAGTCCTCTCCCTGCTGAAGGTGCCTATACTTTTCCAATGAGTAATTATGACCCAGTGGAAGGTGAATTTTTTTGCTTGGGAAGGTTCACTCCTGTGACTGCAGTTTGTTGGAACAGAGTCTCTCTCCCTCAGTTCCTGGCAGAGCCCTCACATTGTTGAAGGTGCCCAGACTTCAAGTGTGGAATTATGACCATGGAAGGTGATATGCTCTGCAATTGGAGGTTTCAACTCCCATGTCTGCAGATGTGTTGGAACAGAGTCCCCTCTCTCCCTCAGTTACTGCCAGAGCCTCTCCTTGTTGAAGGCCCCAGACTTCAAGGTGTGGAATTAATGTACAGTGGAAGGTGAAATTTTCCCTGCCTGCGAGGTTCAAAACTCACGTCTGCAGTTGTGCTGAAACGGTCCTCTCTCCCCTCAGTTACTGGCAGATCCTCTCCCTGCTGAAGTGCCCTATAATTCCAAGTGAGTAATATGAACGCAGTGGAAGGTAAATGTTTCTGCCTAAAGTTCAACACTCCTGTGTCTGCAGTTGTGCTGAAACAGAGTCTCTCTCCTCTCCCTCTCCCTCAGTTACTGCAGGTCCTCTCCCCGGTAAGGTGCCCAGCTTCCGAGTGGAATTATACCAGTGGAAGGTGATATGTTTCTGCCTGGAATTCAAATCCCTTTCTTCAGATGTGTTTGGAACAGAGTCTCTTCCTGCCGAAGGTTCCCCATACTTCCAAGTGGGATTTATGACTCAGTGGAAGGTAATTGTTCTGCCTGGGAGGTTCAACTTCCCATGTCATGCATAATTGTTGGAACAGAGTCTCTTCCCTCAGTTACTGGCAAAGCTTTTCATTGTTGAAGGTGGCCCTACTTCCAAGTGTGGAATTATGACACAGTGAAGCTGAAATGTTTTGGCCTGGGAGGTTCAACTCCTGTGTCGCAGATGTGTTGGAACAGAGGTCTCTCTCCCTTCAGTTACTGGCAGAGCCTCTTCTTGTTAATGGTGCCCCAGACTTCCATTGTGGAATTATACCAGTGGAGAAGGTGATATGTTGTGCCTGGGCGGTTCTACTCCCATGTCTGCAGAAATGTGTTGGAACAGTCTCTCCCAGCTGAACGTGCCCTAGAGACTTCCAGATTGGAATTATACCAGTGGAAGGTGATATGTTTGCCTGGTAGATTTTATCTCACATGTCTGCAATGTGTTTGGAACAATAGTCCTTCACTCCCTCCCGTAGTTACTGCTTGAAGGTGCCCTATCCTTCCAAGTGAGTATTTATGACCAGTGAAGATGAAATGTTTGCCTGAAGGGTCAACTCCTTGACTAACCTGCGTTGTGTTGGCACAGAGTCTCTCTCTCGCCCTCAGTTTAATGGCAGAGCCTCCCTTGTTTTGAAGGTGCCCCCAGACTCAAGGTGTGGAATTATGACAGTGGAATGTGATATGTTTTCTGCCTGGGAGGTTCACTCCCATGTCTGCAGTATGTGCTGGAACAGAGTCTCTCTCCCCAGTTACTGGCAGAGCCTCTCCCTGGTGAGGTGCCCCAGACTTTCCAGGAGTGGCGTTAGACCAGTTGAAGGTATATGTTCTGCCTCTGAGGTTCGACTCCCTGTTTGCAGATGGGTTGGAACAGAGTCTCTCCTTGTTGAAGGTGCCCAGACCTTCAAGGTGTGGAATTCTGACCAGTGGGAAGGGTGAAATGTTTCTGCCTGCGAGGTTCAACTTCCCATGCTGCAGATGTGCTGGAACCGAGTCCTCTTCCCTCAGTTCTGGCAGAGCCTCCCCTGGTGAAGGTTCCCCAGACTTCCAGAGTGGAGTTAAGACAGTGGAAGGTGATATTTCTGCCTCCTGAGGTTTCACTCCCACGTCTGCATTGTGCTGAAACAGAGTCTCTCTCTCCCTCAGTTATCTGGCAGAGCCTCTCCCTGGTGAAGGTTGCCCAGAACCTTCCAGGATGGAATTATACCCATGGAGGTGATATGTTCTGCGGCCCCCCTGGGAAGTTCAAATCCCATGTCTGCAGTTGTGCTGGAACAGATCTCTCTCTGCGAATGTGGCCCCATACTTCCATGTGAATTCTGACAGTGAAAGGTAAATTGTTCGGGCTGGGAGGTTCAACTCCCATGTCTGGTCAGATGTGTTGAACGAGTCTCTCTTCCTCGGAGTTAACTGCAAAGCCTGTCCTTGTTGAAGGTGCCCCAAGACTCCAAGTGTGCAATTATGACCAGTGGAGGTGATATGTTCCCTGCCTGGGAGTTTCTACTCCCTGTTCCTGCAGAGTTTGGAACAGAGTCTCTCCCAGCGAAAGTGCCCTAGACTTCCAAGAGTGGGAATTATGACCAGTGGAAGGTGATATGTTCTGCCCTGGAGGTTTAACTCACATGTCTGCAGATGTGTTGGAAAACAGAGTCTCTCTCCCTCAGTTATGGCAGAGCCCTCGCCCTGGTGTAAGGTGCCCCAGACTTCCAGAGCGGAATTATCCAGTGGGAAGGTGAATATTTTCTGCCTGGGAATTCAAAAACCCATGTCTGCCAGATATGTTGGAACAGAGTCTTTCTCTGCCGAAGGTGCCCCATACATCCAAGTGGTGGAATTATGACCAGTGAAGGTAAAATTGTTCTGCCTGGAGGTTCAACTCCTGTGTCTGCGTTGGGTTGGAACAAGTCTCTCTCCTCCTCCCTCAGTTACTGGCAGAGCCTCTTCCTAGTTTAAGGCTCCCAGACTTCCAGGTGCGGATGATGACAATGGAGGTGAAATGTTCTCCTGTGAGGTCCTCACATGTCTGCCGATGTTTTGGAACAGAGTCTCTCTCCTCAGTTCCTGGCAGAGTCTCCCCTGTTTGAAGTACCCCATACTTCCAGTGTGGAATTTTGACCAGTGGAGGTGATATGTTCCTGCCTGGAGGTTTTCGACTCCCATGTCTGCAAGATGTGTTGGAACAGAGTCTCTCTCCCTCAGTTACTGGCAGAGCCTCTTCTCCTGTTAAAGGTGCCCTTTACTTCCCAAGTGCGGAATTGTACCAGTGAAAGGTGAAATGTTCTTCCTGGGAGGTCAACTCCCTGTCTGCAGTGTGTTGGAACTGAGTCTCTCTCTCTCTCACTAAGTTACTCTGGCAAGTCCTTTCCTTGTTGAAGGTGTCCCCAGACTTTCAAGTGTGCATTATGACCAGTGGAAGGTGATATGTTCTGCTGGGGAGGTTCTACGCCTGTCTGCAGCTTTTGGTGGAACGAGTCCCTCTCCCAGCTGAAGTGCCCTAGCTTCCCGGAGAGGACTTCTACCAGTGGAAGGTGATATGTTCTGCCTGGGAGGTTAACTCCACATTGGGGGGTCTCAGTGTGTTTGAACAGAGTCCTCCCCTGCTGAAGGTGCCCTATACTTCAATTGATAATATGACGCAGTGGAAGGTTATATGTTCTGCCTGGGAGGTTCAACTCCCATGTCTGCAGATGTGATGGAACAGAGTCTCTCTCTCTCTCTCCCTCAGTTTACTGGCAGAGCTCACCTTGTTGAAGGTGCCCTATACTTTCCAAGTGAGTAATTATGACCAGTGGAAGTGAATGTTCTCTGCCTGGAGGTTCAACTCCCATGTCTGCAATGTGTTTGAACAGAGTCTCTCTCCCTCAGTTACTGGCAGAGCCTCTCTTGTTTGAGGTTGTCCCCGTCTTCAAGGTGTGATTAGAACCAGTGGAGGTAAATGTTTTCTGCCTGCGAGTTCAACTCCCACTCTGAGTTGTGGCTGAACTAGTCTCTCTCCCCTCATTCTGGCAGAGCCTCTCCCTGGTGAAGGGTGCCCCAACTTCCAGGAGTGGTATTTACCAGTGGAAGGTTATTATGTTTCTGCCTGAGAAGGTCAAATCCCATGTCGCAGATGTGTTGGAACAGAGTCTCTCTCTGGCCGAAGGTGCCCCATACTTCCAAGTGTGGATTATGACCAGTGAAGGTGATATGGTTTCTGCCTGGAGGTTCAACTCCCATGTCTGCAGATTTGTTGGAACAGAGTCTCTCCTCCCTCAGTTACTGGCAGAGCTCTCCTTGTTGAGGTGCCCGCTTCAGGTGTGGAATTATGACCATTGGACGGTGAAATGTTTCCTCCTGCGAGGTTCAACTCCCACGTCTGCAGTTGTTGCGGAAACGAGTCTCTCTCCCTCAGTTTACTGGCAGAGCCTCTCCCTGGTGAAGGTGCCCCATACTTCCAGTAGTGGTATTATAAAACCAGTGGAAGGTGATATGTTTCTGCCCCTGAGAAGTTCAAATCCCATGTCGGCAAGTGTGTGGAACAGAGTCCTCCTCTCTGCCGAAGGTGCCCCATACTTCCAAGGTGTGGATTAATGACCATGTGGAAGGTAAATTGTTCTGCTCTGGGAGGGTCAACTCAACTCCATATCTGCAGATGTTTTGGAACAGAGTCCTCTCTCTCCTCAGTTACTGCAAAGCCTTTTCCCTTGGTTGAAAGGTGCCCCAGACTTCCAGTGTGGATTATGACCTTGTGGAAGGTGATATGTTTCTGGGGCCTGAGTCAACTCCATGTCTGCAGATGTGTGACAGAGTATCCTCCCAGCTGAAAGGTGCCCCTAGACTTCCGGCGTGAATTAGGACAGTTGGAAGGTTATTGTTCTGCCTGGGAGATCAACTCACATGTCTGCAGACGGTTGGAAACGAGTCTCTCTTCTCTCCTCAGTTTGCTGGCAGAGCTCTCCTGCTGAAGGTGCCCTATACTTCCAAGTGAGTATTATGACCAGTGGAGGGTGAAATGTTCCTGTGAGGTTCAAACTCACTGTCGGCAGATGTTTTTGACAGAGTCTCTTCCCTGCTGAAAGTACCCCATTACTTCCAGTGTGGAATTAAATTACCGGTGGAAGGTGATATGTTCTGCCTGGGAGGTTCGACTCCCATGTCTGAAGTGTGTTGTAAACAGAGTATCCTCTCCCTCAGTTCCGGGCAGCGCCTCTCCTTGTTAAAAGGTGCCTCGGATTCCCGAAGTGCTTATTATGGACGCAGTGGAAGGTGATCAATGTTCTGCCTGGGAGGTTCAACTCCCATGTCTCAATGTGTTGAACAGTCCTCTCCTCCCCTCAGTACTCTACTACTGGCAGCCTCTCCCTGCTGACGGTACCCCATAAACTTCAAGTGTGAAATATGACCAATGACGGGAGGTGAAATGTACTGCTGGAGGTTCAACTCACATTTCTGTAGTTGTGTTGGAACAGAGTCTCTCCTCCCTCGTTCCTGCATAGCCTCACCTTTAGAAGGTCCCCAGACTTCAAGTGTGGAATTTTGACCAGTGGCATGTGAAATGTTCGCCTGCGAGGGTTCAACCTCCCACGTCTGGCAGTTTGTGCTGAACCAGAGTCTCTCTCCCTCAGTTTACTGGCAGAGCCTCTCCCTGGTGAAGGTGCCCCAGACTTCCATGAGTGGAGTTAGACCATTGGAGAGTGATAATGTTCGGTCCTGGGGCGGTTCCACTCTCATGTTGTGCAGATGTGTTGGAACAAGTCTCTCGTTGTTGAAGGTGCCCCCAGTCTCAAGGTGTGGATTTTGACCAGTGGAAGGTGAAAAGTTCTGCTTGGGAGGTTCAACTCCCACGGCTCAGTTGTGCTGAACAGAGTCTCCTCCCTCAGTTACTGGCAGAGCCGCTCCCCCCTGGTAGGTGCCCCACTTCAAGTGTGGAATGATGACCAGTGGAAGTAGAAATGTTCTGCCACGAGGTTCAACTTCCCTGTGTCTGCAGTTCGTGCTGAAACAGAGTCCTCCTCTCGCTCAGTTACTGGCCGAGCCTCTACCTGGTGAACGTGCCCCGACTTCCAGGATTGGAATTATACCAGTGGAAGGTGATATTTTCTGCTTGGAAGTTCAAATCCCATGCTGTCAGATGTGTTGGAAACAGAGTCTCTCCCTCTGCCGAAGGTGCCCCATACTTCGCAATTGTGGAATTATGACCAGTGGAAGGTAAATGTTCTGCCTGGGAGGTTCACTCCTGTCTCTGCGTTGTGTTGGACGTCTCTCTCTCCCCTCATTACGGCAGAGCCTCCCTAGTTGAAGGCTTCCCCAACTTCCAATGTGGAATTATGACTTGTGGAAGGTGATATGTTCTGCCTGGGAGGTCACCTTCCCCATGTCTGCAGTGTGTTAGGAACAGAGTCTCTCTCCCTCATTTACTGACAGAGCTCTCCCTGCTGAGGTGCCCATACTTCCAAGTGGTGAATTCTGACCAGTGGAAGTGAAACGTTTTGCCTGGGAGGTGCAACTACTCCTGTGTCTGAGATGTGTTGAACAGAGTCTCTCTCCCTCATTTTACTGGCAGATGCATCTCCTTGTTGAATGATGCCCAGACTTCCAGGTGTGGAAATTATGACCATTGGAAGGTGGAAATGTTTCTGCCTGTGAGGTTCAACTCACATGTCTGCCGATGTTTTGGACAGAGTCCTCTCCCGTCTCTCTCCTCGTTACTGCAGAGCCTCTCCCTGCTGAAAGTACCCCATACTTCCAGTGGTGGAATTATGACCAAGTGGAAGGTGATATTTCTGCCTGGAGGTTCGAAACCATTCTGCAATGGTTGGAGCAAGTCTCTCTCCCTCGTTACTGGAGAGCCTCTCCTTGTTAAAGAAGGTGCCCCCAGACCTTCAGTGTGGATTCTATCAGTGGAAGTGATTGTTCGCCTGGGAGGTTCAACTCCCATGTCCCTGCAGATGTGTTGGAACAGAGTCTCTCGCCCAGTTTACTGGCATAGCCTCTCCTTGTTGAATGTGGCCGCCAGACTTCAGGTGTGGAATTATGACCGTGGAAGATGAAATGTTCTGCCTGCGAGGTTCAGCTCCACGTCCTGCAGTTGTGCTGAACAGAGTCCTCGCTCCTTCATTACTGCATAGCCTCTCCTGTGAAAGGTGCCCCCAACTTCCCGGAGTGGAATTTAACCAGTGGAAGGTGATATGTTCTGGCCTGGGAAGTTCAAAATCCCATGTCTGCAGATGTGTTGGAACATAAGTCTCTCCTCCCCTCAGAGTTACTGGCAAAGCCTTTCCTTTGAAGGTGACCCAGACTCCCACGTGTGGAATTATACTTGTGGAAGGTGATATTTCTTCTGGGCAGGTTCAACTCCTGTCTGCAGATATGTGTTTGGAACAGAGTCTCTCTCCTACGTTATTGACATAGCCTCTCCCTGCTGAAGGTGCCCCATACTTCCAAGTGTGGAATTAAGACGCAGTGGAGTGGAAGGTGAAATGTTTTTGCCTGGGAGGTTCAACTCCTGTGTCTGCAGAATGTGGTTGGAACAGAGTCCTCTCCCTCAGTTACTGGCAGAGCCTCCTTCTCCTTGTTGAATGTCCCCAGACTTCAGGTGGAAAATATGACCAGTGGAAGGTGAAATGTTTCTGCTTTTTGAGGTTCAACTCACATTCTGCAGATGTTTTTGAACAGAGTCTCTCTCCCTCAGTTATCTGCAGAGCCGCTCCCTGCTGAAAGTACCCCATACTTCCAAGTGGGAATTATGACCAGTGGAAGTGATCTGTTTCCTGCCTGGGAGGTTCGACTCCCATGTCTGCAAGATGGTGTGGAACATAGTCTCCCCTCCCTCAGTTACTTGGCCGAGCCTCTCCTTGTTAAAGTGCCCCAGACTTCCAAGTGCGGAATTATGACCAGGAAGGGTGATATTTCCTGCCTGGGAGGTTCAACCCCATGTCCTGCAGATGTGTTAGACAGAGTCTCTCCCTGCTGAGGTACCCCATACTTCCAACCAAGTGGAATTATACCAGTGAAATGGTGAAATGTTCTGCCTGGGCGTTCAAACTCCCAGGTCTGCAGATGTGTTTGGAACGAGTCTCTCTCCTCAGTTACTGGCAATGCCTCCCCTGCTGAAGGTACCCAATACTTCCAAGTGGTGGAATTATGACCAAGTAAAGGTGAAATGTTCTGCTGGGAGGTTCCAACTAACATGTAGGAAAGGCTTTGCCAGTAACTGATGGAGAGAGACTCAGTTCCAACACATCTGCAGACATGTGAGTTGAACCTCCCAGGCAGAACATTTCACCTTTCACTTGGTCATAATTCCACACTTGGAAGTATGAGGTACCTTCAGCAGGGAGAGGCATTGCCAGTAACTGAGGGAGAGAGACTCTGTTCCAACACATCTGCAGACATGGGAGTCGAACCTCCCAGGCAGAACATATCACCTTCCACTGGTCATAGCATTGCCAGTAACTGAGGGAGAGAGACTCTGTTCCAACACATCTGCAGACATGGGAGTTGAACCTCCCAGGCAGAACATATCACCTTCCACTGGTCATAATTCTACACTTGGAAGTATGGGGTACTTTCAGCAGGGTGAGGCTCTGCCAGTAACTGAGGGAGAGAGACTCTGTTCCAACACATCTGCAGACACAGGAGTTGAACCTCCCAAGCAAAACATTTCACCTTCCACTGGTCATAATTCCACACTTGGAAGTATGGGGCACCTTCAGCAGGGAGATGCTCTGTCAGTAACTGAGGGAGAGAGACTCTGTTCCAACACATCTGCAGACATGGGAGTTGAACCTCCCAGGCAGAACATATCACCTTCCACTGGTCATAATTCCGCACCTGGAAGACTGGGAAGCCTTCAACTAGGAGAGGCTCTGCCAGTAACTGAGGGAGGTATGGGGCACCTTCAGCAGGGAGATGCTCTGTCAGTAACTGAGGGAGAGAGAATCTGTTCCAACACATATGCAGACATGGGAGTTGAACCTCCCAGGCAGAACACATCACCTTCCACTGGTCATAATTCCACACCTGGAAGTCTGGGGCACCTTCAACAAGGAGAAGCTCTGAAAGTAACTGAGGGAGAGAGACTCTGTTCCAACACAACTGCAGACACAGGAGTTAAACCTCCCAGGCAGAACATTTTACCTTCCACTGGTCATAATTCAACACTTGGAAGAATGGGGCACCTTTAGCAGGAAGAGACCCTGTTCCAACAGATCTGCAGACATGTGAGTTGAACCTCACAGGCAGAAAATGTCACCTTCCACTGGTCATAATTCCACACTTGGAAGTATGGGGTACCTTCAGCAGGGAGAGAGACACTGTTCCAACACATCTGCAGACACAGGAGTTGAACCTCCCAGGCAGAACATGACACCTTCCTGTGGTCATAATTCCACACCTGGAAGTCTGGGGCACCTTCAACAAGGAAAGTCA